>JAKOGI010000363.1:222500-477500 GCA_029747015.1 Carnegiea gigantea | reverse complement strand
ACGGCAGCTGTATGGGGTTGTTCTGTGTCGCAGGCCAGTGTGGGGACCACATCTTCCTCCGTCGCATGTAGGGCCGCAACCATCTCAGTTTCCCCCTGATGTTGCATGGCGTCACCGAAGGGCTCATGCTCCTGTGCATCTTTAGCACTCCCCACATCCGCAGTATGTAAGTGGGTATGGAACAAATACTTGTCATCACCCTGTGACACACTAACTCTTCTGTCACTGGCGTGAGCGCTACCTTCACCATCTCCATTGGCACACTGGAGCCCTTGATTTTGTATACCTCCTAGGAGGCTATCCCCCCAGCTGCTGCCCATAACCAATGTCCTCATATGTTCTAGCTTCTTCTTTGTGGTAGCGTGGACGACTCTCTCTAACGCCAGTGCCTCTATCGCTGTCTGCAGTGCCTCCCTCGTCCTTCGGAGGAATTCCTCAATGTTTGTAATACCCTGCAACCATAAACAGATGACATTCGTCCGTCCCACACGAACCATGTGTCAATATGCATGTACAGTACGTATACTCCACACGTCACCTACAACAAATACTTCAACCCATGTTTGCCTTCCTCAACCAAGTCCCTATGACTGACTTACGCCATAACTACCCAGGACCCCCACTCCCATGGCAAACAGGGTGACACCCCACACCCACAACATACTCTTCCATACTCACACGTAACTAACTCAGCCTTTGTATCCCCACTATTGCACATTATTATCAGTCCATGCATACATGTTTGTTCCGTACCTATGCATCCCCCACATACGCGTTGAAATCTTCTGTGTCACTGAAAGCCTTCACTGTTGCTTCCCTTCTCTCCAGGTCCCACACCTCAAGGTAAGGAACAATCTGCACATTTACATACAACCATCACCGCGGCACGAAGGGAATCACTGACCTTACTACTGAACAGCACATCGTCTACCCCACCTGATTGCCCTTGACTGTCGAAATGAGCTGTACAGCATCATACTTGCGGCCTATGTACAAGTTCACCCAAATTGCAATACATGGCACTTCTCATCAGCATGCGCATATAGATTTGTATGCTCATAAAGCCACACCTGTTCCACACAAAGGACATCGCAAGTTACTCCCGTTAGGTCAACCAATTACATTAACCGATGAGCATATGTACGTAAAAGCACGCCATACCTGAAGTATCATTGCGAACCCATGCATCTGCAAGTTTCTCTTCAATGGGATCTTCTCTTTTGTGTCCTCTATTGTTTCTAGGAAACTCCACACCGGTTTCGACTAGTTATACTTAGCCATCCCGTGCACATCTTCTATCATCTGAATTAACTCCCACGTCACACCCCTCACAGTTCGCGAGAGTAGCAACCCACTCATCACCAGCAAGGCGTACAACTTAGTGAACAGGCCCAACCTCTCCGGGGTGTTATTCTACTTGCAAAGCTCGATTATCACTGAAACATAGTTCTGGTACATTCGCATGTCGGCACGACCAGTCTGTTGCCTCGCCCTTTCTCTGCTGATATGGTCATCAATTGCCGTCTTCACCATACCCTCCACCCCTGGTCAAATGTAACATGTTTTCCCATGGCAGGGAGGCCAATCAACAATGCTACATCAGACACTGAGAATGGAGCCTCTCTCTGACCTATCCTGAAAGCCTTCAACACGGGAAGCCTTGATTCCACTAGGGCGCGAACCAGATGTCTATCCATCACAAAAGGCTTGTACTTCAGAATCGGGTTCCAGACTGTTCCCTCTATAGCTGACTTCTGGCACTCCTCCATCTCAGAGTTCAAGCTACACACTGCTTCTAATGTGCACCAATGCCTCACAATAGCGTCACCTATGCCCTCCCTCTCCTTCTCCACTACCATCCCTTCCTCTGTCCCAGACTTCCCCTTATTCCCTCTTTCTCTTTCTCGCTTCTCCTGCACATTATCAACCTTTCCTAAAGACCTCCTCGGAATCTGGGATTTAACCTCACTACACCCTCCCTTGTCGGGCACTCTCTTCGACCACATTTCTGTCACGGATGCAGCACCTCTCCTCTTTCGTCTCCTAACATGAGGAGCCCCACTAACACCCTTCTTATGTACGTGCTTTGATCGCAACATAGTCGTGACGACATCCCCACTACTCCTACTTACCTCTGCCTCCAGTGATAAAGACAGGCTGCCAGCTGAATTATTCGTGCCCTTATCCACTTCCTCAAAGGCGCTCCCTTCCTCATCGCTTGCTGAACTTGAATCCCTGACAGGGGCTGCTTAATTCGCCACGGACTTCCGATGCTTTCTCAGCTGCATTGGCTACACCCGCAAAAACCAGAACACAACAAACACCATCACATATCAAGTCAAACATGTACAACCACATCCAACCTTAGCATACTCTACTGCCACCTCCACCACTGCAAACAGCTTTTACTTCTTGGGTTCTTCCTTGCCTTACCAAGTTCTACACACATACACACCTGGGTATGCTACATCTGATATTGTGGTAGATGCAATTCAGTTATCCACACCTGTATAACTGCTCACAGTGCCATTCCCCGCGCTCGTTTATGAAGTTGTGGACATCATACGTCGACAACAACACTGCTCAACACAATGCTGTCACCAACGACCGCACATACTACCCACCCCAACTACAGCACCCCCTTGGTTACTATTGCATGGCTCACCCACACATCCTACACATCTGTTGGTGAACTTACCCACGTCGGCTCACTGCGTTCACCTCCAACTCGTACTGAACTTAATACAATGACGTCACCCACCACCACACATCTAACATACCCCTTATACACCACCCCATGTTACATCCCTCTATTATTCCTCCCCCTTGCATTGTATGCATTGGTTAACCACAGAATTGAACAAGGTGCATCACCATACGTGCCCGCTGAAACTATGGTATATGCAAAACATTCACCACCATCCACAACTATACCCTACCCTATTAACAACACCCCAACTTACTGCCTGTCTTACTGCCGACAGGTACCTTACACACAATGGTCTATGCTATAATGCATAAAGGTACACCTACATATATCTACCCTGAAATGGTGGCACACACAATCAGTCACACACATCCTCACAAATAAACAACTTATACTAACATTCTATGCATTCCTTCCTCATGTTTGCCAACACATGTACCCGTGGCTATACCTCGACTGAAACGGTCATCAACGCAACGCAGTTAGCCACGTGCCCACAACTAACACACCCCATGTAACAAACCCCCCCACCCTTGACACAACAATATTGTTCATACATACATTCTTCTAATTAGTTTACCAACTAATCGCAACAGGTAACCGTAGGTACACCTCTGTTCAAACTATGCTACCTACGAGGCTATAATGGGATTCCTAAACATCTACAAACCAACTCTACCCCAACAAAAACGGCTCAAGTTATGTACAACCACTTAAAATTCTTCTTCTACAATAATTGCATCTATGTACCACCTACTCCCATCCCGTTTACTTGGGTATACCTCTACTAATACTATTGTCAACACTGCCACCACCACTGCAACATCCTCAATTCATATCGAATTGAGGACTTACCCAACCCCCTCTACTCCATCCTTCCCCTACCAATGATTTCACACCCCAAATTCCATTCAAGCATCGCCAATTCTACCATCACTCTTCCATACATACATAAATTTCATGTTCATTTCCTACATTTACAGAGTTAAAATTACTCACCTCTAACACAGCCTTCTCCCTCTCCTTCCCCACTTTCTGGGTGGTTTCTACGCCTGCCTTTGACCTTTGGGCGGTTCCTCCTGCCGCTGCCGCCAACCACAGCCTCCGTCTCGTCATACCTTCCCACCAACCCTCTCCTTCTTCCACCTCTCTCTGCCGCTGTCAACTTCTCCCTCTCCTCCTGCCCTAGCATTCACCCCGTCTCTCCCTGGGTTTGAACCCCCTCACACTTGTCTTTCTCTTCCTCCCGCTTCTCTCACATTAATCTCCCAGTAACTGCCACCTTCAACTGCCTCCCCAGCCCTTCAGATGTCAACGAGGGCAATTTTCGTAATTTTCCATACGTAAATTTCATTAAGGGTAGTTTCGTCATTTTCTTCCCCATCCAATATTCCCCCACTCCATTTTCCCCCCCAAAGTGGCACCCACTTGTTGGGAAACTCACTTGGCTCTTGCTACCCATTTAATGAGCAATTTTCGTAATTTTCCATACGTAAATTTCATTAAGGGCAGTTTCGTCATTTTCTTCCCCATCCAATATTCCCCCACTCCATTTTCCCCCCCAAAGTGACACCCACTTGTTGGGAAACTCACTTGGCTCTTGCTACCCATTTAATGAGCGCTTCCCTTGTAAATTTCCCAATCTTCTTTCTCTCTCCTCTCATTCCTCCCTTAGCACAAGTACCCTAAAACTCCAATCTCATTCTTCTCCTTCTTCCATCTCCATCCTCATCATCCCCCATCAAACTCCTCCATCAGCACACCACATCGGCATCCTATGCAACGCCAAATGGCCACCACTACCACACTAATGGCCAGCACATTACCGTCTTTACCATCCACGTGGAGCCGTAATTTGATACTCAAGAAGCGAGTTCGAAGGTGTTTAAATTCAAGAGGGCGGTGGTGCTAGGTAATCAATCTAGGTTTTATTTCTAGGGTTTTTAGTTAGTTTTAATTCTAGTTTAGTAATTTAGGGTTTTAATTCGTTTTCATCCATTTGATTTTTGAATGTCAGATTCGTGTTTTTTAGATTGCAATTTCATATATTCAAAGCTTAATTTGTTGATTTGGAGTAGTTAATCACAACTTTTAGCCTATAGTTGCTATGATTTCGGTTTTGATTGGGATAAATTGCATGGTTCCTTCCTTGTTTTGGTTCTATTCTACTGAGGCAATTTTAATGGCATTTTCACCATTGTTAGCAAGCTTTGAAGCTTAGTTGTAATTGTAATGTGGCCATATTTCTTAATACCTCTGCTCGCCTTCTTATCTTGCGCTGCTTGCCATTTCTGCCTCTTAATTTATTTTATGTTTTAGGGCTCTAATTTATAATGATAGGGTTGTTATGTTCAATTGATTTGGAACCTGGTTTTGCTTGTCGTTTTGCCCTTTCCATTGCTGCAGCCTGTAGAACCTAGGTTGAGCCCTGAAAAGGGCTAGAAAGCTCTTGGTTATTTCACTTTTCTCGTTGTTTGTTCTATGTACTCTCTGTTTGCTACTTATTCTGATTCCCCAACTGATTGTGCCTTCAAGTCTGGGAAACTCACCCCAATCAAAGCTTGGCCTAATTCTTCCATGGGTGAGCTTAATTTCGGTTAGGTTTGTGCTGATGGTAGTCCATCAAAGGTGCTTTGTTTTCTATTTCCTAACTATGTTCTTACGATTTTGTGTTTTTGGTTTACTATTAATTACTTTTAATTATCATCTAGTCATCTTAATATTTGATATTTTATTAATATTAGCTAGAAATGGGTTTGCTTTCAATCATCAAACTAAATTACTAGCAATATCAAGAGACTTGGGATTGACATTAGTTAATACACTAGTCTCCTCACTTTGATTGCTTAGATTAGATTAATTAGTTTAACCCACTCTATTGTTCTTAATCTCATCCTCGTCCTGGAGGAGATGACCCTCAAGTATTACAGCGAAAGCTATATGCTTGCAGCTCTTTGTTTTACATTCAAAATTCTCGTACGGGTCCTCAATATGGAAGCTGAATAAAGATACTTTTCTTATTCCAATTATCTCCCCTCTTATCATGGTATATGTTAGGCTTCTTATGTGAAGCCTTTTTCAAGCATGAACTCCCCATGCCTTGCACTTGATGAAGAATTTCATCAAGTGAATAAGGTCGTGGAGATTCGCTATGCTGATTTGTTTCATCAAAGAAATCTTTCTGTTTTCGAAACTTGTGGTCTGAAGGCAGGTGATGTCGATGGCCCATGTAGCATTTTTTGCTACCATTAGAGAACCTCATAGAATGGTTTCCTTCATGCAACAAGGACATGCTAATTTTCCCTTAATACTCCATCCAGACAACATTCCATATACAAGAAATTCATTAAGTGCTCAAAGTAAAGTTGTATGAAGTTAGAAATGACATCAAGTTAACGCATCAAATGTCTCGACACCGATATCCCATAAGTCCTTAAGCTCGTCAATTAAAAGTTACAAATATATGCCAATTATATCTGCAGGACTATTAGGGATAAGTACAAGGATTTAAAGAATCAAATTAGATTGCTTTATGTGCAATTTTGGATGCACATTATATGGAATTAAGATGACAAGCCAAATATTGGATGAGGTTTTTGAATTAGTAATAGGTTGAAAACCATCACTAGCAAGATCAAGTTTAACATTGCAAGGGTTAGAAGCAAACCATTGACGCATTTCATCAAATGATTTCCATGCAAGAGAGTATCTGGATGCCTCATTGTGTCATCATTTCTTTCTTTTACCATGATGCCATCTTAGAGGACATGTGTAATACCCCGAATTTGGCTTAAAAGTATCAAAATAACTACTTATATCACCAAAGATGCACCTTCCTCTTCAGGAAGCCCACTTATAAGAACTCCACAGTTAAGCAAGAGAAATCTTACGATGGGTGACCTCCTGGTAGCGTGTGAGCGGGGACAAATCACATCGGAAAGGCTTGTGGTGATTGTGTGGCCAGTCGATGATCCTTGAAGTCGTTGATGGTAATTGCTCCTGACCCAGGAGGGGTCGGACATTACAAAGATCATGACACCTCTTAAGCTAGGAGTCATGAAAGGTGGGGTGAATTTTGGCATTTGAAGGGAGCTCCAGTTTGTAAGCTACTTCTCTAATCTTCTCTAGAATTTGATAGGGCCTATAGAACTTAGGACTAAGCTTTTCATTTGATCTAAAAGCCCTTGTGGCTTGCTTGTATGGTTGTAATTTGAGATACACCCATTCACCTGGGGAAAAAGTTCTCTCTGGCCTGTGTCTATTTGCCAATTATGACATCTTGTGTTGGGCTCATTGTAGATACCACCACAAGAGTCTAGTCTTCTCAGCTCGTTCCATTAAACTCCTATTAATGACATCATTATTTGACTCTCCTGGTAAGTAGAGAAGGTGCAGTAGAGGAGTATAACCATAAAGACCTTCAAATGGGGTTTTGTCTATAGTGGTGTGGTGCTTAGTATTGTACCAATCATTCTGCTTGGCAAAGCCATTTATTCTAACTGGTTAGGACATCACTACAAATGCCAAATAGGTTTCAAGGCATTTATTCACTGCTTCAGTTTGGCCATCAGTTTGGGGGTGATAAGCTGAAGACATATAAAGGTCCACCCCCTGCATAGTGAAGACTTCTTGCCAAAAATCACTGAGAAATATAGGATCTTTATCACTTATAACTGTTTCGGGGAGGCCATGGAGCTTGAAGACACTGTCCATAAAGAGTTAAGCCACTGTAAGTGTACTGTATGGGTGTGAAAGAGCCATAAAATGACAATATTTGGTGAGCCTGTCTACCACCACAAAAATGATAGTTTTCCCTTCAGAAGGTGGCAATTCTTTTACAAAATCTAGAGTGATATTGGTCCAAGGTGTTGATGGTACTGGCAATGGTTGCAGAAGGCCCGACATAGCTACATTTTTACCTTTGCCTCTTAGGCAAACATCACATCTTCTGATATTGGACTGAATATCCTTAGCCATTTTCTTCCAGAAAAAAAGGTGACTTGACTATATGAAGAGTCACATTATGACCTGAATGTCCTCCCATAGAAGACCCATGCTACCATTTTAGGATAGTTTCCTTAAGAGTGGTGGAGTTGCCAATAACCAATTTTCCAGCTCTCCTCAATTCTTGATTGGTCCAAGTGTACATTGGATGCACAGTAGGAGCTGTTCCAATTCCCGAATAAGTTACTGCAGAGAATCACCTTATTGCCATGTTCTTAATATGTTGCAGCATGTTCTGGTCAGCTACTTAGAGTGCCATAAAGAGTAGCTCAGTGCTACTTACTCTTAACAAGGCATCTGTAACTATGTTCTACTTGCCTTTCCTGCATTGTATTTCAAAATCATGCCCTATAAGCTTAGATAACCATATTCGTTGCATTGGAGTAAAAACCTTTTATCCTGAAAGGAACTTTAAACTCCTCTGGTCTATTTTGATGATAAAATGAGCATATAGGAGGTATTGCCTCCATTTTTTTTATTACAAATAAGATGGCCAATAACTCTTTCTCATAAACAGAATATGCCTGATGCTGAAGGCTTTATCCCTTACTGATGTAGGCTATTGGATGATGATTCTGCATCAGCACTACTCTAATTCCTTGATTGCTTGCATCAGACTCTATTACAAATAGTTAAGTAAAGTTTAGAAGTGGAGCACAGGTGCTATGGTGAGGGTAGTTTTGAGTAGGTTAAAAGCTAAATTAGTAGAATCTATCCATAGAAAAGCTTCGTTTTTGAGTAGGCCGGTGAGAGGTCTAGCAATCATCCCATAGCCTTTTACAAATTTTCTATATTAACCTATAAGTCTAAGAAACCCTATCAGTTGCTTGATTGTCGAAGGTACAGGTTAGTTTTACATTGCAATGAATTTAGCTGGCTCTGTGTATACCTTGTCATTAGAAATAAAGTGTCCTAAGTACTCCACTCTATCCATTGCAAACGAACACTTGCTCAGTTTTAGGCAAAAAGAGTTCTCTCTTATAAGCTCAAGAACTGCCCTTAAGTGTTCAACATGTGACTTTAGGGTTGGGCTATAGATGAGTATATCATTAAAGAAAACCAACATTGTCTTCCTCAACAACGGTTGGAAAATGACATTCACAAGGTGTTGGAATGAAGAAGCAGCATTTGGTAAGCCGAACGGCACAACTAAGAACTCTTAATGCTCTAAGTGGGTTTTAAAGGCAGTCTTATAGATGTCATCTAGGTGTATTCGTAACTGATGATATCCCAATCTCCAGTCCAACTTGGAAAATATGGCAATATGCTCCAATTCATCTAATAGATCTTCTACAACTGGTGTTGGGAATCTGTTCTTGATAGTTATTCTATTAAGATCCCTATAGTCTATGTAAAGCCTCCAAGTACCATCCTTTTTCCCCACTAGGACCACTGGAGCCGCGAAAGGGCTGCTACTATTTTGTATCAAACCTTTCTCAGCCATTTCTTTAACCTGATTTTATATAATAGACTTTTGGATAAAAGAGTACTTGTATGGTCTCTTATTAACTGGGTTTGAACCAGGTTCAATTGGAATTTGATGATCAAATTATGGTCTCTAAAGTGGTAGACATTGTGATTCTTCAAACCAATCACCAAATTCATCCATTAAAACCTATATCTGCATAGGAACCACTGCTCCAACTTGAGTATGGACTGAAAAGACAGAAGGTCATTCCATTCATTCCTCACAGTATATGGGAACTAGCTATAGCATCGCTAATTAAGGTTGTTGGGAACACGCCTTTTCCAAATGTTTGCTCTTTACTGCCTTAACATTGATATCTACTGACCCTCATAGTCCATGTCTTTTCCCTTCCTAGGTGAACTTCATTAATAGCTTGCCAAAATCCCATAAGATCAGTCTTAAAGTTTGCAGACATTGAATTCCTAATACCATATCGCAGTAGCCAAGAGGTAAAATCATGAAGTCCTCCTTAAAGATGTTATTTTGTAATTGCCAGTAAAATCCCTTGCATTCTGCCCTTGTCATTAATAAGCTACCATCTGCAACAGCTACTGCTAAGGGTCTAGTGCGATTAAGCTTACACCCCAACCATAGAGCCACACCTTCGTCAAGGAAGTTATAGGTGCTGTCACTATCTATAAGAATTTGTAATGGCTTCTTTTGATATACTTTAGTAACCCTCATAGTATGGTAGTTGTTTGAGCCAGCAAGAGCATGAATGGATATTTGTGGGGTGTCTTGCTCCATTTCAATTTCAACGCTCTCCTCCCCTTCATTACTATCTAATCCTCCATCATCTTCATCCCCTTCCCTAAAAAACAGCTGGCCTTTTTTGTGCTTCAAGTGGTGGCCTGGAGTATAAGGTTCATCACATATGAAACATAACCATTTTGCTTCTTTATCTTCAATTTCATATGGGCTCATGCTTCTTGGTGGTTTGTCCAATATTAGCTTCTGAAAAGACATCAATGGTTGTGTAGGAAGTTTTTGGATTGTGGGGAATGATTTTGGGTGGGTGCGTATTTAGCTTAGTATTCAAATAAGGTTTTGCTGATCGGTAGACATTGGAACTAGTAGTGCAAGCCTTATGATTAGGCTCAGAGTAGAAGGGAGCCTCGTTAAGGGATGCTTTATGAAGCTGGCAACCTTGGCAGCTTGGTGAAGAGACGTTAGCTTAAACATCCTAACCTGCATCTGAGTGCCCTCATTGAGACCTGAGAGGAAAATGCTTAAAGCATGTTGAGGGGGTAAGGTGGCTTTAGCCAACATTACCTCAAATTCATCCATGTAGTCCTACACCTCTCCTGTTTGCTGGGGACCCACAAGTTCAGCCACAGGATCCGTAAATAATTCCCCAAATCTAGTTGATGTATCTGTTATGTATTGAGGCCAACTAGGGAATTGGTCGAACCTACATTTCATGTAAGTGTGATGCCATTGCAAGGCTCGTCCCTCGAGATGCATTCATGCTAGTCTCACTTTAGCTTTATGTAAAGCCAAAAAATCATGCATTGTTTTAACGATTATTTTGATTATATTTTACACATTATTGCGTCTATTTTACTTTATTTTTTATATTTTCCAGGTTAAGCATTAATAAAATAAAAAGGAGAAGGCAAGTCGTCAAGGCGCAGGTTTTACACGCTTGGCTATAAAGACGGTCCAAAAATAATAATTATGGAAAAAAATTATTTCCATAATTATTTAATTTGGGCTAGGGTTTCAAGAGTTGGGAAAAGGCTAGAAGTCTTGAAGGAGAAGAAATCTAAAGAAGAGATGAAAGAAATCCTAACTTACTAACCCTAATCCCCCTCACTTCCCATATATACCTCCACCATAAATCAACTTGATAAGACCCCATCACACGCCCTACACCCCATCTCACGCCTTGCTCCTCCCTCTTCATAACCTCACCATATCACGCCTTCAATTTTCATTCAAGCCCCATCATCATCCTATCATCTCATCACCATCATCTGTCATCACCATAATAATGCACGGATGCTTCAATCCTTCACGCTTATATTGCCACCGCCTCACTTTTATGGTTAATAAGTTTTTTTTTTGGTTTTAGTTGTTATTCTTATTTTATTTAATTAGGTTAAACTCCTTAAATTATTATTGCACATGAAACCTTTGCTAAATTATTGTGATTTAATTTTCAATATGAGTGAGTAATTTTTTTTACTTAATATAATCTTCTTGAAGCCATGCTAAATTTACTATTTTGAAATAAGTCTTATGCTGCATTACCTAGTTAATTCATATTCATGATTCTACAGCGACTAGTATTTATTGTTCATGATATTCGTATTATAATAATTAGAATGCATGCTAGATAGTTTAATACGAATTCATATGATAGTTTAAAAGGCTAACATGTAAAAGTTATCGTCTTTTAAGCATTAGTATCACCCTAATTAATCATGGATGGCTCAAACCCATTTCTTTTAATTAGGTAATCGTTATAGATCTTTGTTAAATCGATTTGCTGGTAAATTAGTTACAAAGCATTAGATGATGTTTTTCTAGTGCGTAATACTCTGGTTGGATTAAATTCTTGCGCTGGTGTAAGGGGTATCAAATTAGTAGAGTTTACATTAAGGCTGGACCTAATTAAACTAGAATCTAAGGAAAAACGGGAAAGAACCGCTGGTGGATGTCTTCTACAATTTAACTCCTAAATGAAATTAACTTGTATGTTAATGATAAATATTAATTTTCATGGTGGATTGGGATTATACTAAGTATCCGTCATAAATTTGACAACTTTTGATCATTATTTGTTACTTAGAGTTAATTTGATTAGTTTGTTAATTTATGTTCTATTTTTATTAGCATCAATATAATTTCAATCGACCCCCCCCCCAAAAGTAGTCTTTTAGGAGTGTCTAGGTAATTTTAGATAGTTTAGATTTTGATTATTGGAATGGTTATAATTTTAGATTGATTTATTTTCAGTTTTAGTATTTAATTACCGGTTTGTTAGAAATTAGACTAAAAATAGTTATTTTTGTTCTTTTTTGATTTTTATTAGTTCCCAGAGTTTATATGGTATCCTAGTCTGCCCATACTTAATTGCGTAAGTTTTGAAAGTTATTTGATAATTTTTCAGAATTATTTTGTGAAATCGATATGTGCAGGTTTTTAGATTATTAATTCTGAAAATTTTGATTTTAATTGTTAATTCATGATTATTAGGTATTGTTAAGTCCAGAAAATTGTGTCCTAAAAGTAGGGAAAATTTATTGATTGTTTTCATATTTATATTTATGCAGATTATTTTATTTCTAATTTCAGATTTAATATTCTGCATTAATATTCTGTGGTAATTTTTTGATTTGATTTTTTTGAAATTATTTGGATACAATTGAGGAGTCATAAGCTTATATACCTGAATAATAATATTTTAGGTTACTGTTTGACATTTTTAATATTTATCTTCTGATTATTATTTGCTGCTTTGATTTTTAATTAGAATTTCAGCTACTATTCTGTTTTTAATTTTTTAGATTATTTAGGAAAGCTTTTTACTATTTTCTTTCCAGAATATAATCCAAAATATTTAGGAGCATCATTGGGTGTTTTTCCAGATTTTTATTCATTAGATTTTAATTATTTTACAATTATTAAGATTAGATTTAATAAATTAGATTAGTAAAATCATTTAGGATTAAGCTAGTCTTTTTAAAACAACCTTTCCTCGTGGATCGATCCCTACTTTCCTATGCTATAAATTGTATTTAAAAATCGAAGTAGTGGTTAAATTTGTGGCTCTACGACAAGCTTTACACTTTAGGTGGGGTTTAGTCTAGACCAAAAAATTGTTTACATTTATACAACCACTTAGTAAGCAAAGTTCTATCAAATTTTGGAAACTCTACTTTTGACATCTTGTAGCTAAGGCACCAACTCCTCGCCCAATGGAATAAGCCGCATACCCAGATTTCTTCCCTAAACCATTAGACTCACCCGTCTCCTCAATTTTTTCTCCCTTCAGGCACTAAAATGAAATTAGGAGTGGATTAGACTTATCTTTACCTTCTGGGCCCTTTTGAGAGTGTTCTGTTATGGTCTTGAGAATAAGTTCCTTAAGCTCCTTAGCCATGCTTTCCATCTTGTTGAATTCTGCCGTTAACTAAGCATTAGCATCTAACAACATCTTACTCATCACCTTCTCCTTCTCTTGAAGAGCTATTTGGTGCCTAGTTGAGTAAGCCATCACCACAAGTCAAAGGTCGTATGCTCTGATACTAGTGCAATAGACTCAGCTCAAATAAATGAAAATCCAGGAAATGCAAAGATCTCGAGGAATTGAATTTCTTAGGAGCAAAGTGATTGCATTGCATATGATAAACAACCCATTAAGCAGCAAACAATTCAGGAGAGTTCTGGCAAGATAGAAAAAAGAAGGTATAGTGAGAGAGAATTAGGAATTATGGTATGTTGACCTTTGTCCTTATCCACCACCTCTAAATAGCTAGGAATGAAAAACCCAAATGACAAAACGGACAAAAATAGGAATTGAAAAAGGATGCAAACTCCCTTGACACCCGATTTGTCCTCCACGTGTCCGTAGAGCCGTCACTAGGTGTCCAGCCACACAATGCAATTTGTTTTTCCAATTATTCTACACAGAAAAATAAGATGAAACTAGGGTTTCAATACCTGTTCAATTGAATATTGAAGGATATTAGTATTGAAAATTTGGAAAGCTTTGCTCCAAAAGATGAGGAAACACAGTGGTATTGCCCCTCCTGTTGGGGATATTATGGATTTGAAAGAAATAAAACGATTAAGCTCTTAAATTTGGGACTGAAATTATTCTATGTTTAAATTGACCTAGTGTATTGACATTGGAAGCCCTCAATGGTATACGGAAGCAAAATAGCAAATCCACCTCTCCATTTTAAGGGGTTTGTAAAAAATAATATAGGACAAGCTAGAGGCAGATTCAAGATTTATGGAGTGGGGTCACAATAATATTACACAGTATAAAATTTAGCAATACTCATAAGACTGAGATTATCTTCATTTAGGCCCTGTTCTTTTCCTGGTTTAATGCATCCATCCCACTCCTCACTCTTGAAGACTTCTTCCCACTCTTTAAAATAAATACCATCCTTTCCACTCCTTCCCACTTCTACCCACTGTCACCCATTTTTTCCCACTTCGTTCCACTACTACTTCCTACATTTTCAAAACTTGTCTAATTTATGTAATTATGTATACAAATATTATAATTAGAATTAACCAAATATTTTTTAATTTTTGCATTGTCAAGCAAATATTCATTACTTGTGACACAAATTGCAGAAAATTAATGTTTTCTATACATTAAAGAACTTTTTTTGGGGACATTGTCAAACAATGTTCGTTATTCGTGGTATATATTACAGATTTTTTGTGCTATATATTGAAGAGATTTTTTATTTTTTTACATTGGTGAACAAATATTCGTTGTTCATGACACAAAATGCAGATTTTTTTTTTTCAATATATGGAAGAGATATTTATGTCATTTGCATTGTTCATAATTCGTGACACACATTGCATTTGTATTTTTTTCGCATATTGATGACATATTTATTTCATTTGCATTGTTAACCAAATATTCATTATTCGCGATAGAAATTGCAAATTTTTTTTTTATATATTGAAGAGATTTGTTTTTTGCATTGTTAACCAAATATTCGTTATTCATGACACAAATTGCAGATATTTTTTCTTCTGTGTATTGAAGAGCTATTTTTTGGTTTTTAACCAAATATTCGTTATTCGTGAGACAAATTGCAGATGTTTTTTTTCTGTATATTGAAGAAATAATTATTTTTGCATACCAATTTTGCCAATAATTCGACCAAAAAAAAGGGCCACCACCAGATCTACTAACCTCCTAGCGGCGAGTAGTTAGTTTGTGCTCAGGAAAGAGCGTCGACGGTTTGGCATTGAGCAGAGGTACGACGGCGAGTAATGACTGGTGGCGAGCAGTCGACAGTGGGCAGCAGAGTTAGACAAACACAAATTGAACACTGGCGAGCATTTGACGGCGGTAGCAGCAGTTTCGAGTGAAGATGATTGCACAGCGTCCCATGGACGATGGCGACCACAATTTGATAGCACGTACTGTATGACGGTGAAGACAGCTCCGCAGCAACCAGTCAACAATCTACTATAGGAGCTTGAGAGAATAGAATTCGTGAGCAACAAGGGGTTTGAGAAACAAGTACAGTATTTTGACTGTTAGTGAGAGGAAATGTAGATTTTTTGAGATAATGTGTCGTAAAGTCAGGATTGTATTTGGATAAGGATATAATATGTTATTATTATTTTATTAAAATTTTTTCTATGTCTAATGCAACTAATAAAGACGTTTCATGAATGCAAGGAAAAAATAATATATCTACAATAATTATCACGAATAATGAATTTTCAGTTAACAACGCAAAAACTTAAAAGAATTTCTTCCACATACACAAAAAAATTAACATATTTGCAATTTGTGTCACGAATAACTAATATTTAGTTAAGAAGAAAAAAAAGTTAAATTTCATAAATAGACCACCAAAATAGGGCATCTGCAATTTATGTCATGAATAACGAACATTTGATTAACAACAAAAAAAATTTAAAAATATTTCTTTAATATACAAAAAAATTTAACACATTAGAAATTTCTATCACACATAATGAAGTTGTATCATGAATAATAAATATTTGGCTAAGAACACAAAAAAAAAAATTATTTCATAAATAGACCACCAAAACAATATATCTGTAATTTACGTGACGAATAATGAATATTTGGTCACCAATGCAAAAAATGTAACATTTTAATTTACTATACAAAAAAAACAAACAAATATGAAATTTTTATTACAAATAATGAATTTTTGGTTATCGACGAAAAATATAAATAATATTTCTTCAATATGCAAAAGAAATTAACAAATATCAATGTTCCAACTCCATTCCACTCCTTCCTACTCCTTCTCACTCCCATATACAACAAACTACTCTTACCCACTTTCACCCACTTATTCCCATCTCTTCCCATTCCACACCTATAATATAATCATGAAAAGAATAGGGCCATAATGATGAGTTTTGTGATCTCGAACTTGAAGGAAATGATGATTTTGTAATTACCTTTTCGATGTATCTACGCATTTTGATATAGAAAATAACTTATATACCATCGTCCTTCTCTTTAAACTCCCAATGTGGGACTCTTCACTCATGTATGACATTCCCAACAATCTCCCCCTCACATATGAGTCACTTTCGAACCACATCAATGCATAAGCTCACCCTTGAGCAGAAGTCTTTACCAAGGTGTCAAGCCACCATCAAGAGCACACATTCATTCTAATCTACACAGTGCGCATACTGCTGTACATCAAGCCTTCATGCTATCTACTCTGTTGCAGGAGTACCACCATGCATTCCATGTGTTTTTTCCGTTCTTGGCCATAGTGCTTTTTTCATAATACCACCCAAGAGTTTATCCATGCCATCGAGCCACACTGCAGCACATGTGTTCCGACTCGATCATCACCTGCATGTCACTTCACCAAGCTTATCCATGGGGTCTGCCATGCCACGCCTTTTTTGTCCAGCCGGATGCACCAGCGACTCTAATACCACTGTTGGGAAGATTTAAGGAGGGAGCCCACTTCAACCACGGTCCATGGCAACAAGCCTAAGTGAGATTTCATTCTAAAATCAATTGGTAATAGGAGTAGCCCACTTGACTTATATACCATGGTCCTTCTCTTCAAACTCCTGATGTGGAACTCTTCACTTATGTGTGACATTCCCAATAATCTCCCCCTCACACATGAGCTCCCCCTTAGGCAGAAGTCTTTACCACGGTGTCAAGCCACCAACAAGAGCACACCCCACTCTATTCTCCACAAAGTCTACATACTGCTTTGCACTAAGCCTCCATGCTATCCACTCTATTCCTGGAGTACCGACTGTGCATTCCATTTGTTTCTTTTTTCTAGATCTTGTCCATGCTGCTTTTTTTCATAATACCATCAAGGAGCTTGTCCACACCCATCGAGCCACACTGCAACACACGTGTTCCCGCTCGATCAACACCTGCGTGTTACTTCACCAAGCTCATCCATGGGGTCCACCATGCCACACCTTTCTTGCCCAGCCAAATGCACCATCAGCTTTAATACCACTGTTGGGTTTTAAGTGCATAAGATCTAAAAATTATCAAAAACGTGATAAAATAGATAAAACTTACACAAGAGAATTTTGAAAGAGAAATTATATTTCCACTATTCCTAGACAATATAAGAACAACTCTCCTTGTTTACAAGCGTTAACTACAAATACCTATAAATCGAGCCTTCCCACACCCTCTACTCGGATGCGTTTTTCCACAACTAATTACCAGTTGCTCCATACACTCACCCATTCTCACCAAGCTTCCTTTTGGTATTTTCTCCGGTGGTGTCTTGTGTAGCTCCTTTGTGTGTGTTTTTCCAAATGAAAACAATACTTCTATTTATAAAAATTCAGAAACATTTGCTACCAAAGAAAAATTCATGCCTAAATGCACGTTCCTCTTAATCTTCCCCTAAATAAAAGTTTTGAAACATTCTTTATGTTACCAAAACTTTTTCCTATTTTTAACTTCCTCTCTCTTTTCCTTTTTTTCCATTCTTTCCGTTGATTTTTATCATTCTCAACAATATCCACCTTGATAAAAATCAATGTCGATGGCTTCACCTAGCTCGATCCACTAAGGTCAACGCAAACGTTAGCCAAAGAAGCAAATGTTACCCGCTTCCTCCTTGCTACTTGTCTTTTACTTGAGTCACTTGTAGTAGTTCTCCCTGTAGCTCCACCCGTCTGCACATTCCCTACAAGTCTGTACAAGCCACTAGACATTTCTCCTTTCAGGACCACCATAGCTCCTTTGGAGACATTCAAGCTCCACCTTGAGACGAATACCGGTGGCCTTTCACATCCAAAGTCCCTGAAGAAATTAGATTTCTTTTTAGACCTGGCATATGTCTAGCCCAGTTATTATCCGCACTACCCTATCAAACATCTGAATCTGTACTGTTCCCACCCCGGTAATCCGATTTTGTATATCATTTGGCATGTTGACAGTACCTATTTCACATGGTTGATACATATCAAAATGCTCTCTAACTAAACACATGTGAGACAAATAACCAGAATCTAATATCCAATCTGACTCTCCTGGACTTTCAGTGGTTGCTACAAATATGCTACCTCCATCACCTAGGTGCGAACCTTCTGCAACTCCTACTATTGATGACTTCTCATCTCTTAAATCCTTCTTCCTCTTTAGACAATACCTTTTCGTGTGACCTTCCTCATCGCAGTAGTAGCATTTGAACTTCCGACTACTCGATCTTGAACATTGGGACCCTTCCTTCTTCTCTCTTGACCGCCCTCATCTCCGACCAGACTCTTTTGTAACTATGGTCACCAGACCATTATTTGAGAATCTGTTATTACCTCACCGAGTCTCATTCATCAACAAAGTAGCAACTACCTCATCACGTCTCAAGGTCTCTTTTCCAAACAAAAGAGTAGTCACAATATTATCAAAAGATGAAGTTAATGAAGCTAACAGAAGCAAAGCTTTGTCTTCTCTTTGATCTTTACTCCAGAGAATCCAACTCCATCATTATCCTATTGACTTTGTCTAGATGTTTGTTGAAGCTGGCTTCTTCCATCATTTGCAGACCAAACAGTCGTTTCTTTAAGTACAATGTACTTATCAACGATTTGGATTTGTACCAGCTCTCCAACTTGTCCCAAATATCTGCCGGCTCTGTCAAGTCAAGAACCTTCCGAAGAGTATTATTTGCAAGACATAACAATATTGTACTCGTTGCCATGTCTTTCAAATCTTCCCACTTCTCTGTCGACATCTTCCCCGGCTTGTCTTTTCCCTAAGTGCCACCCACTCATCGTCCGTCATCTTCTCGGTCTTGCTAGTCTTCACTTTCAAGGCCTTAGTTGTCCCTTCCCGTGTCAGCAAACTTTTCACCTGTCATTGCCACAAGGTGAAATGACCAAAGCCATCAAAACATTCGATCGAAATGTTCGCGCCTTTTACCGACGCCATCCCACGTTCTTTTACTCCAATTTTTTCTTACCACTTACAAATCCTTCTTCCCAGCACAACCTCGCTCTGATACCACTGTTGGGGAGATCCAAGGAGAAAGTCCATTTCAACCAAGGTCCATGACAACAAGCCTAAGTGAGGTTCCATCCTAAAACCAATTGGCAATAAGAGGAGTAGCCCACTTGACTTATATACCATGGCCCTTCTGTTCAAACTCCTAATGTGGGACTCTTCACTTATGTGTGACATTCCCAACAAGAATATACCACCAAGTTATTTATTTATTTTAAATATGCCAATAAGTTATTATTTTTTAACCAATTTGTACACTGACAATAACAAGTTGCATAGTTACTTGGTGACAAATGATAAGAAAATATGAAAGATAGTTGTATTAAGGGGATAAAAGGTAACTTGATGGCAATTTAGTCCAAAAATAAAAAACTTAGGGGAATTTTTGGCATGAACTCCATTAAAACAACACTACATTTTTGTTTCCCACTAGTTGCCGTCACACCGCAAATACCCCCCCCCAAAACAATCAAGGAATTTAAAGAGGGAAAAAGTCTCTAAAAAGTTTTGTTGTAGATGAAAAAGCATTGGATTAACTCCCAACAAAATCAACTTATAAGCATGGGATGAGGTCAATATAAATATACATCAGGCACTTGAAAAGGCCTCTTGTGCCAACAAACAAAGAATCTGATAAGCAAATCATTGGCAACTTCAACCCAATAGAACAATATTCCACCCAAATACATGTAGATCGGATATCCATAAGGGCGTGCAGGTCTCCTTGTGAAAATTATACAGTTGGGGACTCAAAATTGAATAAACTATGACATCCATAACTACAAGATACAACTAACAAAGTCATTTCATAGCATCTGAACCAGACCCCTGTGTAAACAGAACCCTGGGAGTTGTTGCATATCGTAACATCTTCTATATTTAACTAAAATGTAGATATAGAATCCAACCATTTTTATGATCAAAAAGTTAAGCTTTTGAGTTTTTAAAAAAATTAATACCTACTTTTATTGTTTCATTGATTGTATTCGCAAAAACTTTATCAAGTAAACATACAGGTTCAAAAAGAACCACCAAATCTTTTTGCAAAATTTCACCTATGTTCAGTATTTTCCTGGCTTAAGAAAAACTATTAAACATTGGGTCCTTAGCATGAAGGCACTGCTTATGAGTTTTGATCCACTTGGTACATGCAGCTTTGCCATCTTCTACCATGCATTCTTTGATCCACTTGGTGTATGAAGCTATTATGCTTATGTAAAGCTGACCACAAGATCAACACCGTACAATCAAATGTAGAGGTTGCACTAATGATTAATCTTACAGAATTGAAAAGTCTGAAGAACAACTTGTTCTCAAACTTATTCCTACTTCTATTTTAGGTGGGGTTTCCCTCAAATGGGCCTAGTTTTGGTCATAAGAGGAAAAAGCCAAGGAAAGCTGCAGAGGAAGAAAGACAACGCAGATAGAGAAGAGGGAGAGAGAAGGAACCGGGGGGGAGGGAGATAGGGCTCAATCGAATTATTTATCAGGAACCCGAGGCTAACCCTTTAAAACCTTTATTTGGATGGCCTATTATGAGCGTAACCCAATTAAGAATTATGTGGGCCTTGACACCCTCTAAGCTGGCCTATCCCACTCAGCCTATTGAGGGCCCGGTCCAATGCCCAATCCTACTACATCCTCATCACATATACCACTGCCCCTGTCAAACATTCAAATCTTAAGAGCTCATTTGTTTCATCTGCTATCTTCTTAAATTTTCATCATCACCTGCAGTTCCCACTGAAACTGAGAATTTACGCAAAGCTTTGATGTTTGACATAAATTTTTTTTTTTAAAAAAAAAAAAACCTTGAGAGCCTTAGACTCATGATTTAGTATTTAGGCCAAAGAATAGCTTTCTTACTGAATTGCTTACCGGGACTATTTTTCCTCCACTATTTTTAATTAACTTGATAAACACGAATTCATGCACATAGGACCTATGACGTAAACTATTGGACTTAGGGCATGATACACCGATAAGGGGTGAAAGCCCAATAAGTCGACGGCTTAAGTTCCTTAGAAACCCTAGTTTATTGACTGTACTTATAATACGAAAGAGGGGTCAGTCTATGGGGAAATACATAAGACAACAACATCGAGATTCTCTACAGATAGTTTTTGCACAAAAATTTAGGGCTCTTAGGTTGTGGGATGGTAAAGGTTCTCCGTATTGTGAGTTCCTTCCAGGACTAATGATTTAAGCCAAGGTTCAATCTTCTTCCACTGTAGGACTAAGGTAAATTTGTTTACACTTAATTTTTTATATTAATTCCATCATTGGCATCAATGCCAATCGGCTGGTTTTCTGGTTGGATTGTTTGCATGATTTCTTGAAAATCGCGCCTAAGAAATTAATTTATCCTTTTATTCATCATGAATAAACTTGAGACTTTATGCCCTTAATTCAAGTAAAATCCCTGGTGAATTTTCATACAAATTCTAGATTTTGATAGAGCTTGAAGATAGTTTTAATTTGATTATTATATGCATGATTTGGCTGTGTAATTTGGGAGTAATTGTGTTTCAAAATTCTAGGGTTCTTCGCTTGTAAAACCCTAATTTGGCTTCTAAAATCAATGATTTCATTCAATTAATTTGCGAATTGATGCATGTGTTGCTTTGTTCATTTGATTTAGATCAGAAGCCCTCAACCTATTGCTAGGTTTCATCAAACATTTGCCCAAATTCTTACAAAGTTTGAGCCGCGAATTTTAGGGATTGATTCGGACATATGCAATCCGATTTTGATCATTTGCGACCATTGTTTCCTTTAATTGAATTGTGTGTATTGTTATCCATAAAATTATAAGTGAAAGCCCTGCATCAATTTTGAAAATCTACCTAAAATTTGGCCATAATTTTGCCAATCATTGCTGTCGAGTTCAGTCGATGGTTAGGGTTCATGTTTTCGAACCGTTTTTTATCGATTTTAAGCAATTTCGGCCATTGATTGAAGCAATTGATTTGTGGAAAAGATTTAGAACATCATTGGAAGCAAAAGCCCTCAAACAATTCCCAAGAAATGCCGGAATACCACTCGAAATTGGGGAATTATCGCCAGAAATGCCTAGGCCTAGGGTTCGTGTTTTCGTACCCAATGTCCATCGATTTTTGATCATTTTTGGTTGTCATTGAGTGCAATTGACTTCTGGCTATTGCTTCTCATAAGTTTCTAAGCAAAAGCCCCCAAACAATTGTGCAATATTTATCGAATTTTGGCCGAAATTTGCAAAAGAATCACCACCGGTACTACTCATATGTCGGCCAATACAGCTTAAATTTTGACTTGTTTTCCCTATTTTTGGGCAAATTCATGCTCGAAATCATTCCTAAAACAAGTTTAGGAAGAATCCTAGGGGTTGAATTGCATCACTTTGAGCAAATAACAGGTGTTTATGATGACAGGTTGGGCGACCGGTTGCCATGGCCCATTTGCTCTATTGTACGGCAGGATAAGGCTTAGGGGTGGATTTTTTTAGACCTCACCTACCAGGCACGGGAGGACCTACTACCAAAATTAAAACAAAAAATAAAAAGAAAAATTGCCCAAATTCTAAAATCTTTTCAAAGTTGACGAAAGGGTTGACTGCGGGTGACTTGTTAGCCTAAGGATTGACTAAATTGGCCATGAGAGTTAAATTATGTTTGGCCATTTGTTTTTTGAAAGATTTCTTATTATGAAAGCCTCTCATTATCAACTGATAAAGCATAATGTGAAATTTCTCAATACCATTTTTTGTGAATATATATTTTATATGATATTTAATATCATTTTTGATAATGAAATATTATGTTTAAAGAATCTTTTATTCGAGTATATCTCATTCTATTGAATTTCATGGGAAATATGAGCACGTTGATTTAATATCATTGAGATTATTTTGAGTAAAAATATTATGCAAAATCTCTATGATATTTTTGGCTCATTTGACATATATTACGTATATATGTTTGATTGAAATTCATGAAAAGTATGTTGCATATTATGAGAATTTGTTTCATATGTTGCAACCTTCAAATTGCATTTATATATGTGCCCTCCATAAATAAGTTAGGTGAGAGGACATTGAAATTTCTCAAAAATACGTTTTTGAGAATTTTGTCAAGCATGCAATTATACCTAAAATGATTAAATTCATTTTTTATATATTTATGGATATATGTTGAAATTTATTGAAATATTCTTAAGGTTGGCATATCCTTTTTGATTTGAAATTTGAGAATTTCTTTTAGAATATTTCAATTTGTATTGAGTGTTCTAGTAACTTGGAATGAAACGACAAAGTTAATTACACTAAAACATTCATTCCTATAATGATAATTGGGAACTATATGTGAACTTTCAACTCTAGGGTCTATGTTTGTGCATATTAACTCTATCAGTTATTGCCAAGTTATATGGATAAGCGTATGCTAAAATATTAGACATATGTGTGCTTTTGTGTTGATTATAAAACTTTTATGTTTTACAAGCATCATGTCAGCTGCCACAACTGTTATACATAGGTCTCTCATTATAACATTTGACAATTGTACGAACAGTCGATATGTCTCCATGAAGGAGCACTAGAGCCACATGTCAAACATGGTTAGTGAATTGGCTGAAATGGGCTATGAATTGACCACTGAGCAACAAGTTTATGCTGTGATCCATTCCTTACCTAATAACTGGGGCCATATTAAGATGGTCTTGTCCCGAACTAAGTATATCATTACTTTCGAGAACATTAGGTGATAACTTAAGTTAGAGGAAGAGTGGCAAGAGACCGTTGAAATGACAAGTACAGAAGTGCACCTGTCAACCTCTAATTCAAGAAATGGTTCTAAAATGAAGGACCAAGGGCACTGGATTGGCAAGACTCAGTCAAATGAGGAGACTAAGCATGACCAACAAGGCAAAGAAAAATGTACAAGGAAGAAGGATTTAATACAAGCTAAGTGCCTCAACTGTGACCAAATGCGTCACCATGCTCGTGATTACACTGTGTCCAAGAAGGTACTTAGCAATAACTCCTAGTGACTTTTGCATTGCTAGTTGTGTTCTTCTTTCTAAAGTTAATCCTATATGGATTGTAGGTTCAGGAATCCGAACCAAAGAGCTAGGAACCAAGAAACTTTATTGGGCTTCCAACGAATTCTTACATGGTTCGATGAGGACATATGTGGAGACAACAACAATGTGGTTGTTGGAGGAATCGAAACATGCAAGTTTCTCTTGCATAGCAGTCAATACCGTATCCTATGTGTAAACCTGCTTGTGCCTAAGATTCATTAGAATAATGTTGCCATGTTGGTTTCATTTGAATGTGTTCATTGAAGCCTAGTTAAACACCTTTTAGTTTTAGTTCTGCTTTATTAGAAATGGTTTGCTTGTAATGGATATTTTGTTCCATTATTCCAAGTGGTTGTTTTTCCATATTCATGTAATTATGGGATGTGAAATGTTTATTTATCATGCTAGACTAGATTATAAGGGTGAAACGCATATATATGCAAAAGCCAACAAAATAAGATTTGATAGTAAATATAAGTGGACTAGCTCACTTGTGAACATAGTCTGGCAGGAAAAACAATAAGAAAACCATTGAATTTTTTAAGATTACTAGGAGTCTCATTCCATTATAGTTAATTCATTTGAATATTCATGGTCCAATGAATGTGATAATAAGGTATAGACCTTCTATGTTTCATCACATTTCACTTGATTTGGTCTTGTTTATTTGAGGCCAGATGAGCCTGAAGTGATAAGCTGCTTTAGAAAACATGTGAGCTTGATTGAAAATCAAATAAACCTAAGAGGTTAAGGCCTTAAAGACCATTGTTGTCTTTATTTTGGTGGATATTGTGAGGAAAAATGAAGAGTGTATTAGCTAACTATCCTAAAAGCCTACAATAAAATGTTGGTGTGGGGAACGAACCTAGAATGCTCCTTGATATGGTAAAATCGACAATTGCAGAAGACTTGTGAATCTCCTATTAAGGAGATCTACTTTTGTTACAATATGTGATCTTAACCTTGATCTTGTAAAGTAAGTTGCTACCACTCCATATAACCTATGGATTAGAGCCTAATTTGAGAATCTTTGGACCTCAGGGGTATACGACCCAAGAACACAACCCCTCCTATGGAAATGCCAAAGGGGGAAAGGAAGAGCATCTTTATGGGATACTCTTAACCTTGAAAGTTTTTATTCAGTAGGTTGTGAGACAGTGGAAGTGCAACTAAAACTTAAACAATATATATCACATTCTAAAGAATGGATTTTCAAAGAAGGGTGAGATAGGTCAAGACTTATCTTTATTAGCTGTCCAAACCAAATCGGATCCCTTCATTTGAGAGGGAGGATTTTAGTTCATGGTGAATAAGTTAATCATCAAGATCCACCTGTATCATCAAAAGCCAATGAAAGTGATCCTATTCCAGTTCCAAGTGGGAGAAAGATGATTGGTCTTGGTTTGAGTGGGAGTAAAATCAATCCTTACAGGAACGATATGACATTATATGAATCTCTGCTAAGACATGATTGTCAGAAAGTACTCCTTCATGCTATTTGGGCAATGAGTTACATCAAACTTTTATGACATTCATATAGAATGAAAATGAGCAAAGATGCTGTTTCCAAGCCTTCTAAGGACAAGTGAACTAGGACAATAGAAATAAAATGAACTAAATAAAGGTGAACAGTTGATTGGCCTTTTAGGACACAAAAGTTATTTGAGAACAAAGCAGTTCTTAAATTGTAAGGCTAATAGCACAGTTGGCATTAGGCTCAACATGTTGCAAAAGGGTACACACCATAGGATATGATTAACTACAAAGAGTTTTTCCCTCTTATTGTGTACATTATCCTAATTTTACCGTTCTCTAGCTATTTTCACTAGTTTGGACCTAAAGTCACATCATATGGGTATGTAAATACCAATATCAAAGATGTCTAAGTGAAGTTCCACTGAAAAGGATCACAAATATGAGGTTTGTGGACATGTGAGGTTAATTGTGACCTTAAGGAAAGTTCAATGTATTGGTATACTTGTGGTTATCTCTAGTGGTTGCACCATAATTGATACCAAAAGGTCCAATAGAAATTTTATAGTCAAGTCATTATATGTGGATGACTTACTAAGAGCTAAAAATGGTGTGGAGTTACCAAGCAAGGCAAAAGGCCTTGTCATTATCTAACTTTGAGAGGATTAATATGGGTAAAGTAGCACATGCTCTTGAAATAAAGTTTTTGAGATATTATTCAAAGAGGTTATTCTTTTTCTGAAAGAGAATGACATGAAAAGATCTTTGAATAATCTAATATGCACATCTATGACCTTATTAGTCCTCACATCAGCAAAGGTGAGACTTTACAGTAAAATGTGTCATACTCTACTAGGAAAGCACTAATAAGCAGAATTTACTTTGTTAGGTGTGGTTAGATGTCTAATGCATGATGTGGTACACATTAGACATGGTATCTTCATACAGATATCACTTGAACCTAAGACTAGCATAGCAATAGACAATTAAGTCATGAGAAACCTGAAAGGAATCGCCGATCATGCGCATTTGTGGCACATAGACAACAACTTGCATCAAAAGGGTACAATGGTCTTGACTACGACAGGTTTAGATCAGAAATGAGCCTCCAAATATGTCTTTTAACTTAGTAACAATGCTAAAGTGATAAGAACCAGTCATATGTTGCCTTGTTAGAGGAAGCGTTTACGGCTCTATCCTTAAAAGCGTAAGGATCTGTTTGGCTGCAAAGGTACTTGGCTTATTTGGTTGGTGGACCAAATAGTACTATACAGTAATGGTTTACTAGGGCAACTTGTGATCACATGTACTAAGAACCTTAAGTATTATCATAAGACCAAATAGATTGGACACAAGGTTCAATTTTGTAAATGCCATGGTGATGCAGAAAGGTAGTGAACGTAATGTATTTCCATACGAAGGAAATGGCTACAAAGCCATTGAGGTAGCCTTGGTAAGGGGGTGTGCTTGTTGAGCACGTAAAGGCTTAATAGTCTTCGTAGATGATAACTATGCCCTGGCATGTTGTTCAATAATTGTAACGTTCACAAGTGATTGTCTAATATTGTGAAATTTAACTAACTTATTTTGTATACACCTATTGTTAGAATCCTTGAATGTGCGCTCTTATTCATGGATGTTTGTGTGCATTCCTGAATGTGAATAGTATGTCGGATAGACTTGAGGTTAGTCCTCTCACACGGGTAACCGCCTCCATTGATTTGAGTATCATTAGGGCATGACGCAAGATTTTAAGTAGAATTATCAGAAGGATGATTACGAGAACTTGTCAACTTAATATCATAAATGTCGCTTTGATAATGACAAATGGTCATTATAGCATATGGGTAAAAATGAATTTTATCTAGCCTACCTTAAAGAGGCTAGATATGAGTTCAAGTTAATGAGTAGATTTGAAAACTCAGTTTAGACAATATGGTGTCCAAATATCATCTGCACATCATTTTGGTCAAAGAACCAAAAGACATACGTTCCATGGAAAGCCAGAGAATGTTTTAGCACATGTTTCATAGCATGTGTGCAAGAGACGACCAATCGAGTTAATATAAGTTAGATCTCTACATGTAGTTGTGTAAGACCTCATAAGGTTATTGCCTTATATATTTATTCCCTCAGGACTCCAATGAGTAACTTGAGACTCGATTCAATGTTCGTTATCTTAGTGTGTTGCCAAAGGATTATGAGTGATTCGGTCTGGCAGGACGCGTCTAGAAAAATTAGTTGGATTTAGTCGAGAGCCTCGTGAGAAGAGGAAGATCGTTTACGAAATCCTATTAATTTCTATTCACAGGTGCACCAGTTATAACATATGAGTCATAATTGTGAATATGAAATATGATGGCTTGATGAGATCAAAATGAGACATCTTAATGAGATTGAAATGATCTAGAGTGCTTGCATACTTCTAACTACTTACTTGTGGTTCTCGATGAGAGGCTATATATTCTTAACAGATGTATAGCATCAATCTCTCACAAGTATGATGGTTGCCCATTATGAAGATTGCGTAGAAATAAAAGAAAAATACGTTTTTCTTAAGGTGGAAATAAGCACTCCCTTATGTGTAAGTGAGAGATGTTGAACTTAGGGCATGATACACCCATAAGTGGTGCAAGCCCAATAAGTCGATGACTTAAGTTCCGCAGAAACCCTAGTTCATCGACTATACTTGTAATATAAAAGGGGGTTAGCCTACATCAGAGAGAAACATCGAGAGTTCTCTAGAGATAGTTTCTGCACAAAAACTTAGGGCTCTTGGGCTGTGGGATTGTAAAGGTTCTCCAAATTGTGAGTTTCTTCTATGACCAGTGATTCAAGCCAAGGTTCGATCGTCTTCCACTGTAGGGTTAAGGTAAATTTGTTTACACTTAATTCTTTACATTAATTCTATCATAAACATTCAGGTTTGACCATCTTGATCAACCTCCTTTTCTATCACACTAAAGTTACATAATATCGCAGTGGCAGTCATGGGAGACACCTGTAAGCCAGATTTTGTAATTGTACTAGGTCTTAACTCTTAACCTTTATGAGATAACCTGCAAGATTCTCAAACGGCCTCAATTAGTATGCACTATGCTGCCTCATCATGCATCTATTTGGATAAGCTCAAAAGTTAATATTGCCCAGTAAAACAATCATGGGACAAGATGCAGAAGCAATTTTGTCAAGCCTTCAACAAGATGAAATGGACCTTCTTTAAGCCTAGCAAAAGAACATTTCAATGTAAAGGTACAATTTTAGTACAAACAGTTACTTTCTTATAGAACAATGAGCACCCTTAAAATGATCTTATATCATACTTGCTCAGTGATTGCTATGTATTATTTACATTATCGACATCAGCATTCTGCACTTTAAAATGCATAACAGATTACTAAAGGATATAAATTGCACATTAATCAGTTAACATCAACACAAAATAAAGCGTAGTGGACCAGACACTGGACAAGTAGAATAAAAAACACATACTGGAAAGGCTAAAACAAGCCATAAAATAATAGATAAAAGTCAACTACTAATTGAAACTACCTAGCATAATTATTAATATCTATCATGTGTGAACTTGAACATTATACCACTGGATCTGTCTTACTCTAGATCAAAGTCAACTAGCTACACGAGACAAACCCTTCATATCACATAGATTGCAAAACAATTCTCACCCTATAATAATGCAGAGTAAATTGCACTATGACTTAGTAATCATCATAAATATCCATGTCATTTAGCCTGGATCTTTTTTTGGTACCTTCCCTACTAACAAAATACTACACTAGCACGCCTAAGCTTTGAGCCTCATATACTTGTGCCCTTTTAACCTTATTACATATGGGCTTCACCATCTCTCTTAAGTCATGCCCTAGGTGTCTTGCCTGGTTGAGGCATGGTTATATGGCTCCTTTCCTCTTTTTCTTTTTCTTGTTTTAGTGTACAGCTAGTATTTACGATGATCGTTTGCACAAATGTACCATTGTATAAAAATACAAAAAGATTACAAAAGCATGCCAATAACCTTTCACCACAGTAAAATCCATCTTTGCAAATGATTGAGAGCTACTGTGCATAGCATCATTATAACATCATTTTCAGGATATTGTAAGGGAATTCGAAGGATTGGAAAGCTACAACTTGCTTGAATGAAGTAAGAACTACTCTAGAAAAAAGGAATAAAACAAAAAAGGTAAATGAAGGAATTCTTGATTTGATAAAGTCCATAATACTATTATATGTCCTTTTCCACCCCACATAAGTCCATGGGCGGAGCCATGTTAGGGCAAGGGGGGTCAATTGACCCCCCAACTTTTTGGGGAAAAAAAATAGATGTGGGATACTTTTGTGGATAAGAAAAATAGATATATATTAATTAGTTCATAAGTACGCATCATATGAGTGCATAACAGGGTGGTGATTGCCACTTGCTTTGTGTAGGAGGTCCCTGGTTTGACTCTTTGTTCCACCTTTTTTGTATTTTTTTGGAAGTGCCTTTTAATTTTTTTAATTTTTGTTTCAAAATTTTCGTAGCTCTTAGTCGACTCTTCTGCCCTCACTCACGCAGTGACGCTGAAGTGCTGAGCTACCCACTAACCTACCACACACACACTCTCTCTCTCTCTCACTCTCTGCCAGTCACCGGCTCACTGCCACTAGTGTTGCTGCCCACTGGCTGGCCGCCGCCATTTGTGCTGCCACCTGCAGTCCTCCTCGGCGCTCTTCCTAATTCCCAAATCCCAATTTGAGGTAACTCTCAAAAATTCTCAATTTTTGTTTTTAATTTTGTTATTTTCTAAATAATTATGTTTATTTTACTAATTTTAGTTAGATTCATTTTAAATAATTGATTAACTTAGTGAATTACTCATAATTCATGAATTAAAAATGAGAATTTTTATCCAATTATCATCTTGGTTGAAGATTTAAAGTTGACCTAATTTTGTTTGCAATTGCTTTGCTCGTTTATGTTTAGTTTAATTTACTAATTGTTATTGAATTTATGTTGAATAAGTGGTTAATCTAGAGATTTACCTATCATTAAAAAATTAGAGTTTTGCCTTTCTTGATTGATGATTTAGGAATTAGAATTGGGTAATTTGTTAGTTATTGTTTGTTTAGTTGTGTTAAATTTATTTTGAGATTGATCTTTTTAAAAGTCTATAGAATGACGATACCATGCTTGACTTTCAAAATATGATATCTCGTCGAGGACAACTTTCATGAATGTATTAGCTACGGATTTCATTTTTAGAACTATTAAAATTTATGTTATGTATATTATTAATCTCACCCCCTTTTGCTTAGAATCCTGGCTCCGCCACTGCATAAGTTCACACCATTTAGGACTCCTTACAGAGTGTAAACTATGTGACATAAAATAAACTAGCTTTAGCCCATAAATAGCTCTTCAATATGTTTTATTTTGAGAGTTATATTATGAAATAAAATTGAGTGTCTTGTGTTGGAGTGCATCTCCCTCAGTTTGGCAGCAAAGTGTGTTCTATGTCAATTGAAGGTTGTCATTTGAGACCAATTGTGATTGTTAGTCACCTTTATCAACAATTACATAGTTATTATTAGAAAGCAATCCTTACCAACCGCTGCCCTCCGTTCTACCATAGCCATTAATCAAACCAAAGTTATTATCTTTCAACAATCATGACTAAGGAAGACATATTATGAAGCTACTAAATATTTACTTCCAATTTTGATTCTTTTATAAAAGTGTGGGCTAGATAGAGAGAGTGTAAGAGAGTCAGTCGCATAGTGGGTGCCCCAGCACTAATTCAACGTCATTAGAGGTCTACTTGTGTCCACTAGACCTTGGGTCTCTCAGAGCCTATATATGTTTTTTCTGCTCACCTCTCGCTAGTAGGTCTATTCCAATTGACGGTTTCTTTTTGGGAAAAAAATACACAATGGTAACTGAAGTTTTCTATAAGAAACTTTAAGGACCCTTAATTTTTAAAAATAACTGTAAGGTACTTGACTTATAAGGTAACTAATGGAAGGGACCAAAATCCACTATTCTAATTTTCATGTAATACTGTTAACTTTTCAAATTTGCATTTTTAACCCCAATCCTTGAAAACTTACTTTTTGAAAATTTTATTATGTGCATGTGTAATTTCTCTTGCTAGTGTTGCTTGAAGCCCTCTTTAGTATGGTATCAGACCCACGTGGCCAAAATAATTAAGATAATTAAGAGAAAGAAGAAGAGGATGAAGTATAAGCAGCATAATCTCGAGGAATTCCAGAATATGTTTGATAAAGAACAAAACATAGAAGAATTAAACAAAATCATGGGCACAATGCTTGATAAATAAGATGTATTATCTGATAATAATGAAGAGACAAATAATGTATAGTTAGAAGAAGAAATATATCAGTAGATGAACCCAATTAAACCAGAGGATCTTAATGTGGTACCTGTAGAAAAAGTTAGAAGGAAAATGGATTTAAAAAAATGAAAAAACGGTATTGAACAATGAAATCAATAAGATTAAAGAAGAACTTAACATAGATGAAATTGAGTCCAATTTAGTTAACAATGTCATTCCTAAACCTAAAGAATTTGGTTAATCTTCTAGAAGAAATACTCATTTTATGAGACCTAGATACTACTGTTGAAGAAATTGGCTTTACTCAAATTAGCTAAACAAGATACACCTTAAACATCAATGAAACCCGTAACAAAGTATTTAACTATTAGAAAAGACATATGAATAGTATCTTGAATTTAAATACCATATAGACTGCAGGAAATTTCCTAAACTATGTTGAACATAGCTTTTCTAGCACTGTAGCTGATCGATATAATTGACTAAACGAGGATAGCAAAAATACATTAAGAATAATGGAAATACCAGCAGTACTATTTAAAAAGTTATGTAAAGAAATCGAAACTGAATTCATTGGTGCCAAACTTGATTCTGAAGAAAAAATAAGAAAATGGCAAAGAAAGATTAAGAACATAGAATTATGGGATATAAGGTGTTTTGGGAATTATATTACCAAATTTAGTCAATATTATTATAAAATTGGCCATAATGAAGCCAATCTTGGTATGTTTTATGATAAATTACCATATCCAGTATATTCTATGATCAATGAAGAGTACATTGCATGGCTCTAAAAAGCAGATGTCATTGATACACTAGGTTCAAGAGTCTCTTATCTAAGAAAATGGCTCAATGATCAGTGTCGTGATCTCCTAAAACAAAAGAAAATGAAGAAATAGTTTCTAACTTGTTGGGATAATCCTCACAAATGGGGAAAAGAACCTAAAAGGAGAAAGAAAAGAAAGTTTTATAAGAAAAAGAGCTTTAACAAGCAAAGGAAAGCGAAACATGAAAGAAAATATTATAGCAAACCAAGCCCTAAAAATGATAGTTTTTTAGAAAAGTTACATATTGCCCTGCCGAAAAAACAACTGTAAGTGTTGGATATCTAGTTTTGCCAATCAAACGAAAATCAATAAGAAAATGTGATAAAATTTGATGAAAATGGTAATATTACCATCAAACCCAAATTATTAAGGAGCATAAGGGCAAGATTAGAATGGGGATAAGGGTCTTGATCAGCTAAAGAAGAACTTAAAGAAGATGATATAACTAGTATGACCAGTGAAACGAGTAGAATCATTTTTGAACCCGCAAGACACAGTACAGACTGAAGTATGAGTTTAGATAGAAAACTAATTGAATGCAAAACAAGAACTGTTAGTGAGTCAATTTATGCAGATTAATTATTTAAAAATATGAATACGGAGGTATGCTATGAAATCACCAGTACAAATCCTAGTAGCATTTGCATCCCAATAAATGTATATTTACAAGGATAATAATATGAATTGTGTGCTGATGTAGATAGTGGTTGTTCTATATACTTTGGAAAAAAGACTATTATTTCTAGAATTTATGTGGGAAAAGATCAAGAATCCTCTACAAGTAAGGATAGCTTATAATAGCATTGTGAGCCACAATGAAGCCATAAAAAGGTTATCCATAGAAGTAGGAGGAGTACAATACATTATATCAATTCTATGGGCTACTAATAAACCCTCTCATGATATGATTATTGGAAAAAAATTTCAAAGACTATCTTCTCCATGCAAACAAACAATAAACCGAATAATATTTATAATTAATGGTCACTTGGTTCCTATTGAAAAATGAAGTAATGCTTACACTCATCAGAAGATTAAATTCACATGTAGCTAGCATGGCAAGAAAGTAATGTCTGCATAACATAGGATAGCACTAACAATCTCACTACTTGAGTTATCTATTAAAGAGTAGATTGCTAAACAACAAGAGTTATTATACAAAGAACTCTACTTTGATAACCCATTAAAATTTTGGGATAAAGATGAAACATTTGCAAACATTACTTCATTAAATCCCAACACTATTGTTCGAGTCAAACAAATGGTGTACACACACCAGGATATCCAAAAATTTAATAAACAAATCAAAGAACTTCTAGATAAAGGATTAACCAAGAAAAAATAAGAGTCCTCACACCAATCCCGCTTTCATGGTAAGAAGTCATGCTGAAAAAAAAAAAAGAGGAAAAGCTAGAGTGGTAATCAATTGCAAAAAACTTAATGATAATACTGTCTTTGATGATTATTATATTTCTAACAAAACAGTCCTTTTCAATAGCTTTCAAGGAACCTCTTGATTATCAAAAATGAATTGAAAAAGTGGATAGATAAAACTGGATTAAGAAAGCATTCGTTTAACTATTTTTAGTACCCCTTAGGGACACTATGAGCTTATAATAACGCCATTTGGTCTTAAAAATGCAACTCAAATATTCCAAAGAAGGATGGATGACATCTTCAACGATCTTAATCATTGCTGTCTAGTTTACATTGATGATATCCTTGTCTTTTCAAAAACCAGAGAACAACACAAAATAATGTCTTAGTTGTCACAACGATGTGTTGATCATGTTACTATCTTTGGTAAGAACAAGTATATATATTTTGAATAATGAATCGAGTTTTTAGGTCTAGAGACAAATGTTGGGCAAATCATCTTATGAAAGCATATTCTAGAAAAAATTGAAAATTTCCCTGAAAAAATTGAACACATGAAGCAATTAGAAAGGTTTCCTTAATGTCTTACCTATGCTTCAGGTTTCATTAAAGACTTAGCCAAATTTAGAAAACCATTACAACAGAAACTCAAGAAAGAAGTAAGTTAGAGATTGAACCCTAATGATTCAAAGATTGTTCAAAACTTCACAAAGATGTGTGAAAAATCTTCATATCCTTAATTTAATTTAAGTCCTAAGACAGATGCTAGCAATGAGCACTGGAGTCGATACCCAAAATCAAAGAAGGAGAAAAACTATGCAAGTATTGTAGTGGAAGCTTTAATAAAGCAGAATGCAACTATCCTATGATGAAAAAAGAAATCCTTACAGTTATAAAGGAATTGAAAAGTTCTTAATCTTTTTAGCCTCAAAACCTTTTCTTATTCAAACTAATTGCAAAGGCATACTCAGTTTTATGAAAAAGAATTTATCCAACAAGAAAGCGCAAGAAAGACTCTTATGTTGGCAATTATGGCTTAACCAGTTTTCTTTCTTTATTGAGCATATATAAGGATCAAAGAATTCTTTGGCAGGTAGTTTAACTCGAGAGCTCTCCAATGGTGATTATCCGAGCAAAACTGCTACCAAAAAAGGATTAAACCCAAAATAAAATGTCATTACTGCTAGAATGGGTTTCTTCTTCTAGTAGAACCCATATGGATATTTTAAAATTCCATACAAAATGTGGATCATTCTTTAGTCTGCTGTCATTTGCCTGTCTGATAGCACAAAGATTCAATCTTTTAAAATTACAAATGAATTACCTAAGGTGTCCATATGATATTTATGAAAAAATAAGTTCCCATGTTCAAGAAAAATGGTTTAATGAATGGTATGCACTATACATTGACTACTATCATAATTATTGTTATGATATTTGAGAATCATGGAGCACTACAATCTTCTTTCCTAATAAATATGGAGTAGATGATGTTAGTCTCCCACCAAATTCAATTTCTCTAGATGACCCCATCATGAATGGTGCGCAATGTGCATTGACTACTATCATAATATAAATGACTAGTCTTGTTAGCATTAAAGGCTTTGAAACATTGTTGCTCTTTTATTATACTGTTTGACCAAGTAAGATAATGTTGTTTACTGTAGCTATTAGTATATCCTATGTAAACCATCTCCTCTATAAAGGAGATGCTAAGTGCTGAGAAGGGACACGGTTATTTGAGCATACTTGAGCAAAAGAGAAGTCGGGATTCTCTATCTCTCTATGAGCAATTATCTCTGATGATCTTAGTAGCTTAAGTCTCCCTTGAATCTTTCCATTGTAATATTTCAAATTTTAAGCTTTCTATAACAGAAGTTTCTCATTAGGGAACGTTATTCTATTGAACCTTATATCTTAAATATTATAATTTCTTGATTGAAGTCTCATTATCCTTTAATATAAAACTTTATTGGTGATTGCGGTCTAAGGTAGGAAGCGAAATAGATCTGTACTATACTTGATGTAAGGAAGGTGTAGTTAAGATTAGCAATCTCTATAAACTGGATGTCTGGATGCTAGAGGAACACTAGAGTCCAGCACCGATTAAGTTCAGGTAATGGTCGAAACTCTCTAATTAAGCTTTAATTATTTTGCTAAGCATAGTGGGCTTATGATTACAAAAAATATAATTTTTATGATATAAGTAGTAGATTGTGGTAACTAGTACCAGTAAAGTCATTATACGAAGTTAAATCATTCGAAACATCTTGGAAAAACCCCAAAAATAACAAAAGCAAAAATACTAAAAGCACCCCATTTGGGCAAAAGTTGAAAATTTCTAAAAGTTTAGGGCCAAAATAATAAGAAAAAGGACATAAGAGTGTATTATTCGAAAACAGATGGTGCAAACACTCAAGGATAAAGCAGTTGTTGTCCTAAAACTCAGGGCACCGGAGAGTCATTTGTTGTTCTTTTTGACGAGTCCACTTGCCTTTGATGGGTTTCCTGCATTTAAGGTTGTTGCGGGGTTGTTGATAGTTCTTTTGCCTATAGTGTGCCTTTCACTGAAGTTTTGCTCAATTGTTATAAGAGAGTCATTTTTGGCCATCTATTACATTTTTCCAGACTGTTGGTTTCTTCTTTTTTCAAGCTACTAGTGGTTGCCAACAGAACGTGTTGCCAACGGTGAGGTTTTCGGCAGTGACTTTTTCAAATACTGGATTTTCTCGTTCTACAGTTTTTGTTTACAAAAGTGCCAAATTTAGCTTTAAGGGTCTATTTTGAATGTTTCTTCTCCTACAGTTCCTATTTTATGCCTTTTTCTTTACAATCTTTGCATTTTAGTAAATTACGATTTCACTATTATGAGATCAAGCTAAAAGGGGTTTATGATAATCGAAATCAAGTCCTTTAATTAGCTATTGTTGGGATTCAAGAGGATTTACTAAAAATTTGTAAGAAAGGGATGGGGAGAAGGACCTTAATCTTATTGCTAGAGCATATAACTTTGTGGTTATGGAGGGTCTGGGGAAGATTTCCAAATTTTAAGTCTTCTAATTGGTGTAATCAAATGCGTCAAGGGTCAAACATTTTGCTTTTGGAATCCAAGAGAAATCGGACGGGTACATTTTTACAATTATCTATTATAAACAATGGTGAAAGCCCTTTGTTATTTTTCCAATAGGATGGAATGATTGGGGTTGGGCTAGAATCTTCGACGTTCTCAATGAGATTATTGGTTCTTCCACCTTGGGCTCAATAAGCCCACATAACAGGTCCCCACCTCATGAGCCATTGCCTATTGTTGTGGTGCTTTCACCTCTATCTCCACCTCCACCTCCACCTCCACCTCTAAGCAGTCAGGTTTATTCCCAACGCAAGAATAGGGTGTGTGCAAATAGCGGATCTGGCAATGAGGTGGTGTCTCTGTGCAATGGCCACTAGCTACATTGTTAGTGCTTGATCCAAGTTTGTCTTCTTCGAATAGTACTACAACTTTTAACCCTGCGCTGCTTAAAGCTAGTATTTGTGGCCAAGTATCTAAAATCATTTTATTTCATGGGTAAGGGATGATGTGGTCTCTAACAAAGTACATGGGTTCTATGACACTGGACATTTAACCTATTTTAGCTTCTTTTAATCATTCTAATGAACTAGATGTGTCATCTTCTTTGAGTTTGCCTTGGTTCTTGAAGAGAATAACTAATACCCATCCTTGGTGTTTAATTCTTCGTCTTCTTCTTTAGGGGGTAATCAGTCAATACTTATAACCCATGATTGAGGCTTAGATTTATGTGATAATGTTCCTTGTGGATTACCTCAGGAAGTTTTTCGTGATGTACAATGATTTGCACTCCTCGTAATAATACTTTTGTTGCTATTTTACGCATCTTTCTACCTAAATTTCACCCAAATAATTGGTTAATCATGTTATTTATTAGTGTTGGGTTGGTTTTATAGGTAACAAAGGGAATTAGTCAATGGTGGATAATTGGTGCAAATCATGCCAACATTTAGGCACATTAATTAACCCAAAAAACCTTAGAGGATAACTCAAGATAACTACAAAGCAAGGTCAAGTTAACAAGCACAAAAATCATGGAAGAACTAAGGAAGAAGAACAATGCAGAAATTTAGCATGGGCTGCCAGTGCCAAGTGACACCAGGAGCCCATGCCAAATGGCACAGCCATGCCAAATCTTGTTTTTGCTCTATTTTTATGTTGAGCTCCAGAATTCCAAGTGGCACATCCGTGCCAAATTTGCTTCATCGAAATCTATTTAAATCCCTATACCCCATTTGCGTACTAATCTGATTTTTATATTTAGCTTCATTTTGTAGCCACATTTCAAGTATAATGAAGTTTTGACGCAATTAGCTTTCTCTCTCTCTCTCTCTCTTTCTCTCTCTCTCTCGCTCTCTCTCTCTCTCTCTCTCTCTCTCTCTCTCTTTAATCTTCATTTGCACTCCATTTCTTATTTTGTTGAGTGTGATTTACTAGAGTAGTACCCAAATTTACATGGTTTTGTTTGTTGATGGATTGAAATTAGTACCTACCTTTCCTAATCATCCCTTTGTTCTTTATTCACTATTAATATCTCATTCTCTTCCTTCAAAAATGCAAATCTCAAGCTCATTCTCTCTCCTCACCATAGGGTTTCAAAACCCATTTTTACAACTTTGAGTTTTTGGCTCTCAATAGGTTAAATTAGGAGTAGTTAAGTTAGATTAGTGAGAATAAGTGGTGAATCCACCTCCAATCATCTTCCATTTGTTCTAATAATGGAGGCCAACTTTCATGGTTGGATTTTCAAGCTTTTGAGGCAGTTGCGTTTCTCTCTCTTTTTCTAGTTGGTAAATTTGATGCTTTCTTAGTTGATTAGGTGCTTTGCTAATTATTGTTAGTTAATATTATGTTTTGTGCTTATTTTGTTAATTATTCTTTATTTCAGCGTAGCTTAATTAATCATGTTTAACTTAGGATTAGTGAGTAATTAGTTTAATTGGTCATGCTTTCTAACATTTATCATTTTCCCTAGGTTAGAATTGGGGACGACAATAACTAGTGACTTAATTTCCACACCTTCCGAGAGGACAACAAATTTCCATCCTTACTCCTCTTTAAAAACTACGCTAACAAATTGGTGTCGTTGCTGCATACGGTGGCGCGAAATTAAGTCACTGCTTGCAAATATGCCTTTTTTCGTACATGTGCCAATGTAGTTTCTTTTATTCTCACTTTATTTGTCTTTTGAGTTATAGTGTAGCTACGTACTTTGATGATATTGAAAAATACCCAAAAAAAAAAAGAAATGTCAAAAGATTTAAAAAAATGAAAAAATTGGAAACCCAAAATGCTGTGACTCATTGGATGTCCATAATGGGTTTGAGAATTTTGAGCAAACAAATGTGGTTAATGTTGAATCGAAGGCAACTAATGTTGATGAGTCAATTGTTGAAAGAGTATACATTCATTAAGGCATCACTGCTATCCTCCTCGAACTTTCCCACAATCATGTTTTGACCTCCTTTCTATCCCTAAGGATGTGACATTTGGGCTTAATCCAAATTATATTCCCGTGCTTCCTAAATTTACCAGCTTTGAAGATCCTTATTTGTTTATTTGTGAGTTTCAGAAAGTTTGTTCGTTGATTCACAAGGCTAAGTATCAAACAATGTTATGAGAATGAAATTCATGCCATTTGCTCTCAAAGATGGTACTAAGAGGTGGATGTATAGTCTTGAGATTGGTTCTATTAAATCATGGGATTATTTTGTTGATATCTTCCTTAAGAGATACTTTTCCACTGCCAAGACCATTAGACTTAGGAATGAAATCCTCTCTTTTAACCAACTTAAACAAGAGCCTTTTTAGAAGTATATGAATAGATCTAAGGATTACCTAATGCTCTCACCATGGTTTAGAGAGATAGAATTTGTGCCAAATAGCTTATGGCGGTTTGGATCTTAGTACTAGAACAATGGTTAAATCTATGTGAAGGAGAGTTTCTGTGTAAGAATGCAAATGAGTCTGCTGACTTTCTTAAGGATTTAAGTGACGAGACATATGAGTATGAGACAGTTAGGGAGGCCCCTAGTATTATATCTAAGATTTTTATCAATAATGAGGGCAAGCCACATAATGCCTTTGTTGCTTTAGAGGATCCTAAACTTACTTGCGAGCATCAACTTGAAGTTCCTCTTTTTCAACCACCTCAAGCTCATGAACACATTCCTCCCTTTTGTTCTTATTATTTTCTCTCGGACTATGGTGTTAGTTCATGCTCTCACCCTTTTGATCAAATATCTTTTTAAGGTGTATGTGATTCTTCATTGCATCACCTAATGATCAATCCTCATCTTAAGACTAGGGATGCTCTTAGAGGTGAGATGGTTTTTGATGATGCACCTTTTCTTTGATCCCCTTCAAGAGAGAATGGTGAGAATGAGAAACTAGTAGTTAAGTGTAGTTATGATCTTGAGCATGATATGATTGTGGTTTCTAAGGATCTTTTTGTTGAGGAAGAGTATTTAGTTGGGGAGACTCCTTTAGAGGAGCCTTGGGTTGAGGTTACACCTTCTTATGTGGAGCTTGTTGATGCAACACTCATTGAGTTCCCTCCTAAGAACATCCCAACTTGGCAACTTCTATCATCTTACCCCCTTATACTCCGTCATCTCACCCTTTCATAGATCCCTCAATGTTCATCTTCCTCAAGTCTAAGACTTGCATGATTTAGGCCTCTAATGTGGACCAAACTCTTAAGCTTAATGTTACTATAGGACTTGAGGATTGGGTAGAGGATTTAGGATTCATGCCTAGTTTGTGCATTCATGCTTCTTATGAGACTTCTAGGCCCTTATGCTCTATATTGAGTAATGTTGGGTGTGTGTGTAACTATTATGATCAGCCCGGATCTTTGATAAGCTTAAGAGAGCCCTCACTTCTATTCCTGTGATGTGCTTTCTTTGGAACCTTCTCCTTGTCACTAATGGTTTTAACTTTTTTGAGGATTGATCAAGTTTATTTGATAAGTTGCTATGAGCTTTAGTAGGGATTGATACAAGTGACAACTTGGTTATTTGATGGAGTGAATGATGCTCCTTGAGCCGTTTCTACCCCATCTTAGTGAGGTATAGTTTAGGTGTACTTAGCGCCTAACCTGGTATGACCGTTCTAACTCTTCTCTCTTCTCTTTTTCTTTTCTTTTTTTCTTTTTGTACATATTTGTGGATACCTAGGATTGTGATTTTCTATGGGAGATCAATTTTGAGGAAAAGTTTGAGATTTGTTGACTCGAGATGGCTATGATCATCCTTATTGGATTTATGTGCTTTGGTTTATGTGCGCTTGTTGGTGGTTTGTTTTGTTTGGTGAATATATGTTGGTGTTGTTTGGTTTTTGGTTGTTAGTAGTGTCATAGGTTCACAAATATTTGGTGGATTTAAGTTATTAGTCTTACAGTTGGATTGCTTATGTGATTGGTTTTTAGAGCATTAGTTACCACAATGAGGACATTGTGGAGTTTTGATGTAGGGATGAGGTGTCCATTTGTATATGCTTTTTGAAAATTTTAAAAAATTCAAAAATATTTTTATTTCTTTTGGGGACTTCTATGCTTACTTAGGTGATTGAACCTATATTGGTAGGTTATTGAGTTATATGTAAATAGATTTTACATAATGAGGGGGATGGTTGAGGATGTTGATTCGATTTTTCATAATAAGCCTATCTCATACGTGTGATTTTTGCGTGCCTTGCTCAATTTACCATCAATTCGTTGAGTCTTGTTGTTAAGTTGACATATGAATGTTTTGTTTGATGAAGCTGCCGTATATGCTTTGGAGATAATGCACAAAAAGGGGGGGAGGAAAAAGCCTAAAAATGTGAATAAAAAACCGACCACTAATGTTCAAAGCCACTGTCTTTATTTCAAATGTTCAATTGGCTTGAATATGTGCTATTTTACTTGATTGAATATCTATTTGGCTAATAAAATAAGTGCTTTGCACAATCTAATAAAATTCCTTTTTAGGGAAGGCTCAAATATTTGTAAGTCAAGTGGGCATTATTCTTTAAAAAAATGGAGCAAAGAAGTCAATTGGGCAAGGAAATGGGGATTGATATACATTTGTACATGTAACAAGATGTACATATCATTGTATATTATTGTGTGGGGTGAAAAGTGGAAGTTGGAGTGCTCCTTGAGACTTAGATATCTTTTAATTGTGCATTTATTTTCTGTATAATTTGGCGATTTAGTTACTAAGATGATGCAATTGCCTAAGTTAAGTACATAATTTCCCTATTATTTGTGTATATGATCGTGTTTTGAAAAAACCAAAACCATTTTCCTTTGTTTTTGAAAAGATTTTTATGGGTATTGCACTTGAAAGCCTTCACAAGACCTCACCCATCTACTTGGGAAACCGAAGGATTTAAAGGGCTTGTTACATATGCCAAATACAACTGTGATTCTTATGAAACTGAGTTGGGATTTCTTTTTCTTATTTTTCATATCTTTTTAGCTAGTTTAGTTTTCCTTTTACTCGAGAATGAGCAGAATCTTAGTGTAGTGGTATTTGTTTGGGCGCGATTTAACTCAAATAATTAGTAAATTGTTTTTATTAGTGTTTGGTTGGTTTTGTAGGTAATAAAGGTAATTGCTCAAATGGTGGATAATTAGTGCAAAGCATGCCAAAAGTTGCCACTCTAACTCAGATGACCTTGGATAATAACTAGGGATAACCACGAAGTAAGCTCGGGTCAACAAGCACAAAAATTATGGAGCAAACAAGGAAGAAGAACAATGTAGAAATTTCGCATGGGCAGTGTAAGACCCGCCTTCTTTATTTTTACAATAAGCTGACTGTCTTACCTTCTACATTATAAAATTCGTATTTTTAGAAACTTATGAGTTAAATTATTATCAATGTGCCAATGTGAACGACAATTTTATTAAAAAGAATGTTTTCATCGCTATTTAATATTATTATTATTAGTTTTGAAAATCTTTCGATGATTTTTAGTATGTGTTAATATAGATTATTAACGAGTACTAAATCGATTAGGAACCCGATTTCGAATAGTTGTCAACTTTAGAGTTCATTTTGTTAGTTATTAAATCGAACCTTAATATTTTTAAGAGTGAATAACCGATGAAAGGTCATTTTAGTGATTGGGTTTAGAATTCGGGATACGAATTAGACTAGCTGTGCCAAATACTGAACGACTTGGAACAAAGTAGGAGGGGGAAGGGGCATTTTTGTAAATTCACCTGGCCCTTTTATTCTTCCCCTGTCGCGGCTCCCCATCCCCGAGCCATCTCTCTCTCTCCTTTGTATTTTCTTCTTCCTCCTCCATCACTATGAATGCGGCTAACAAGCTCCCAAAACCACCAGTTTTGCTCAGCCTAGCTCAAAATTTTCCCAGATTGCACCTCCTTATCATCAAACAAACCTTTAGCTACAAAATCTGGGCAAAAATTTGAGGAATTTGCCACATTTCCAGTTCAGTTGGGCTATGATTCAAGCCCAGACGCGAGCCAAAGTTTAGCCATGCCATCTAGCTTCTAGTTGCTTCGAATCCTCTAGAAACTAGGAGTACTTCACAGCCTCAAGCACCCACCACGAGTTCAAGTCAGCGAGTGAGGGTTTGGGCGAATTTAAGGTTCGAAATGTGTGGGTTTAGGCAGGTATAGGGCCTGTTCATACGTTAATGAGCAAGAGCTAGGGGATTGGAGTTGTTCGAGCCCTAAAGTCGAACCAGCAGTCTTAGATACGAGCCTTTAGCTTGGAGTCCAGGTGTGTGTTTCTCACCTCCTAAGTATTAGTAGTTTCGAAATTGTTTTAACCTTTAAGTTGCGTTGTATGTGAGTTTAGGATTAGCCTAATCGATTAGGGTTATGCATGTTCTGTTTCAGCTGAATTCAGTTTAAATCGATGCATGTTAAGTTTAGTTAGTTTACGCCTGAAAGTGACTTCGAAATAACCTAACGATACCTTGAATTGATATGTGTTAGTTTAGTTAACCAACGCTTGAAAATAGCTTCAGATTAAAACGTGAATGTTTAGAATCGATACATGTACACTTAGTTAATTCATGTTCATTTAATAGCTTCGAAACGAAATATGAATGTCTAGAATCGATACATGTGCACTTAGTTAATTCATGTTCGTTTAATAGCTTCGAAACGAAACATGAATGCTTAGAATCGATACATGCCCACTTAGTCAATTCATGCTCGTTTAGTAGCTTCGAATTGAAATGTGAATGTTTAGAATCAACACATGTACACTTAGTTAATTCATGCTCGATTAATAGCTTCGAAAAGAAATGAGTGAGCTTGGAATCGACACTTGTGTGATTAGCTAGTTTATACCTGAACCGTGACTTCGAAATAATAAATGAACATGTCGAATACGATAAGATTCATGTTTGATTAGTTTAGTTGGTTCGTTAAGTGTTATTTCAAGTTAAGGCATTATAAATGTATATGAAAATATGGTTATATATATATATATGTATATATATATATATGTATATATATATATATATATATATATATATATATATATATATATATATATACATATATATATATATATATATATATATATATATATATATATATATATATATATGCTTGCGGTAATGCACCGTTGGATGGTGCTGCTTGCCCAAGTAAGTGCATAAACCCTATTACGCATCGCTTTCTAAGTTTCCATGATTGTAAGTTATGATTATTGAATTGAAGACCAACATGATAGTCGGATGGCTTGAGGTGGAACTAATAAGAGTTTAAGGTTGTTTGTGATCGGTTGCTATGTGAGAAGGGAGCCTGGGTTGTGATTAACCACAATTGTGTGAATTGCAAGGCCATGTGCAGCTCATCTTGCTAAGTTGAATTATGAAGTGTTTGAATGTGTACATATGCACCCCTACCCTTTTTATGTCATCAAGTTTGATTATTTGCATAAGGATGAGGTTTGAAAAAGAAGGATTTTATGTTTTGAAATGACAATAGCCATAATTATTAGTGCATGATGGCTTATTTTATCTAAATGAATACAATTTTCGGAGTGAACTCGTTTGAACTGGGGATTCCCTAAAGAGTTTTACAAAGGTGTGAGTTGTATGATAGAGGATTTCGCTCTGAGAAGCCGCAAACGTATTAGCCGTTATGGCCATATGCTTTAAATTGGCTAAGATAATGTGCTTTGGACAATATGATATGAATGATGTTAGCCTAGGGAATAAGTCCTGGTCTATAAGACCCTGACGAGGGTAATGGTCCAATATGTTAAATGTAGCCATCTCGAGAGTAAGAGCTTATGCGTGAGCATTAGGTCTCACTATAGGGTTGAGAATAGATCTCACAATCAGCATCCTGTAATGATCTTATGCCAGTAGTATTTTCTAATAAGCAAAGAAAAGCAGTCGGCATTATGCCATTTCAAGTATTTCAGAAAGAAAGCTTCTGTGCTTAGCCCTCGATGCTTGCTCATGTGTATAAGTGCTTGTTAGTTAAGGAATTCAGAGGCCTAAAAATGAGCCTGAACAGCTAAAATGAAGTTTATGAATAGTGATCCTTCCCTGAGGATTTATGAATGCCTAATATGATAGTAAAGTATGAATACATGATATGTGACTATTATGAGTATTATTGCCTGCAACGGTTTTGGTTTTAAGGGGTCGGGGAATGCTCATTGAGCGTGTGGTTGCTCATCCCACTCCTCTTTCCCCTTTTTCCCCAGGTTTTCTTTATGATTGGAAGAAGTTGAGTCAGCTATGCCGAAATGTAAGTTGCCCTTGCTTAAAGGGAGTCAAGTGTGCCTATAGTGAAGTAGTCTTGCTACTTGATGATATTACAGAATGTATTCTTAGTTTGTAAATGTATGTAAACCAAGTATTCTAGTTCATGTAACGCATATGGTATAAAGGTCACTCTGTATGGCCGTATGAGACAACCATCTAATTAGTCAGATGTTTTCTTGGTCAAAATTAGTTTTGTTTTGGGATGTAAATCCCAATGCTCCGATTGTGTGAACCGTTGAGTTGTATCTTTCATTTCTTCTTTGTTAATGAACTCTATTGTTTGAGTAATCCGAGCAAGTTGCTCGTTGAGTTATGAACTCCGATGCGTAGCCGTTGAGCTTATTTTAAAATGTCGTACACTTCCGTTGATTACAGGGGTTTATTGTAAGGCTTTTAGCTTAAAAACGATCAGTTTTTAGGGGGGAGCTCTGTCTGTTTCACCTCAGAAATTAGGTAGGAAGTAAGAGAACATAACGCTCCCAGTCCTGGGGGCTGGGGGTGCTACATTGATGGCATCAGAGCAAGGTCCTGCGATCATAGGCCGCAACCTGAGTCTTACATCTCATATAGTTGCCTGGGAACGCGTTCACGATGACGTGATACATGCCTGCGTCGTGTGCATACATGAATTTTATATGAATGCTAGGGCGCTTACCTAGTGAGGTGCGGCTTGAGTGAGCTGATTGGTTAGGTGAAAGAACCATTTGCTAAGGTGTAGGCCGAGTGGCTCGTATTCTCGTGGATAAGTTAAGTGTTAGCTCAATTGAAAGTTGTTTCGCTTATATGCCTTGGTGATTTTAATCGAAAGTTTGAAGAACATATGATTTGAAATCAAACGATTGCAAAGCCTTAACTCTAAGCTCATCTTTGCCCCTAAAGTACGATTTGCTCCTCGGGCCCCATAATGGAGTGAGCAGACATACTCAAAGGTTAGTAGAGATAGAGTTAGAAGCCGTTAAGGTCTTCCGATTAGTGAGTTGGGTCGTGCCTTCGCATTAGAAACCTTTGTAATTGTTTAGTTAGGTCTTGTTGTTACAATCTAAGACTCGCATCTGGTTTACAATAATGCTTGGGTTAACCCTACGAGTTTAAACTCGGCCATTTGCACTAAGGACCTTGACACCTCATTTGATTAGTAAGAATGACCCTATCAGGTGTCATCCTTCTCCTGGTTTTAGCTCTAATCAGGTTGTAATGTTCGAGGCTGATGTATTTAACAAATGTATCTTGTGTTTTCTTTGATAACCATTGTAATTGTAAGAGTGAGAGTCGTATATAAGCTCCTCTCATCGTGTTTGTACACACACCATGCCATGTTGAATCAGAAATTAAGCTTGCTTCTAGTTGCTCCCTAAACACCTAGTGGCTGTGTCTTAAGTTGGCAACTCAAGTGATGATACACTAGGTCATTTTACGCTTCTTGGTGGTGTCCTAGCTATATCAAACCCCAATACACCTAAAAAGCATAAGGGAGAAAGAACGTAGCAGACTTTGGAATTGTTACACCGCATACATCACCTCGTTACCTCCTGGGACGATGGTCTATGCCTTCCCAACACTTTCTTAAGCACAGGCACCAAGTGTTGAAGCAAGGATGCCCATAGTAGAAAGTAGAACATTCCCATCTGTAATAGGAGTTCCTCAGACTTCCACAGTGACCTTTTCGAGAAAATGCGTCACAAAACGTTAATGTATATCCATAAAACCAACAATACCGTTGTTCTACCCCCTGTTAGTTGATTGTTGTCCAACTCCAAATAGTTTGGACAAACCTCGAGGCATAACCTCAACATTAGGTTTTAAATGAGGATTGCATTCATGTATACTTGCCTAGATGTCTTTTCGTGAAACCATAAGAGTACCTATAGATAGGATTGCTGTATGTGGCCATCGATGTGTTTGTGAACATATGCCAACAAAATGAGTTTCTGCAATTGCTTGACTTGAATTTGATTAAACATGGGACTGTATTGGTTAGGGTGATTTGATTTGTGTAGTTAGTTTTATGACATGACTCTTGGAACATCATTTACAACCCTTCAATACTGTTTTCTCGTGCTGTAATTGGATTAGCTAAACCTGATGTATGTAATGTGTGACTAGATGACAATAAAGCTGCATTTACATGAATCACGTCCATAGATATATGTATCTCATATGTAAGAAAGTAGCATGGCAGAGCATTCAACGTCATGTCATCATATATATGAACACTCACGTCTATTATGCGTGGTCATTAATGCACTATAAGAATTAAGTCGTGACTAGTTATGTGTTCTAAGAATAAGTCGTTGCACTTCTTAATATTTGCTTAACTTAAGTTGGTGTAGTATATGACTTGGTCATTCAGATAATACAAGTTTTGTAATTCATAGCATGATATGACCACTGACTCATTGTTGCATTCTGTGACTTCCATGATTCCATGTTATAGCTAAGAAACTACATGTGCCCGTATTTAAAGCACGATGAGATGACCCTAGAAACCTGCATTCACATATTCTTGCCCTTATATGTTTGATCAGAGTAACGCAATGGAAGCATGTAGGCCATAAGCCACAGGCCCAGGATTCATCTCGTAGCATAACCATTCATTTGTATGAATCTATGACTTAAGAGACAATCAGTTCCAAATAGGGACCTTAGGAAAAGTCTCCCCACCATCAAAACCATCGATTTACATTATGCCTTAGCTTTTCCATCTCAAAGTTATTCTTATCGACATGATATGCTAGTTTATATTGTTCGTGATTCTTGATTTTTAGTGCTCTATTGTTAACCCCTACGTGATGTCAATGTGAATTCAAATGTCACTCCGAGTTCCTTCGTTGTCCCTGTGATGTAATTTAATGTCTCTGATATCTTAGTGTGATGTGCTAACTTCTTGCAAATGATTTAACCTTAGATTGACCTAATATCTTCATGTTTAAGAACAAACCTAATTAAGTTGACCCTTTCACACGACCTTCACGTGTCCTGTCTGAGTTGCCATGAATGAAATGCTTAAGAGTTAGTCAGAATTGATATAAAAACATAGAAATGTCGGTCACATGTGCTTCCATTTTGTAATTGCTTGCCATATGCGTATTAGACGTTGTCATGTTGCTTAGGACTCCTAGACTTGAGAATACTAAATTACTGATACTGTGCAATGCTATGTGATGTTATTATGCTTAAATGATACTATATGGTGCTATGTGACATTCCTATTCTTCTAATATGTTATAGAAATCTCTGAGTTAACCATTGTGATCCCAAAGGTGACTTGAATTCATGCCTTAGAATGAGACTACTAGTATATTGTCTCGGTTGTCACATCTCTAGATGCGCACCCAAAGGTGCATATGCATGGAGTTGCCGTCTACTATGCGAATTGAGTCTAGACATTCGAAGGTCTATGTTCATTTTTTTTAAAAACAAGCCCAATATGGTTTTCCATGCCAACTCAGTTGCCCCTCTTCAATGCGATTTGCCCTCGGCGCCTAAATAGAGTGAGTAGACGCTTGAAGAGGATTGGCGAGGAGGAGACTAGATACCATAAGCCATTTTCTTTCGATTTAGAAAAAGTAGTGCTTACAAAATGAAACCTTTTGGAAACCTACCGTGTAGATCACAGTTTATGTGCGTACATTCTATGAATGACTGAACTTAGTTTTAGAATTTCGAGGACGAAATTCTTTTAAAGGGGGAAGAATGTAAGACCCGCCTTCTTTATTTTTACAATAAGCTGACTGTCTTGCCTTCTACGTTACAAAATTCGTATTTTTAGAAACTATTTAAGTTAAATTATTATCGATGTACTAATGTGAACGACAATTTTATTAAAAAGAATATTTTCGCTGCTATTTAACATTATTATTGTTATTAGTTTTGAAAATCTTTCGATGATTTTTAGTATGCGTTAATATAGATTATTAACAAGTATTAAATCGATTAGGAACCTGATTTCGATTAGTTGTTAACTTTAGAGTTTGTTTTGAGCTCCACGTCCAACACTAGCAATCTTTGTTGAGTTCCTAAATGCTCCCCTAGAATCACCTTACAATCCTTATATATATATATATATATATATATATATATATATATATATATATATATATATATAATATATATATATATATATATATATATATATATATATATATATATATATATATATATATATATATATATATATATATATATATATATATATATAATATATATATATATATATTATATATATGATATATATATATATATATATATAATATATATATATGTATATATTGTATGTATATATATATATATATATGTATGTATATATATGTTATGTGTATATATATATATATATATATATATATATATATATGTATATACATATATATATGTATATGCGCACACATACATATATATATATATATATGTAAATATATACATATATATATATATATACACACACACACACACACGCATACACGCAAATGTGCGCACACACAAACACACACACACATACACGCATGTGTATATATTGTAAAACCCCCAAAATTTATATTCGATATGGGGCAATCTAAAATTTCCCTCGAGTCAATCCAAGTCAAAGTGGCAATTATTTTTCTTTTTCTATAAAATTTCTTTCTTTTCAAACTCACTATAAAATTTTTTTTAGGAAAATAGGCATCTGGAGGTCTTTCTTCCTTGTGAAGTTACAAACCCTACAGCCTTCCCCTTCCCTTCCCCCTCTTCCCTTTCCCCACCCCCTGGCTGAACACCCCCTTGGCATCCCTAACCAAAACCCCTCCCCTCACCCTTTTAAACCTACAAAAAAAAGAAGAGCCTTAACCCATATAACTCTCTCTCTCTCCCACACATCTTTCTCTCTCCCTTAAGCACTCTCTCTCCCTCCCCTTCATGTCGCCTTGGCTGCCGCCCAGCTAGCCCTATGCCACTAGCCACAACCGCTAACCCCTTGTGTCGTCCCTCTCTTGTGGTGAGTAACAACCACCCCATGCTCAGCCTTGTGCAAAGTGCTAACTTCAATCGTCCTTTTTAGGTTTGAAACTCTTGGGTTTTTATGTTGTCTTTATAAATTTTGGCTTTTAAGGAATATATTTAGATTTTGAAACTAATTTTTGGTCGTTTGAGATTTAAATTCCAAGGCGAATGAAGTTGATAAGCACTTCTTTAAGGAACCCCAACGAGGTGAGTGTTTGATGGTATTTTGCGCTCTTGTTGTGACAATTGAAACCTTTTGACTTGGATGACTCGGGGGGGGAAGGGATAAAGTAGTCAAGATTTAGGTGTAGAGAGTCAAGAGAATTAGCATCATGAGTTTTAAGGCGAAAAGATCGAATCTTGGGTTTGGAGTGGGGAAGAACACGCCACCGATTGGAGTTAGAAAACTGATGTGTCTTTATATTTATTCCTTCTGTTGTACTAATCTAAAAATCGTGAAAATTTGAGGGTAGATGGGCCGAGATGTCCCCTACACTATGCCTTTTGAATCAAGGAATTTTGACTTCTATTAAATGAGTTATGCTCCATTTATTGAAGACTGCCCAAACTGCGGCAGTCAGGGATAGTCATTGCATTTTAGGATTTTTTTAAGACCAAGTAACTATTGGATTTAGTGAAATTACTAAACATAGAAGTTGTAGTGGGCATATTGATCTTTCTATAATGGGTAAGACGTTGAATTTTTGACTTCAGGAGTTAAGTTATGGGGTTGGAAATTCAAATTGGAAAAGAGGGGTAGAACCTACAGGGTTGGAATGGGATTGCACTTACATTGATTTTGGAAATTCGGCCAGGACGAGTCAGTTTGCCAAAAATTGTAAAATTTTTAGCATAGATGCATTAGGATGGGCCGCATAATCTGATTTTTGAATAGGATGAATTGGAGTAACATAGCCTAAGTTATGGTCAAATTATCATAAACTGACTAGACCAAGACAGTTAGTGACACCATGAAAAGAAATAAGAAAATGGCCTAGTTTTAGTTAGAATCTGGCAAAGTCCTAAACATAATAAGTATAAAGGACGGACCAAATTTCCATATTAGGTAAAAAACTAGGATTTAGATGCTAGGAGAAGAAGTTATGGGTTTTGAAATGCAGACTGAGGTTCTGGTTGAATTTGGATCTGGGATTGGGTTTCAGTTGGGAACCCTAAAACATGAGTAAAATTCTAGGAAAAAAATTTGGTAGTAAGGCAGGGGCTAAGGATGTAGTCTACTTGATTTTGGACTGAGTATGGGCTATGTTTTGGCCCAGCTGCGGAGCAGTAGTTTCAAAATAGTAACTAAGCCCGTAACTTTGTACGGTATCCAGGTAACAATCATGCCCTAACCCTTCCTCAAGTTGTTTAAAAATTAAATGTGCATTGAACATCGTAAGAACCGATTTTGGTTATGCTGATTGGATGAAATGAAAGCATGAGTCAACTGAATATGACTACATGGTAGAATCTACATGATGTGCTATGTTGTGAATTTGAGACTTGGTAACGTTATGTTGGACATTCAGTAATTGTAAAGGCTGAGTTGGGTGAGACTTGAACTAATTATGTTAACTAAAGGCCGTTAGCCTTCCTCGAGAAACTAGTGCATATATGTGAGCGGCCACGTGCCCTATTGGGACGTGGGCCAGGTTAGCGGTAACCATCCTTGCTGATGGTAGGCTAAGAAAGGTTTAAGCAATAACCGCTATAGCAAGCAATAGACCAGGAAAGAGTTAAACGGTTGCGTTGTACCCAAGCGCAGGCCATAAGACCAAGTGGGGTCGCTCGCCTTTAAATCTGAGGGTTGTGATTGCATCATGGATTATAAATGCGCATCACTGAGATCTTGTAAGCATGGATGATTTTATTAAATGGAAACATGTCCTTAAGGTCTTGTTGTTCCCCTACCCCCTTAAAATGTTTTCAAAATGAATTTATGTGCGCAGTTGACTGTTAGGGGTGATTGTTTATTGAGTTAATCTCACTTTTATAAAATGTTTTGTTTTTGGGTGATCTAGTTATATATGAGACTGGGGACTGAAAGTAGAACAAGGCCCTGATGCATAAATCAAATAAAATGAAAGCTTAATTATTTTAAGCAAAGATAGACATGAACAATTGTTTAATTCAGTAGTTGTCATCAATATTTAAGCTCTTTTAAGTTTGAGGTGTTATTAAGGAAACATTTGTGTTAATTGCTATTTGTTATCCAGCCTGGTATTTCCAAGAAGGAAATATGGCAGTAACACCCCATCTCAGGTTTCGCTGCCACATACGATAACGGTTAGTAATAAAGAAATGAAATTTGAAACCCGGGGTGTTACAAGGTGGCATCAAAGCTCAGGTCGACTGATCTGAAGGCTCGCCTAGAAGGCTGTAAGAAACTAAACACTAAAACTTCTAGACCTTAGGACTACTCGGAGAGCGAGTGTAGTTCGGGGCAGGGGTTGCATGCATGTGCATAGAGTATTAAATAAATGCAAGTTATTGTGTGGATACATGTTTTATGTATAATTACCTTGTATAGGAATGGGGGGTACTCAGCATTGTGGTTGTGTAAGAGGTCCATGTTTGCACGAGTAGTTAGCTAAGAGACTAGGTTAGGTTATGCGGGGCCACATTCGGCATGTGAGGTGGGTGTTAGCCAGATACTTAGAGGATGTGCCCAAGAGTTGCTTGAGGATTGAGGACAACCGAGTGATCTTTCTGCTATTGACCTTGAAAGTAGACCCTGAGTGGCACTACTAAGTTGACGAGCTGCACCCCTGGGCTTGTGATCATCACCTATGAGAGAGGTGTTATTGGTGTGACTAGGAGCCTATGGGGATGAGTGTAGTTAACCTGATAAACTACCTGAGGCTGGAGGGACCTTACGACCAGGAGTATAGGAGTTTATACCTACAGCTAGTGGGGAGGATGCTCCACCCCTAGGAGACGAGCTCACTGATAAGGAGGGAGACCCTAAGGATGAGGGAGACGCTCCTACTGAGCTAGGTCCGGTGGAAGAGGAGGACCCTAGAGAGGAGGAACCGATAGAAGAGGAGGACCCTGAAGAAGAACCCAGCGAGGTGGAACCAATAAAAGAGGAGGACCAGAAGGAGGATCCTAGCGAGGAGGAACCGATGGAAGAGGAGGACCCTGAGGAGGATTCTGAGGTGAGTGAGGGAAAACTTATGGGAAGTGAAGACCTCGAAGGAGACTCTAGCGAGAGCAAGACGGAGGCTATCGAGAAAGAGAACCCCGAGGGGGATCAGGAGAAGGAAATGAGGGAGTTCGTTGTGCAGGATGATCAAACAAGAGGACCTGAAAGCTTGGGTGAAGAGATGGATTCTGTGGAGAAGAGGGGTGAGTTTGAGACTGGGGTGACCCACTAGAAGCAGGGCAGGTGCGGTCGAATGTGTAGAGATACTTGTCCATTGGACGCCCCTGACCAGTAGAAGCTCATAGTGCTAGAAAGGTTTTTTTGCTAGGATAATGCTGTTAGTTATTTTCTATTATGTTGTTAAGCCACTGTAGGCTAACAAAGTTACAAACTGTGATCTAATGAAGAGTACTAGTGTGGAACACTTATGATTTTGAAATTCTACGCAATAAAATGTTTGAGTTATCTGAATACCAGTGTTCTTTATTGATGAAGTATGTGAATCACGTGAACGTGATGCCTATATGATGTGTACTGCATGACCATGTGATTTAGTGGTTGGACCACGTGAGTGTGGCAATGTGATGTGATTAAAAACATGTCAAATGTTACATGATGCACTAGCATGTAAGGTGTTATTGAACTCTAGTAGTACGTAGGATATGAACTATTAGGAGAGGAACTAAACCTAACTTACTTCCCGAACAGGATAGCGGGAAACAACAATGAATCTCAAACAGGATCTCACCCTGCTATGAGAGTCCTTGTGAATCAGGAAGTTAACATCTCATACCTCAGGGAACGACTGGAAACCCTATGCCCTAGGAATGGGAACAGGTCTCGCAGCTAGGTGGAGGAGACCAACCCAACCACTAGGGCCGAACTTACCAAGCTGCTACTACTGGAGTTGCTGCAGAAGCAGGGGGAGCAGTTGCAGCTTCAGAACGAACAACTGTAAAAGCTAATGGAGGTCCAAGAGAGGAGGGTCGAGGAAGATAATTCGAGAGGAGGGTCGAGGAAGATAATTCTTACACATTCAAGAGATTCGTGAGCCACCATCCATCCATCTATGATGGTACCCCCGACCCCAAGACTTTTGAGGATTGGATTAGCGGCATGGAGAGACTGTTCGACATACTCCAATGCCCCGAGGAGTGAAAAGTGGGTTTTGACGTGTTTTACTTGAAGGATAAGCCCGATCTATGGTAGGTCATGATGAGGGATAGACAATACGAGCCTAGGTTTGGTTGGAGTAAGTTCAAGGAGATTATCAAGGATCATTTCTACACCATCTCCCTTCAGAAGGCCAAAGAGGGTGAATTCATGCAACTGCAGTAAGGAAGCATGAGCGTACTTCAGTGCGCCTCAAAATTTATGGAGCTCTCGCGGTTTGCCCCAGCGTTTTTAGCTAACAACAGGCTGAAGATCAACCGGTTCGAGGCCAGGCTTAAGCCCACCATTAAGGAGCAAATGTCAGTACGACAGTACACCTCCTATATTGACCTATATGACACTGCGGTCAACGTAGAAAGGGCCATGAAGGAGCGAAGTAACTATTTCAACAAGCAGCGGGGAGTTAATAGGAATGGCGATAATCGAGGGAACTTTCAACTGTAAGAGCAGTGCCGCAGATCTTCTGGAAATCAGTACTTAAACAACAATGCTCGTGGGGGCCAGCATCCTAATGCACGGCCTAAGGTAACCTGCAACGCCTGCGGAAAGTTGGGGGACTATGCCAGATAATGTCACTTAGTGAAGAGCTGCTTTCGGTGTGAAAGCCCTCAACACTAGCTTCGGGACTGCCTGCATCCCCCACCACCTATCAGTCAAGGACAAGAACAAGGCTAGGGATAAAGACAAGGACACTTACCCACAGCTATATCAGAATAGAGGTGGATAGGCGGCCAACCCCAACCAGCAGAACCGAACACCTCAGTAAATTCAGGCCCGACCTCCTAACCATCCGCCTCGGAACAATGGGGGCAGGGTATATATGATGCGAAAGGAGGAAACTAAGGACGCTTCAAACGTGGTGACGGGTACTTTTCCTATCCTAACTCAGCTAGTAGATGTTTTGTTTGATTCAGGTGACATGCATTCCTTTATTTCTGTTAAACAGGTTGAGATGTTAGAACTAGTTGTCACGCATATATCTTCATTGTTATTTGTAAATGTCCCTAATGGGAAGGCTGTGATGTGTGAAGAACTATATGAGAATTGCCCTATTAGGATGTATGAGCATGAGTTCTTGGCAGACTTATATAGGTTTGAGTTAACGGACTTTGGGGTCATGTTGGGGATGGATTGGTTAGCCAAATATCATGCTCAAATAGACTGTCCAAGATGAAAAATCACCTTAAAAGGACCCAATGGGAAGAAAGTGGTGTATAAGGGTAAGGGACCTAGAGCGAGAGTGAAACTAATTTCTGTGATGAAAGTCCGCAAGTTGTTAGGCAAAGGATGTGAGAGATTCTTGTGTAACATAGTGAAAACAGGGGATGCCGAACCCTCCCGTGAGGACATTCTAGTAGTAAGGGAGTTTCCAGATGTACTTCCCGAGGAGATCCCTGGAATGCCACCCCTTAGAGAAGTAGAGTTTTGTATCAACTTGACCCCTGGAGCCACACCTATCTTTAACGCACCTTACCATATGGCACCGGCAGAACATAAGAAATTGAAGCCAGGTGGATGAACTATTAGAGAAGGGCTATATTCGGCCTAGTACATCTCCATGGGGAGTCCCAGTGTTGTTTGTAAAGAACAAGGATGGAACCCTAAAGTTGTGTATAGATAATAGAGAGTTGAATAAAATAACGGTCAAGAACCATTATTCTTTGCCCAGGATAGATGACCTTTTTGACCATTTAAGAGGTGCGAAGACTTTTTCTAAAATAGACCTTCGTTCGGGCTACCACCAACTCTGAATCAAGGATGAAGATACACACAAGACTGCCTCCCTTACCCGGTATGGACACTATGAATTTGTGGTGATGCCCTTTAGCCTCACCAATGCCCCAACAACATTTATGTATCTTATGAACAGGGTTCTTAAACCCTACTTGGATAAATTTACGGTGGTATTCATAGATGATATCATAATTTACTCGAAGACCCCAGAGGAGAATACCTACCACCTAAGGATAGTCCTAAAAGTATTATGGAGAAAGGAGTTATACGCCAAAATTTCAAAGTGTCAGTTTCGATTGAGTAAGATGGCATGTTTGGGACACGTAGTAACCAACGACGGAGTGTTTATGGACTCCCAAAAGATAGAGGCTGTGACGAACTGGCCCATACCTAAGAACCCAATGGAAGTGAGGAGTTTCTTGGGTTTGATGGGGTACTATTGTAGATTTGTCTAAAACTTCTCAAAGAGTGCCACCCCGCTCACCAATTTGACTAGGAAAGGTCACTAGGTATGAATGGACGGAACAATGTGAGGAAGCGTTTTAGGAGCTCAAGAAGATACTGACCAGTACGCTGATACTAGCCTTACCTACCATCAAAAATGATTTTATGGTGTATAGCGATGCCTCTAGGAGTGGGTTGGGGTGTTTACCAGTGTAAGAGGGTCATGTTATAGCTTATGCCTTGCGACAATTGAAGACCCATGAACGGAACTACCCGACCCACGACCTGCAGTTACTAGCTGTCGTGTTTACGCTAAAGATTTGGAGGCACTACCTGTACGGTGTATGCTGTGAGGTTTTCGCCGATCGCCAGAGTTTGAAATACCTCTTTTCACAAAAGGATCTAAATCTACGACTGATAAGGTGGTTAGAATTCCTTCAGTATCATCTGGGAAAGACGAACGTAGTGGCGGATGCATTGAGTCACCGACCGTACCCAGCACTGAGCTGCTTACTAGCAGTTTCGAATGAGTTGTGTGAGGAATTTCGGAAGTTCGAACTCAATGTGGTCACCCTGAGGGTAAAATCTATGCTTTGCACCTTAGAAGCGTAGCCGACACTCATAGAAGAGATCCGAGTAGCCCAGGCTATGGAACCCCAACTCGAGCGGATCAAGGAGGAAATATTGGTGAAAAAAGCACCCGGGTTCATAATTTATGAAGATGATACCATACAATTTCATGACCGGGTGTGTGTTCCAACCTTAGAGGCGATTAAGAGGAAAATCCTAAACGAGGGTCACAATACCCCACACTCGATACACCCTGGAGGAAATAAGCTATATAAGGAGCTGGAGCAGACATTCTAGTGGACTAACATGGAATCGGAAGCGGTCGATTATATGATAAGGTGCCTAACCTGCCAGCAGGTAAAAATCAAACACTAATGACCAGCGGGACTCTTACAACCCCTGGATGTCCCTGAGTGGAAATGGGACTTGGTGTCCATGGATTTCGTGATGGGCATACCATTAACTCAACGGGAGAACAACGTGATCTGGGTTATTGTGGACAGACTCACAGATAGCGCACTTCATAGCCATAAGAAATACTTGGATCCTAGATCAATTGGCTTAAGCATACCTCGAGGAGATAGTGCGATTACACGGGGTATCCAGTTCCATAGTGCCGGATCGAGATACTAGGTTCCAGTCGGGTTTCTGACAGAAGCTACGAGAAGCCTTTGGGACATTGCTATGCCTTAGTACTACATTCCACCTAGCTACAGATGGGCAAACTGAACGCATTATTCAGGCCCTGGAAGATATGATGAGGGCGTGTGCCCTGGACTTTAAGAAGGTGTGGGACGGACAACTAGCACAGATTGAGTTCTCCTATAACAATAGTCACCATGCGAGTATCAGAATGGCCCCATATGAGGCACTGTATGGGAGGAGGTGCAGAACTCTACTCTACTGGCAGGAGATCGATGAGGCACTGACTATTGGGCCAGAACTAATCCAAGCCACCACAGATAAGATAAGGGTGATTCAGGAACGAATGAAAGCCGCCCAGAGTCGACAGAAAAGTTACGCCGATCGGAGACACAGGCTCCTTGAATTCCAAGTTGAAGATCAGTTATTCCTTCGGGTTTCCCCAACCAAGGGAATCGCGAGATTCGACATGACAGGAAAGCTCAGCCTAAGGTATATTAGGGCGTACCTAATTTTACAGAGGGTTGGGGAGGTGGCGTACCACTTGGAACTGCTACCGAAATTGCCAAGGGTACACAAGGTGTTTCATATGTCACAATTATGAGAATACGTCCTTGACCCTTCTCATATGATTAAACTCGACCCAGTACAGCTCCAAGAGGATCTGTCTTATGAAGAGCAAACTTTGCAAATCCTGGATTGGAAGGAGAAACAACTGCATAAGAAAGTGGTACCCCTGGCAAAAGTCCTTTGGGCTAACCACGAGATGGCAGAGGTGACCTGGGAATCAAAACAGGAGATACAAGACAAATCCCCTCATCTATTCATGTGAACAGGTACGTGTCAAGTTTCGGGGATGAAACTTCTTAAGGAGGGTAGAATGTAAAACCCCAAAAATTTATATTCGATATGGGCTGACCCAAAATTTCCCTCGAGTCAATCCAAGTCAAAGTGGGAATTATTTTTCTTTTTCTACAAAAATTTGTTTCTTTTCAGACTCACTATAAATGTTTTTAGGAAAATAGGCATCTAGTGGTCTTTCTTCCTCATAAAGTTACAAACCCTACAACCTTCCCCCTCCCCTCTTCCCTTTCCCCTCCCCCTGGCCCTACACCGCCTCGACAGCCCTAGCCGAAACCCCTCCCCTCACCTTTTTAAACCTTACAAAAAAAAGCGCCCTAAACCATCTAACTCTCTCTCTCTTTCTTGCACGTCTCTCTCTCCCTCCTACATCTCTCCCCCTCCCCTTCACGCCGCCTTGGCTGCTGCCCAGCCAGCCTTGTGCTGCCGGCCACAACTGCTACCCCCTTGTGCTGCCCCTCTCTTGTGGTGAGTAACAACCACCCCATGGTCACCCTTGTGCAAAGTCCTAACTTTAGTCATGCTTTTCAAGTTTAAAACTCTTAGATTTTTATGTTGTCTTTATAAATTTTGGCTTTTAAGGAGTATATTTAGATTTTAAAACTAAGTTTTGTTTAGGATACATCTATCTTCATATTTAAATTCCAAGGGGAGTGAAGTTGATAAGCACTTCTTTGACGAACCCCAACGAGGTGAGTGTTTGATGGTATTTTGTGCTGTTGTTGTGAAAATCGAAACCTTTTGACTTGGAGGACTCGAGGTGGAGGCTACAGGAATAAATAGCCGGGATTCATGTGTAGGGATTCATGAGAATTAGCATCACGAGTATTAAGGCAAACAGATTGGATCTTGGGTCCGGAGTAGGGAAGAACACGCCACTGATTAGAGTCAGAAAACTAACGTGTCTTAAAAAATTTATTCCTGCTATTCTTCTAATCCAAAAATTGTGAAAATTTAAGGTAGATGGGTCGAGATGTCCCCTACACTATGCCTTTTGAATCGTGAGATTTTGATTTGTATTGAATGAGTTATGGTCCGTTTACTGAAGACTGTCCAAACTGAGGCAGTCAGAGATAGTCTTTGCATTTTAGGATTCTTTTTAACCTAGTAACTGTTGGAGTGTCTGAAATCACTAAACATAAAGGTTGTAGTAGACAAACTGATCTTTCTATGATAGGTAAGAAGTTGAATCTTTGACATCAGGAGTTAAAGTCATAGGGTTGGTAAGTCGAATTGGAAAAGAGGGGTAGAACCTACTGGGTTGGAAGGGAATGCACTTACATTGATTTTGGAAATTCTGTAGGACGGGTCAGTTTGCAAAAAATTGTGAAACTTTTAGGGTAGATGCGTCAGGATAGGCTGCATAATCTAGTTTTTGAATCGAATGAATTAGAGTAGCGTAGGCCACGTTATGGTTAAATTACTGCAAACTGACCAGACCAGGACAGTCAGTGACACCGTGGAAAAAGAAGACGGCCTAGTTTGGGTTAGAATCTGGCAAAACCCTAAACATAACAAGTGTAGAGGACAGACCAGACTTTCTATATTAGGCAAGAAACTAGGACTTGGATGCTGGAAGCAGAAGTTATAGGTTCTAAAAGGCGGACCCAGATTCTGGTTGAATCTGGATCTGGGATTGGGTTTTAGTTGGGGGCCCTAATACATCGGCGAAATTCTAGGAAAAACAAAAATTTGGTAGTAAGGCAGGGGCTAGGGATATAGTCTATTTGATTTTGGGCACAATGTGCGCTATGTTTTGGCCCAGGGTTGGAGCAGCAGGTTCAAAATAGTAACTGAGCCCACAACTTTGCACGGTATGCAGGTAACAATCATACCCTAACCCTTCCCCAAGTTGTTTAAAAATTGCAGGTGCATTGAACATCATAAGAACTGATTTTGGTTATACTAATTGGATGGAATGAAAGAATGAGTCAACTCAATGTGACTGCATAGTAGAATCTGCATGATGTGCTATGTTGTGAATTTGAGACTTGGTAACGTTAGGTTAGAGATTCAGAGATTATTCATTATAATGATGTCCTTGGCGAAGTGGGTTGGAACTGAATGAATATTGCCTGTTAAGTCGACCTCTAATATAGAGAAGTGTGACAGTAATTATAAAAGTTGAGTCGGTGAGACTTGAACTAATTGTGTTGATTGAAGGCCGTTAGCCTTTCCCGGGAAACTAGTGCATGCATATGAGCGGCTACGTACCCTATTGGGATGTGGGCCAGGTTAGTCATAACCATCCTTGCTAATGGTAGGCCAGGAAAGATTTAAGTGGTAACCGCCATAGCAAGCGGTAGACCAGGAAAGAGTTAAACAGTTACATTGGGCCCAAGCACAGGCCATGAGACCCAGTGGGGTCGTCACCTTTAAATCTGATGGTTGTGATTGGATCATGGATTATAAACGTGCATCACTGAGATCTTGTAAGCATAGACGGTTATATTAAAGGGAAACGTGTCCTTAAGGTCTTGTTATTCCCCTACCCACTTAAAATGTTTTCAAAATGAATTTATGTGCATAGTTGACTATTAGAGGTGATTGTTTACTAAGTTTATCTCACTTTTATGAAATGTTTTGTTTTCAGGTGATCTAGTTATGCATGGGACTGGGGGACCGAAAGTAGAGCGAGGCCCTGATGCCTAAATCGAAGAAGATGAAAGCATAATTGAGTTAAGCAAAGATAGACATGAACAATTATTTAATTTAGTAGCTGTCATCAATATTTAAACTCTTTCAAGTTTGAGGTGTTACCAAGGAAATGCTTGTGTTAATTGCTGTTCGATATCTAGCTTGGTGTTTCCAAGAAGGAAATGTGATGGTAACACCCCATTTCAAGTTCCACTGCCACATAGGATAAGGGTTAGTAATAAAGAAATGAAATTTGAAACCTAGAGTGTTACATGTGTGTATATATATATATATATATATATATATATATATATATATATATATATATATATATATATATATATTATATATATATATATATATATATATATATATATATATATATATACACGCATACACATATATATATGTGTGTGTGTGTGTGTGTGTGTGTGTGTGTGTGTGTGTAACATATATATATATATTATATATATATATATATATATATATATATATATATATATATATATATATCTATATATATGTATATATATAAATTGAATCAAATTCACAGGGAAGGTGGTTTCACCAATGGTAATGGGAACAAGTTTATAGGAGTTGAGGCACTTAACCACAAAATCATTGGACAACGTGATCCTATTATTGGTTTCCATTCTCCTATCCTCCAGGATCAATTGCATGGCAGATCGGATGGATATAAATCAATGAGTAGCACTCCAATCAAATTATACACAAAATGGCTTTGAATTTAAAGAGAGAGTTCCAGTGACTACTGTACAGGGGTGGCAGCGTCCTTTTTGCTCATTACATACGCCCGTCCTATTGTTGCAGGCCCTGGTGGTGTGGCCCCTTGGCGAGGTGGGACCAAGGATTTTGCTGTACCATTGTCTTCAGCCTTCAACCTTCTAGCGCATGCAGCAATAAGGTGTTCAGGGCTTCCACACCATATTGACTTGTTGGTTCCCACTCGGCATTCCGGGGTGATAAGATTTGTTCTTCTGTATTTCCTACAGGGCTCTGTTAAGCCTGTAGGACAACACTTGGGACGAGCAGGAGAAGGTTTCTTCTAGTTCACGCTATCGCTCAGAGTTCCCTGCTCAAACCCTTATCTCTTTTGGTCGATCGGGTTCAAGGCTCTTAATTCTATCTTCACTTACTCTACTTCAGTGGCTTACTCATGTAACTCTTTGTAAGTCAAGATTGGTTGCCCAGCTAATTGATTTCGAATGTAGAAGGCCAAACCCTCTTCAAACCTCCTCATGTTCTACTTTTTAGATGACACAAACTCAGGGACAAACCTAGATAATTCTATGAACTTACTGACATACTGCATTATAGTCATGTTACCACTTATCTTTAGCTCCATAAACTCTTTCTCCTTTTGCCTTTGGACCACAACTGGGTAAAATTTTGCCCTCAACTCATTCAAAAATTTACTCTAGGTTAATTCAGGCCCTACGAGCCTACCATTAATTGTGTTCCACCAAATATCGGCCTCACCAGATAAATAATATGTCCCAATGCTTACTTTCTTTTCTTCTGGAACCTCCACCACTGTAAAGATTTTTTCCATTCTCCTTACCCATTCCTCTAATACTACTGGATTATAATTTCCATCATATACTTTAGGGTTGCGTCGTGCTACCTTATCTGCTAATTTATCATCTTTAGGAGGGGTTTCAGTAGGTACTTAGAAAATCTACTTCATCATTTCAGCTGCTAACGTCAGCCAGTAGTTCGGGTCCCCAATGTTGTTAGCGAACTTAGGGGAAATTGCTGGCATTTCACTAAAATTTGGTGGCACACGATGTGAGGCCTGTTCACCCAATCCTTGCCATGATCCAAGTTATCATTTATATGAATCTCCGCATTGTTTTGCACTGATTCAGATATTCCGATCATACATTAAATGAAATAATTCAATCACTGAAATGTTTCAATATAGAAGATAAGCATGCCAAACAGATACATTTAATGTGGCTTAAATATAATTGAAAACAAAACCCAAAGCTTCATTATATCATTCCATAACTGTTTGTGTACATACATATCTGCTTGTTTATATACATGATCAGCAAAATTGTATCACAAGTAACTGACTAAATAAGATCAGCACTCATTCCTACCTAAAACACTAACTAGCTCCCAGTCCCTGAGTTCATCACATGCCCAAAAAAGAAACGGACCATGTCATTGTGGTTAAATGGATGTGACTGACTATATGCAATATCATACGCTACACAAAATGCAACTATCCAATCCCACCATACTATATACATGCGGGGCTCAAAATATAACCTACTCAAGTCAACATCTGAAGCAACCTAACGATCCCTGGACGGATTGTAATCTGGGTCAGACTCATCCTCCGACTCCTCGCTTGAGTCGAAACTGCTGTCCGATGCTCCAAACCCTACCTAGTCGATCTCCTGATTAACTTGTTGCTCCCCTACTTCTTTATCGACCTCCTAATCCATCTGCTGCTCCTCTATTATTGCGTCAATCTTCTGATCAATCTACTGCTCCTACACTACCTCATCAATTTTCCTGATCTTCCTCTGGATCGCCCTCTTCCTCTAGATGGCCCTCAACACCCTCCATGGGCTTGTCATCAGAACTAACTACCACGATCTTCAGTGTATCAGAGAGATCCAGCACCACATGAGCCTTCCCATGATTGTCAGGCATCTATGAATTACACAGTACAGATGGCGAGGGTGGTCCTTGTGCTGGTGCAGGTGGGGATGTGCTTGGTATAAAGGAAGGACATGCTGAAGAGTCTCCATATTAATCTCCCTCTGCTTGGACTCGTCTCGCAACATCAACTCCGAAGTGATGGTAGCCCAAGCCCCGTGGACCTGAAACCTAGGTCCATCTCAACTTGGGGTCCCCGTCATCATGAAATGATGATAATGGAGCCTGAACTCTACCCATGGATCTAGCACGTGTAAGGAACATAGCAATCTACATGCACAGACTGTAACGTTGTGAAATTTAGAGAAAGGGTCCTGCATATGAGCTATCATGCTGGTGTGCAATAGTGATATGTGGGCCGCCACAGACGAACTAGGCATCATATTAACTGCAAGAATCCAACTAGCAAGGAAAATGCAAATAAGGCTTTCCTTGTAAATAATAAATATAGCAACACTAAACAATATTTACCATCACAAGGCATTCACACAATCACAACCCATCAAAACCATATATAAACAGTTCTAACGTCAAACCATTCAACTATCTCAAGGTTTACACCAAAATATAGTAACTTTTGTAGAGTATACAGACCCAACATCAAAATATTTCATAATACAGTGCTAAAAACATCTTAACTCTAATGCACCACTATTCCATTTATACTTCCTTGATCACTTGTAACCTTCAGTAGGTATGCCAACCTGAGGGCGATTTACTAAACATTTGCCTAAAACAAAACATAAAAACATTTCGAACTCTGAGCCGAAGCTTAGTATATGCATTCCTATATTGTTAAACGTTCATGTAAGAATTGGCCAGGCCCACATTGTAATTCATTTTAATTTAAAACAGGGAATGAGATGAATATAAAATTGCATTGTCAATTATTATCTGATTGTAAACCCCTAGTAACTGTTACGATCTGAAGATAGGTATACACCTACCAAGCCGATCAGGGGATCTAGCCTAAAGTCGCGTGGATAACTGAAGGGCAATGCCCTGTAACTGATAACTGATAGGATCACTAATTATGTGATAAACCACTGATTGAACTGATTCATTGATGTACTTATTAAAACATTATAATTTTAATAAATACGTGCTGATTTCTAAAGGTAAAGACAATGAACATACCTGGAACTTTCAATGAAATTTCACTAAATATAATTATGTACAAAAGGAGAGGAAATGATGGATTAGGCCCTGATTCTATAAAAGAAATATCATTATAGCAACATAGAATTAGCAAATGTATTTATTTTCATAGTTAATACTTTAGTTAAAAAAAAAAAGGTAAGGGCATAATAGGGGCTAAAATGAATGACTCATAACCTAATCTCCCAACCTCCATTTGAGACCTAATTCCTCAATATAGAAAGCTTAAGAAGTCCTAAAAAACTTTTATTTGCAACACAAATACATGATTCACACAATAGGGTTCCCAAAATGGGGCTAGAACACAAGTGCACTAGTTTTGGTCGAACCTGCGTAGTTCTAACAAAACGGCCATAACGTTTTCCAGACCTTAGATTTTGAAAGCTAACACACTGATCTATCTACCTACCAAAAATGATAAATTTTGGCTGGGCCAATCATTACCAGTTTATTGACAAAGTTTCCCTGTTTTCTGCCATTTCTCAGCCCCCACTATGATTGCTTTCTCCTCTTTTTTCACACAAATCCCCATATAAAATCACTCCTTAAAATCTTGTATCAAAGCTTTGGTCCTTCCCAACACAATTCCTCAAGCTCTCTTAAGAGACTCAACTAGGTAATCACCAAGTGCTTGAGCTATGTTGCGCCTTCCGACTCAGGGAATCTGCTATAACATTTCCTTTTCCTAGATGATATTAAATATGCAAATCATAGTCTTTAGTGTCATTGTCTCAAATTAAGCTCCTTTTGGGTGAAGATATACTTCAGACTTTGATGGTGTATATATCTTGCATGACACCCCATATAAGTAATGTCTCCAAATTTTCAATGCAAAGGCCATGGCTGCTATGTCCAGGCTATGGGTAGAGTAATGTTTCTTATAAGGCTTGAGCTGTCGAGAGGCATAAGCTACTATTTGTCTTCCTGCATCAACACACACCCCAAACCATTCTTTGAAGCTTCATTATAAATGGTATACTCTTTACCCTTTACTGGTAGCATTAGGATTGGGGCGTTGGTTGATCACTGTCTTAACTCCTGAAAGACTCTTTCACACTTCTCTGTCCACTCAAATTTATTTGCTTTTTTTAGCATATTGGTCAGGGGTAAAGCTATTTTCAAAAAGTCCTTAACGAACCTTCAATAATAGCCTGCTAAACCCAGAAAGCTTCTAGTTTTAGTGACATTAGTAGGCCTTGACCATTCCATGATTGCCTTCACTTTCTAGGGGTCAACTTTAATTCCTTCTTTTGTAACCACATGTCTCAAGAACACCACTTCTTCTAACCAAAATTCACCCTTCTTTAATTTGCGATAAAGTTAATGCTCCCTCAGGGTTTTTAATGCCATCATCAAATGACTAGCATGTTCCTCCCTGTCCTTAGAATAGATAAGAATGTTGTTTATGAACATCACTGCAAACTCATTCGGATAGGGTCTGAAGACCCTGTTCATAACATCCATGAAAGCTGAGGGGCATTAGTGAGGCCGAATGGCATCACTGTAAACTCATAATAACCATAACTAGTCCTAAATGTAGTCTTGGGGATGTCTTCAGGTTTAATCCTAAGTTAATGGTACCTTGACCTCAAATCGATCTTAGAGAAGACTCCAGCTCACTGCAGTTGACAAAATAAATCATCTATTCACAGCAAAGGGGGGTTTTTTTTTTTTTTAATGGTGATCTTGTTCAGCTCTCTGTAGTTAATACATGGCCTCAAGGTTCCATCCCTTTTCTTTACGAATAACATTGGGGCGCCTCATGGTGATATACTTGGCCTGGTAAATCTCTTTTGTAATAGCTCATCTAACTGAATCTGTAGTTCCTTAAACTCAGTTGGGGCCATACGATATAGGGCTTTGGAGATCGGTTGGAATCGGGGATTAACTCAATTTCAATTTCAATTTCCCTCTGCGGGGATTGTCCTAGTGACTCTTCAGGCAAAACATCTTCAAATTCACAAACTACAAGAATATTTCCTCCCTTCTCTTCTTTTGTTTGGGTGTCAATAGCATAACACCACTATCCAATACACCACTGACATAACAGCTTACTTGCTTTCATAGCAGAAATCAAGGGATATGATTTTTCCTCTCTCTGTCCGTAGAAACATACTTCTCTTCCTTTCTCATCCATTAAAATAACCTTAAGATCCTCACAGTTAATCTTAGCTCCATAAGTAAGTAACCAATTCATTCCTAAAATGATATTAAAATCAGACAAATCAAATTGAATTAAATCCACAGGAAAGGCGGTTCCACTAATGGTAATAGGAACAAGTTTCTAGGAGATAGGGCACTCAATCACAAAATCATTAGGTAGCTGGATATTATAATTGGTTTTCATCCTCCTACCCTCCAGGTTCAATTACATGGAACATCGGGTGGATATAAATAAATGAGTAGCACCCAAATCAAATAATGCACAAAATGGCTATGAATTTAAAAAGAGAGCTCTGGTGACTACCGCACTAGAGGTGGCAATTCCTTCTGGCTCATTACATACGCCCGTACTACTGTTACAAGCCTTGGTAGTGGGGCCCCTTGGCAAGGTGGGGCCAAGGGTTTTACTGCACCCTTGTCTACAACCTTTAACCTTCAAGGGCATGCAACAATAAGGTATTGAGGGCTTTCACACGACATGCACTTATTGGTTCCTACTCGGCACTTAGGGATGGTGTGATTTGTTCTTTCGCATTTCCCACAGGGCTCTGCTGAGCCTGCAAGGTGGCTCTTAGGAGGAGTGAGAGAAGGTTTCTTCTGGTTCACATTCTCACTCGGAGCTTGCCGCTCAAACCCTTTTTTCTTTTGGCTAATTAGGTTCAAGGATCTCAATGCTGCCTTCGCTCGCTCCACGTCAGCGGCTCGCTCATATAGCTCTTACTAAGTTAGGATTAGTTGCCCAGCTAACTGATTTCGAATGTAGGCCAAACTCTCTTCAAACCTCCTCATCTTGAACCTTTTAGATGGCACAAACTCAGGGATAAACTTGGATAATTCTATGAACTTACTAGCATACTGCATCACAGCCATGTTGCCACTCATGTTCAACTCCATAAACTCGTTCTCCTTTTGCCTTTGGACCACAACTGGGTAAAATTTTGCCCTCAACACATTCAAAAATTTACTCTAGATGAATTTTGGCCCTACCAGCTTACCCTTAATAGTGTTCCGCTAGATATCAGCTTCACTAGATAAATAATACGTCCTAATATTTGCTTTCTTTTCTTCTAGAACTTCTGCCATCGTAAAGATTTTCTTCATTCCCCTTATCCATTCCTCTAATACTACTGGATCATAATTTCTGTTGTACAGTTTAGGATTGCATCGTGCTACCCTATCTGCTAATTTATCATCTTTAGGAGGGGTTTCAGTAGGTACTTGGGGAATCCGCTTCATCAGTTCAGCTACTAAGCTCGACCAGTAGTCCGAGTCCCTAATGTTGTTAGTGAACTCAGGGGGGATTGGTGGCATTTCACTAAAATTTGGTGGCACATGATGTGAGCCTCATTCACCCCATCCTTAGCTATGATCTAAGTTATCCTCTATATGAATCTCTGCATTATTTTGCACTGATTTAGACATTCTGATCATACATTAAATGAAACAATTCAATCACTGGAATATCTCAACATATAAGATAAGCATGCCCACTAAATACGTTTAATATGGCTCAAAGATCATCAAAAACAAAACCCAAAACTTCATTGTATCATTCTATAATACATAGCTGCTTGTTTATATACATGATCAACAAAAACATATCATATCTAACTGACTAAGTAAGATTAGCCCTGACTGCTACCTAAAACGCTAACTAGTCCCCAGTCCCTAAGTTTGTCGCATGCCCAAAAAAGTAACGGACCATGTCGTCACGGTCATAAGGATTTGACTGACTATATACAATATCATATGCTACACAACATGCAACTATCCAATACGACTATACTATATACATACATGGCTTAAAATGTAACCTGCTCAAGTCAACATCTGAAACAACCTAATGATCCCTAGATGGATCATAATCTGGGTCGGACTCATCCTCCAGCTCCTCGTTTGAGTCGAAGCTGCTATCTGATGCTTCAAACTGTTCCTTGTCGATCTCCTGATCGACCTGCTGCTCTCCCACTGGCTATATACAATATCATATGCTACACAAAATGCAACTATACAATCCGACCATACTATATACGTGCAGGGCTCAAAATGTAACATACTCAATTCAACATCTGAAACAACCTAACGATCCCTAGATGGATCGTAATCTCGGTTGGACTCGTCCTCCGACTCCCCACTTAAGTTGAAGCTGTTGTCCGACGCTTTTCAATCTCTGCCATGTCAATCTCTTGATCGACCTGCTGCTCTCCCAGTTTCCCATCGAGCTCCTGATCTATCTGCTGGTCCTCTACTATCTCATCAATCTCCTGACCAATTTTCTGCTCCTGTACTACCTCATCAATCTCTTAATCCTCCTCTGGATCATCCTCTTTCTCTAGATGGCCCTCGAAACCCTCCATGGGCTCGTCATTAGAATTAACTGCCATGATCTTCGGTGTATCGGGAAGATCCACCACCACATGAGCCTCCATCTATGGAGTACCCGGTACCAACGGCGGGGGTGGTCTCTGCGCTGGTACAGGTGGGGGATGTGCCTGGTGTGAAGGAAAGACATGCTGAAGAGTCTCTATTGTAATCCCCTTCTACTCGAACTCCTTCCGCAACATCAACTCCGTAGTGATGGTAGCCCAAGCCCCCTGGACCTAAAACCTAGGCCCGTCTTAACCTGGGTTCCCTGCCATTATAAAATGATGATAACAGAGCCTAAACTCTACTCATGGATCAACCGTGGGTAAGAACAATAGCAATCTGCATGCACAGACCGTGATGTTGTGAAACTCAGAGAAAGGGTCCTGCACATGAGCTATCATGCTGGTGTGTAATAGTGATATGTGGGCCGCCACAGACGAATAAAGCATCATATTAATTGCGTAAGGATCCATCTAACAAGGAAAATACAAATGAGGGGCATATAAAAGATAAGCAATATACATTTCTAATATCACAAGTCTGTTTCTAGTATCATAAGTGTCTAATAGTATATGATATTCCTTATAGTAACCCTTCTCACCCTTCTCTATCTAAACTCCATACTCCGTATCCCATCAGGAAAATGAAAACCTGGCTTTGATACCAAATCTATAACACCCTAAATGTACATAATTCACTATTTGTGTTCTCTTCATTAGTTTCACCAATTAGAAGTAATATTCCAGATGATCGGGGTGTTGCCGCTATAAAAAAGGTACAAGTACAGCAACGTTTACCATCACAAGGTATTCACACAATCACAACCCATAAAAACCATATATGAACAGTTCCAACGTCAAACCATTAACTTATCTCAAGGTTTACACCAAAATATAATAACTCTTGTAGGGTATACTGATCCAACATCAAAATATTTCACAATACAGTGCTAAAAACATCTCAACTCTAACACACCGTTGTTCGATTTAGACTTCTTTGCTTGCTTGTCACCTTCAATTGGTCTTCTAGCCTGAGGGCGATTCACTGAACATTTGCCTAAAACAAAACATGAAAACATTTCGAACTGTAAGGTGAAGCTCAGTACATGCATTCATATATTGTTAAACGTCCATGGAAGAGCCGGTTGGGCCCACGTTATAATTTATTTTAATTTATAACAGGAAATGAGATGAGTATAATACTGCATTGTCAATTATTATCTGATAGTGAATCCATAATAACTGTTGTGATTTGAAGATAGGTCTACACCTGCCAAGCCAATTGAGAGACCTGGCCTGAAGCCGCGCGGATAGCTTAAGGGTAATGCCCTGTAACTGCTAACTGATAGGGTCACTAATTATGTCATAAATCACTGATTAAACTGATTTATTGAGGTACTTATCAAAACATTATAATTTTGATAAATATGTGTTGATTTCTAAAGACATAGACAATGGACGTACCTAGAACTTTTAATGAAATTTCACTGAATATGATTATCCACAAAAAGGGAGAAAATGATAGATTGGGCCCTAATTCTATACAAAAATATCGTTATAGGAACATAGTGTTAGCAAATGTATTTATTTGTATAGTTAATACTTTAGTAAAAGAAAAGGTAAGGGCGTAATAGGGGCTAAAATAAATGACTCATAACTTAATATCCCGACCTCCATTTGAGACCTAATTCCTCAATATAGAAAGCTTAAGAAGTGCCAAAAAACTTTCATTTACAACACAAAATATGATTCCCACAATAGACTTCCCAAAATGGGGCTAGAACACAAGTGTACCAGTTTTAGTTGAACCTGCACAGTTCTAGCAAAACGGCCATAACTTTTTCGACAGACCTTGGATTAAGGCGATTCAAAAGGATTTTGAAAGCGAACACACTGATCTATCCACTCATCAAAACTCAAAAGTTTGGGCTAGGTTGATCATTGCCAGGTTTTTGGCAAATGTTCCCCTATTGTTTACCATTTCCCAGCCCCCACTGTCATTGCTTTCTCCTCTCTTTTCACATAAATCATCATCTAAAATCACTCCTTAAAATCATGTAGCAAAGCTTCAGTCCTTCCCATCACCATACAAGGCACCACACTGAATTTCACTTCATAATCATATACATCAAAGATTCATTTCTCAATCAAATATACACAAATAACGTGCTTACTACTAAAGGAAAGTTAAATCCTACGTAATCATTAAAACCTAAACTTTTGGCCAACTTAGATTCACCCTTAATCATTCAAAATCTCGCCAACATCACCATAATCATTTATGATGCTAAAGATTGCCAAAACAAATACAAAACCGCCCATAGACGTCAATTAAGGTTAAGTTTGCACGATCATGAACAATCTCAACTCCCCTTACACTCAAGCTTCTCTAACAATTTAAATACCCAAATAACTCTTATTGCTTATTAAAACGTCATGGCTAATAATCAAAAATAACAAAATAAGAATCAAAACTAAGATAAAATCAAAATCAATAAGATTAAGATTAGGGTTTACTTACTTTGCTTGAAGAAAAAGTGGTGTAAGTGAGGCTTGATGTTTGTGGGAGTATAGGTGGTGGCTAGGGTGGTTGCTGGTGGTTGTTTGGTGGCTGAAGGAGGCTTTCTTGGTGGTGAACTGGTGGCCAAAAGGTGGCTGGTTGGTCCTACTGTAGGCTGGCATGGGTTAGGAGAGAGAAAGGACACGGATGTGTGCGTGTGTGTGGGTTTTACTTGGTTAAAAAGAATTAAAACTTACTTGGCTGAAATTATACCTCCCAAAAGTAGCTTTTGCTAATCATGGATGAGTTTAAATCATGGTAATTAGCTAGGTTAGTAAAGCAAGCTTGTTGAGCTTCACATTGGGCCAAAATACGTCGGGCTCGGAAATAAAACGCTTCGTAACAATAATGTTTTTGCGTAACTCAAAATTAAACTATTGCGATGTTATGAAAAAATAATTTAATCAATGAGATTATAATTATCAAGGCATAGTATCAATCCTCCCAAACTTTTCGTTAATAAATAAATAAATAAATAAATAAATAAATAAAACCCAAATTGCCAAGTAAGGGCCCAAACAAAATTATATATATTTTTTCTCACCGAGATGATTAAATGCAATAAATAAATATGAGAAAATCATTAATATGAGGTAATTAAATAAATAAACATAATTTAGGGTTAGGCTATTACAGCCTTCTTCCCCTAAAGAGTTTCGCCCTTGAAACTTATGAACTTCACCATGTCATGCAAGATTACCTCAAATAAATGTGGGTGCTTGGCTTTCATTTCCTCTTTGGTCTCCCAAGTCGCTTCTTGGGAGGTATGGTTTGCCCAAAGCACCTTGACTAGTGGCATCTGCTTCTTGCGTAGCTGCTTTATCCTGTGATCTAGTATTTTGACTAGACGCTCTTCGTACACTAGATCCTCAGTGATTTCAATAAGTTCAGATACAATGGTGTGGTACGGATCTGAAATATACTTTCTGAGCTGAGAGATGTGAAACTCGTTATGCACATGTTTAAGTTCTACAGGCAAATCTAGACGATATGCTATAGGATTCAACTTTTCAATAATCTCATAAGGTCCAATACACCTTGGACTCAATTTGCCTCGTATTCCGAACCTCTTGATACCCCTAGTTGAGGGAACTTTGAGAAAAGCTTTATTGCCTACTTGAAACTCCAGAAGCCTCCTTCTCTTATTGGCATAACTCTTTTGCCGACTCTGGGCAACCCTAATATGCTCTCAGATCCTTCTCATTGTTTCAATGGTTTCCTGAATCATTTGGGACCTATAATTAGTCCCTCGTCCAAATCACTCCAGCACAGTGGGATTCTACATTTTCTCTGTATAAAGCCTTAAACTGGGCCATTTTGACAGTGGATTAGTAGCTATTCTTATTGAAAAACTCCACCAAAGGTAAATCGTTTTCCCACTTCTCTTGGAACTCCAATACACAAGCTTTTAACATATCTTCTAGAATTTGATTCACTCTTTCAGTTTGCCCGTCTGTCTCAGGGTGATAAGAGTTACTAAAGTTCAATTTGGTCCCAAAAGCTTTTTGAAATGCTTGCCAAAAATCGGCTAGGAATCTTCGATACCTGTCTGATACTATGTCCAATGGAATCCCGTGCAGGCGGACTATCTCCTAAATATTATGTTGGGCTAGTTTTTCAACTCTCCAAATATCCCTAATTGGCAGAAAATGGGCCGACTTGGTAAGTCGATCAACTATGATGCAGATAGCATCCTTCTTCGACGTAAAAAGGGGTAAACCCATAAAACGAAGTCCATTAAGATGGAATACCACTTTCAAGTGGGAATTTCTAAGGGTCGCAGTTCACCCACAGGATGCTGATGCTGTGCTTTAACCTTCTGGAAGGTTAGACACTTGTCTACATATTCCGTAACCTCCTTCTTCATATTGTTCCACCAGAACTATTGCCTTAAGTCTCTCTACATCTTGGTGCCTCCTAGATGCACCGAGTAGCGAGTATTGTGAGCTTTCTCTAGGATCTGTTTTCTCAATTCCTCATTTTTGGGTACACGTAGGCGATTTTGGAATCGCAGGGTCCCATTCTCAAGCACTACAAACCCAGGAGACTTCCCTTTCTCTAAATTTTATTGTATTCTTTGGAGTTCAAGATCACTTTTCTAGTTTACCTGAATTTCCTCCACTATGGAAGGCTGTAAGGTAAGTGCTGATAATTGAACATTTGCTTGCCCATGGGACACTAGTTGAATTCTCAAGTCCTTACGCTCTCTCAAAACACTCAACTAAGTAATCACTGCAGTGCTTGAGTTATGTTACGCCTTCCTACTTAGGGCATCTGCTACAACATTTGCTTTTCTTGAATGATATTGAATCTGCAAATCATAGTCTTTAAGTAACTAAGCCACCGCCATTGTCTCAAATTTAGCTTCTTTTGGGTGAAGATATACTGCAGACTTTGATGGTTAGTACAGATCTTGCCTGGTACTCCATATAAGTAATATCTCCAAATTTTTAATACAAACACCACTACTGCTAACGCAGGTCATAGGCAGGGTAATTTTTCTCATAAGGCTTAAGCTGTCAAGAGGCATACGCTGCTACTTTGTCTTTCTGCATCAGCACATACCCCAAACCGTTCTTTGAAGCATCACTATAAATGGTATACTCTTTACCCTTTAGTAGTAGTGTTAGGATTGGGGCGGTAGTTAATTGCTGTCGTAACTTTTGAAAGGCTCTCTTACACTTCTCTGTCCACACAAATTTATTCGCTTTCTTTAGCAGATTGGTCAGGGGTGAAGCTATTTTTGAAAGGTCTTTAATGAACCTTCGATAATAGCCTGCTAAACCCCGATTCTCAGTGACACTGGTAGGCCTTGACCATTCCATGATTCGTATGGTTAAAGCATGAGAAAACCATTAGCCCATGGATGGAGTGGAGGGATGAGAAAATAATGCATGATGAAAAGGTCATAGGTTCGAACTCATTGTCCTTCCTTTATTTCTTTTTTCAGACAAAATGTGATAGTTTTTATTTTCTTTTTATTTTCAATTTTCTCCAGTTGAAGCATTCTAATTTGAGTCTCGCCCATCTTGTCTCTAGTCTCTGACTTTTTTGGTGAGAACCTAGAATCGTCTATTATCTTCAATCCAAATGCCAACCAACTCTAGCCTGGGATTGGACTTTCGGCAGACATGATAGCTATAGTTAGTTCAAATGTCAACTGAGTTTGGCCTAGGATCCTGTTGCCTCGACTTTCTTGTCAACAACATGTTTTGGAACTAGCCTGAGATATATTTTGTGGAGATAAATCGAATTTCGGATAATAGGAGACTAAAAGATAATAAAGAAGATAGTTTGGTTGATAAGAGCTAAAGATGAGTCCTTATCCATTTAACCAAACTATTCCCTATCCATTATGCCTGTAAGTAGGAGCCATCCCTTTGGACTGAAGGTGGTAATTCAGAGAGAGGGCAAAACCACAACAGAGTGAGAGATTTTTTTTTTTAAAAAAAGAAATATCATTGCTATGTCAAAACAAAAGAAACGAACTAAATTTGTTTTACTGGGTTCCCGGCCCAATCAGATGGGTCCCCCCGAGGGCTAATTAAATTCTATGCCCTCTTTTCATCTTTTTACTTTTCAAATATTTCAGTTTAATTTTTAGTTTATAAAGATGTAATTTTAGTTTATGCGAGTATCCCCACCTCCTGTAAATTTTGTTTTTTTATTTATGCATTTTCATTGAACTATGAATATTATTTTCTTTATTTTTGATATTTGATTCATTAGCATGCTTTACTTTGTATGATATTTAATTTTTTTAATTTGATTAGTAAAGCTGGCGACGATCATGGTTGTCCTGGATGCATCACATTGTAACATCGTACCTTGATTTCCGAACGTGGACTTAGACCTTTGGTTCATGCAGAGAGAGTCAGGTGGTCCCTATACCAGAGATGATTAGGGGACCTTTGGAAAACCTATTTGTTTTTTTTCAAGTCACATATCTTTGGTTTAAAGGCTTGATAGCAAAAGTGATTTATTTTTGTATGTTGTTTCTTTCACAATCTCAATGATGACTTTACTTTACCATTGTGACTTAAAAATATAATTGTGGTGCAGGAAAATAAGTAATTGAATGAGGAGCTTGGCCCTTTGATCCAAGCAGCCCCAGCTGTTTGCAACAGGAATGCTCTCTGCTAGGAACCCAAATTGGGCCCCGGGCCAAATAGGTTATAAGCTCAATTGATGATTATATTCTACTCCGAAAAGGCATATTTTCTACAGCAAATAAAATTAAACTCTTAATCAAGCAACAGAATGATGTGACGGGTGACTCGTGGGGGACTATACGTCTACACCTAGGGGTTAGGGCCGTGCTTCTTACACCTTTGTTTATCAACCTTGCAATTATTTAGCATTTAATTACTTACATAGTTGGATTAATTTAAAATTTTTAATAAATGATTATGTACTGATTAGTACTTGTCCGACGTGGCCTCTAGTCTAGGACCTCTAGGTAGAAACGTAGCGCACTGAACCCTAAGCCATTCTTCTTTGCCTCTCTCCCCCTTCCTAGTGCCCACAACCAGTTGCTCAACACTGCCTTCTTTAAGGCTACGTTTGAATCTTCACATTTCTAAATTTGTGTCAAACATGCATAAGCTCAATGTAAGGTTCATTTAGTTTCTATTTGAGTTTTAGTTCTAAATCAGTGTATGTTTAATTTGGTTATTTTAGTTATATTTGTCATTTGGTTATTGTTTTTTGTTTGAAATTAGTTATTTGGTGAAAAATTTCATAAATTTAACGGTAAATTTGTGAACTTAGTTATTGATTTGGGAGTTGAAATTAGTCGTTGGATATTGAAGTCTAATAAATGGGACTTAAATTATGCCTAATTCCGTGATATTGTTTTTGAATGAGAGTTGAATTTGATAGATATAAGAACTTAAAAATTAAATTTGAGAGTTTTGAGATGAAAATTTGGTGAATTTGAAGTTTTCAACTTTTTTAAACTAGTATATGATGACATGAATTGGGATATGAAAACTAATTAGACAAGGTGATCTGAGTGTGAGGATGATTTATTTGAAGTTGTGACCAACAATGACATTGTGGATTGCTTTCAAAATGTGAAACATCATAAGAAAAATTGCTTTAGTTGTTTAAATTTTGCACCATATATATTTAGTAACTCCAAGCTGGCTTACTTCAAATCTCGGATCCACCCCTAATATATTTTTCATTTAGGATAGTTTTGATATATATATTATATATTTGACCATTGCAAATATTAGACTCGCCCTTTCTTTATCTCACACCTTTTATAGTAGAGTTGACCAATGAAGCATTCATATAGCAGAATCAGAGTGAAAAGTGATTTCTTCACTTTTTTTTTCTCCGATTCAGTACATGAAAGTCTCCCTTAGCTGTCGGCTTAGTGTTTAATAGAGCCTCCTCTTCGGATGGCCACCAACAGTCCTAAATAATGGCGAAAGGCAGAGTGGTACCACGACTCTTGATGCCCAAAAATATGCTGAATCACGCGCCGTTAAGCTGGATTTTCTCTACTCAGTCCTCTCTATTCGCCTCAAAGAAAACTTTTGTTCTCACTATAACAGGCATCACCACACCATCTACTTCAACACTAGTAATCGCTGTCGGCCTGAAAAACCTTGCAAGTTCGAGCATGAGGAGAAGAAGATCCTGCAGCAAGTTCAAAGGAGGATTGAGCTCAAAGAGAATCCCCATACTAGTTTCAGTGTTTCGGGGATAGGACCAGAAGACTGCGGACCTACATATGGCATGATAAGCACTTCATCATGGCTAAGTTATGGGTATTTTATCCCCCCAGATTGCATGACCGGTATTCATCCAAGTTTTTAAATTAGGAAAAACGTTTGGAGCTTGTGAAGCTCAAATATCTACTTTCCTTTTTGAAGATTTAGTTCATAGTTTAATGCATTAGCCAATGGTTCAAACATAATTGGAAGAGAAGTGGTGGTTTTGAACTTAATTAACCAGTCAAACATCATTTTACAATTTATAATTTTTAGTTTTTCTATTCTTTGGCCATGGAGTTGCAGGGCAAGTATTGGAATTAATGTCTATATGTCTGTTCAGTTTCCCTTATCATAACTACATGGAAAGGGGTTTTTAGCAACATAGCAATATGGGTCCGGTGATCTATTCAAGGGTTTAGTGGAAACCAAGAGTGTCTTTTTTTGAGGAGGAGAGAAGACACCTTTAATCAATTTTCGAAATTTGTTAACTGTTTATTGCCTTTTGACTTAATGAAATTTTTTAAAAAAAGAGAGAAAATAGACATATAGAATTTGCTTTCAGGTGTTATATTGTAAGGGATGAAAATGTGGCAAATTTGAGTATCAATGTTTTGTTTCTCAATTTGCCATTAGTTGTTAATGGTGCCCAATTTGTCTTGATTTATTTTGACCTTGGGGTATTGTTTGTTCCGACCTTAGGGTATTGTTTGTTCCATAGCCTACACTGATCAAAGTTCATACAAAATAATGCGAGACCATTTTGTTCCTTCCCTACCTAACACCGGATCCCCCCACTCCCAGGCATTTGCCCGAAAGGAGAAAAGGGTCAGAAATTTCAGTTCATGGCTATCTAACTTTTGTTTTTCATGTGGCGTAGGGGAAAGGGATCGAGGGCTCTCTTGAAGTGGAGCAAATAAGGAGTTGTTCTACATGATGCAAGCTACTACAGTGTTGTTCAGTTAGAGGGCCTAAAGGCAGGCATTCCTTTTTCTTCTTGACTACAATAGCTGGAATTTTATTATATTGAAAATGTCGTGTACTTTCTATTTTTCTCTTCATAATGTTAAGCTAATGTTTAGTGATATAAATTTATTGAATAAAGGGAGTTTCTATCATCGTTCGTGATTCGCAAGAATAGAATTTTTCTTCTCTATTGAGAAGCATTTAATGTTATGTAAAGGGTTTGTTTCCTTTCTTTCCTTTTTCCATTGTCTGAAAGGGATGCTTAATATCAGAGAGATTTGCAATGAATTTATTATCATTTTTTCATGATGTTCAGGAATGGCTGTTGTCAATTCTAAGCTTATTGATATTGCCTTGCAGGTTTGATAATTCAGAAAATATTTCTAGGTTCATTATTTCTAAACAAATATATGGGAGTGCCATGGTAGGTTGACGTAATAAATGATGTCCACCATCTTATCATACAATGTGTAGCTATACTTATGATTTCTTTGCTTCCACTGCAGCTTCATTATAGCAAGCATAATGGTTCTAAAGCTATTTATACTGTGACTTATATATGGAGACCATCACTTCGTCAGGATAATGGTGTTAGTGTGAGGGACAAAGGAGCTGTTCAAAGCATAAGGATTGAATTGGGTTCTCACTTGCGCTAGCTTTGGATATGGAGGCATTCATTTGCTATTAGAGAGGGACTTAACCATCTAAAGCTCACATGTCAAAATAAGGCCATTTTGTCATATTATTGCTCACACTGAATCCAGCTGCTTAAGAGTTAACTTTGATTTTATTAACCTGGGCTATGTCCTGGTATTAGAGATATTTTGCATTTTAATCTCGGGCTTTGCTTCTATAATTCTCTTCAAAGAAATTTAATAGATGATTTCACGTTCAATTCTTATTTTTATGACTATGCGATCATATTGTTCTTACTGTTCCTATTTGTTTTCTTGTTCCACAAGTGGCAAGTTTAACTGAACTTTGTTGTGTTATCTATCATGTCCTACATCTAGATGGATGAAAGGTGTCTTGGTTGGTTGTGATTCCCTTGATGGGTAATTTAGGAGATTGGAGGTCATGGGATCTAGAGCATCTCATCTTCTTCAAAAGATATTGCATTCTCATAACAACATAACAGTCCTAATGTGGCTCTTCCCAAAGTAGCGTATATTGCACCCTTGTGCTTCGTGAGTTTTCTGCTTCTAGGGGTTACCTACTTATTTTAATGGGATGAAGCAAGTATGGGTCACTAAATGTTCTGTTTTTACTAATGCAGGCGATACTTGGAAGGCTTATTGGAGTCAGATGAGAAAAATGGGAGTCAGAGCAAGCTAAACTCTCTCAAGAATGCAGACCACCTTTCTTCGAGATGCTTACTATTGTTTACCCACACTCTTTACTTGTAAAGAGGGTGTAGTTGCTCCTGAAGCCCATCTATCTACGAATTTACATGGCTCATCTAAAGACAAAAGGAGTGATTGTTCCATAGGGAACCTACATATAAAGGAAGAGGAACCCTTTATGTTGCATTCAACATATGAAATTGATTCCTCTTTACCCAATTGCAAGGACTTGTGGGATGTTATGAATGAAGTGGTCCATCCACTTGTGGACAAAAATGTTCTTTGTCTTGATAGACAAAAAGCATCTTTGGATTTCTTTCGCACAGAGGAGGCAACATCAGCAAAATCCATGTCAGTTGAGGCTAAGTTCTCTAGATTACGCTTGATTATGCTATTGAGAGACACTAATCACACAGGCCTCTTGACTGGGTATATTTCTCCTTTTCTGTGCCCTCTTTATGAGATTGTTAGCTTCTGCTGCTCGAGTTGTTGCATTTTATGTGCATAGATCAATTAAATTTCTTATTACACTTAATTTTTATTCTGAGCAATGATCCATTTGTGTTGCTTTTCAGGTATCATACAAAACTTTTTGTTTATGCTTTTTTTTGGGGGTGGGGGGGCGCATTATCAAGTTTTATTTCAACATTGGGCTGTATAATTTGTTGGAAGGCTCTAGAAATGCTTATCACTATAACTTCGTTGTACTGTTGGAGCTTCATCGAAGGATCTTATCTAATTATGTCACTATAATTGATCATGGAAAATTACCTTTAGTGTAGGTTTAAATTTTATTTTTTCTGTCATGTCACTGAAATTACAATGTGTATAATTCATTTTGCTTCACAAGTAAACAGCGGTTTGGCCGATGGATTTTCACCTTAATAACCAGTTCTTGTAACGAGTATGCTTTACACCTTCATCATTATAGCCAAAGAAATGACATTAGGTCCCCCATCGCCAACCCCAAAAAAAAAAAGGAAAAAAATCCCTCCTACTGCATAAGTTGTATCTAACAATATCTTTCTAACATGATGCAGGTGGTCAATTATTCTCCCTTTAAATTGGGTTAAGGCTTTCTGGATTTCACTTGTCTCTAGTGGAGCTCATGTTGTTGGTTTGAGAGAGAGCACTAGATAACTTGTGACGTATGCATACCCCAAAGCATTGCAGCTCCCAACAATTTTTCTTATCATCCTTGTATTCTCAATTTTATATATGTCCATTGCAGGTAGGATTTCCTTATTCCCCGTAGATTTTCCTAATTGTAATGCTTATTCTTACACTATGGCAAGGGAAGCTACAGAAGTTGAGAAAAAGATGGAATGTTGCACTCTTGATATAAGATCCTTGAACATTCCAATTCCACCTGCTTGGACTAGCATCAACTTTAGTTTTAACAAAGTTGCTAGACAAGTGAATGGAATTGATACCTCGAGCAAAATAAGAAGCCATGATTTTTAAGTAGATTTGGACTGCAAGGTCCCTGACGGTGCATCTATTAATAACAGGGCCTCTGGTTGTGAACTACTTATTGCAAGGACATCTGGCATGCTTACTTCTTTTTTGATGTAGGTATCAGGTGACCATTTGCTCTTATTCCCCAAGAGACCTGATAGGACAAGTTTCTTACATTTAATGAAGGATGAGGACAAGTTCAGCCAAGCTTCAAAGGCGGCCACTTTGACTAGTTATAGCAGAAGATTATCTTACCTTAGAGTTCTTTTGCATGCTTATAAGGAGGGTGTTTTTATGAGGGGGTGTTGTTTATGCTCCCCGTTTTTCTGACTGATCACAGTGGACCTTCGGGTACCTAATTTCCCAATTCCCCTCTACATGCTTTCAATATTGCTTGGAAATTCTCTGTCTTCTTCCCCTTAATATGTGTGCCTTATAGACAGTTGAAATGTAACTAATGTTGACTTGCTGATAGATTTAATTTCTGTATGTTGCCCTTAATTTTGATGATGTGAGCTGAATTTTCACAGGTCATTAAACAATGACGTTGGCCTCCAAGGCCCTCATTGTTTTTTGGGTTCTTACTTCAAATATCTATCTTCTAGTGAGTGGGAATTTTAGTTGCAAACAGACCCCATTGCAAGCAAAGCTAATAGGTAGCCAATAGGCCTTGTCACTATAACCTTTGTTTGAGGAAGGTTTGCTACTATTCCATTAGCTAATTTTGTTTGCAACTTCTTTAAGAGAATCGACTTGTTTTGATAAATAACTTACAGTTGCTCCACGGGATAATATCTTCTCAAGAGAGTAGTGAAAATGTGCAGGCCCTGCACATTTTCTCATAAAGCCCTCGGAACAACTTTCCTAGGAAAGTTAGGCAGCCAAACACTGGTTTATTTCAACAAAATGCATTTGGATGTGAATTGTTTGAATGTGAAATTTGATTTTTTGATATAACTTTTGAAGTATATAACCCACCATAATGCTTCCCTAAACCACACATTCCTTCTTCCCTAAACATTTGCTGCTTAAATGATTCTACTAGTTATAGTCAACTAATAAGTTCCCTATGTTTACATACTTTAAGCAAGAGACTGCTGGCAGTGGGTTTTATGGAGCAGTACCATAGTTACATGAGATGCCATTTGTTCCACTACGTGGTATGGGAATGGGGACGTGAAACGCTATCTCTAAAGAATCGGATATGTAAGGTACAGTTTTAGGTACGTAGTGTGATTTTATATATCTATATATGTGTGTGTGCGTGTCTATATATATATATATATATATATTATATATATATATATATATATTATATATATATATATATATATATATATATATAGAAGAGTATTTCCCTACTAAAGTTTTGATTTCTTTTTAAAATTTGATGGTAGTAGATATTAAGATACTAATTAAGTAATTATGATATCCTTTCAATTGAAATGTCATACCTCGCTTAGATGAGTAAATGCCCAAACATGAAATCTGTGTAAATAGGATGGCATAATGCCATGGGATATAGAGCATATAGGAAGCAGTAAATGAAGACCTTTTACTGTGCCTATCTGAAATAGGATAGATGCAAACATAAGGTATTGAAATTTGCAAAGACATGTTGGAATTTTCCAAGAATAAAATAAAAATGGCAGGTTTTTATAGTGCTTATCCGAAAAGGTGGATAAGCATGGTGCCCTTTTAAGTTTACCCACTTTATCCAATCCTTTCGGTGAAAAAGTGGATAAGCATGGTGCCCTTTCAGGTTTACCGACCTTATCTAATCCTTTTTGTGAAAAGGTGTATAAGTATGGTACCTCTTCAAGATTTAACCGCCCTATCCATTTTTGGTGCCTCTTCAGGCATGATCTCTCCTCTATATAAGGAGGAGTGAAATCACAATCACGGATACAACAAAATCAATGTGAGTGACTGCAGCACCCTCATCGATTAATCTTTGAGAGAATCTTGAAATACACACTTGTTTTTACCAAGTAGATTATCCCTAAGATTATTTGTGGTACAACAAATAAGTCTTAAGGAAAGTGTTCTTTTTCACGATTTACTTGGTTTATCCTGTACCACATTCAACCCAACTTTTCTATCAATCTTAAGACTTATTTGAGATGGCGTCAATTCGTGAAATGACGTCCAACTTTCAGAAGTTGGACAAATTCGAGGGTGTGGCCTTCCGGCGCTGGCAAAAGAAGATGCATTTCCTTCTTACAACTTTGAAGGTCGAGTATGTGCTCAACACTCTACACCCAATAGAGATGGAAGATGAGACTTTGGGGCAGGCTCGCCGAAGATCCAAGTTCGAGAATGATGACTACATTTGTCGAGGCCATATCTTAAATAGCATGTCGGACGCCTTGTTCGATGTCTATCAAGGCATGGAATCGGCAAAGGAATTATGGGAGGCGCTAGAGAATAAATACATGACAGAAGATGCCTCTAGCAAGAATTTCCTTGTAAGTCAATTTAATAACTATAAGATGGTCGAAGGACGTTCTGTTCTCGATCAATTGCATGAAATTCAATGAATCCTAAGTCACTTCAAGCAACATAAAATGCATATGGATGAGACTATTATAGTTTCCTCTATAGTGGACAAACTTCCCCCCTCTTGGAAAGACACTAAAAGAACTTTAGAACATAAGAAAGAAGAAATGTCACTTGAGGAATTGGCTAACAATCTTCGAATAGAAGAAGAGTTACGTGTGCAGGATGAGTCAAAGGAGCATGTCTCCAAGATTCATATTGTCGAAGATGGTGAGTCGAGTCAAGTGCCAAAGGGAAACAAGAAGAGGCCTAATAAGGACAACAACAACAAGAGCAACAAGAAGGCTAAAGTGGTTTGTTGGGAATGTAACAAACCGGGCCACAAGAAAAGAGATAGTACCATTTGGAAGCGCAAACATGGCTTGAACAACCAAAAGGCAAAGGTAAAGGACAACTTTGTAGCCATGATCAATGATCAAATCAACATTGTTCAAAGTGACAATGATTGGTGGGTTCATTCGGTTGCTTCCAAGCGTGCGTGTAAGGATCGTTCTTTCTTCAAGACTCTTGTGTCAGTTGAAGATGGAAAAGTACTCTACATGGGCAATACTTCTACTGTTGATGTTAAAGGAATAGGCCAAGTAGAGTTAGTCTTCACTTCCGGAAAAATTCTTACTTTAAATGATGTATATTTTGTGCCGGAAGATAGAAAGAATCTTGTTTCTAGTTTTCTTCTCAATAAATTTGGCTTCAAACAAGTGTACGAGGCCGATAAGTTTATCCTGTCTAAAGGGCGTGTCTTTGTGGGGGAGGGTTATGCTAGTGGTGACATGTTTAAGTTAAATGTAATTACTCCTCCTAGTGGTAATAAGATGAACGATTCTGCTTACATGCTTGTGTATTCTTCATCTTCTCTATAGCATAATCATCTTGGACATGTTAATTATAAAAGATTAAAAGAGATGTCAAGACTTGAGTTAATTCCTAATTTTGATGGAAACATAGAGAAATGTAAGACATGCATGTTAACAAAGATCACTAGAAGTTCTTTTCCAATTGTTCAAAGAATCAGTAAATTACTTGAATTAATTCATAGTGATTTAGGTGATTTTCAGAGCACTCCCTCTTTTGGGGGAAAGAAATACTATGTCACTTTCATTGATGATTTTACAAGATATTGCCAAGTATACCTTTTACATTCTAAAAGTGAAGTACTAGACATGTTTAGGATATTTAAGAATGAATCTGAGTTGCATTGTTAAACCTTCATTAAAAGACTAAGATCGGATAGGGGTGGTGAACACTATGATCCAAGTTATTTCCAATCAACTGGTATAATCCATGAAGTCACAGCTGTTAGAATGTATAAGGTTTTGATGATAACAAATCCAAGTGTTGTAGTAGTTGTTGTTGTTCCAAACAGGCTTTACCAACAGGGTCTTACTGCTGTTTTTCAATATATTAAAACTGCTTGACTAATGGTTTATCAAGAACAGGTACTCAAGTCAGCGATGTAAGAACAACCATGAGGAACAGGCTCTGTAAGGTGTTTGAAACATATCCTGTGAAGTGTTTGAAGCATAGGATATAAGTGCAGCCGTGAGGAACAGGTTCTGTGAAGTGTTTGCAGCAGATTCGTCTTTCTACAAGATGACTAGTGGTTACAACAAGATGTCTTGATTTGATTTGGTTTTATATTTTTAGACTCTTGTTAATATGCCAATCAGAAAGTCTTAACTTACCACTTACTTGAAACAGTTTTGTTTTCTTTTTGAAAATATTTCGGATCACCCTTCAGAACAATCCTGGAAACAGGGTGATCAGGGTGTTTCCAGAATAAGCTGCGAAAAACTGTTTTGCACGATTTTTATCTTTTGGATTTTGAGCAGCTTCTTCCAAGATTTGCAAGAAAGATTTTTTATGGAGTATCTGACCCCTTATCCTAAAAACGGTTATTAAAATCTAAGGGGATTTGCAAAATCTTTTTGAATAAAAAGAATATCCAATATTTGGCAAGTAGATAAGGTTGTCGAGAAAAATATGGGCTAGTTGCTGAGAATCACCGCCTTATGCACACGGTTTAGGAAGTGTTTCCAGCTCATGTTTCCTCATCCCTTGTGGCTAAAGAATTCTATATTCTTTAGGGATTTTAGTTTTCAAAAATTCGAGGAATCGTTTTTCCAAGCACTATATAAAGTCGCTTCTTAGAACGATAGAAGCATCGGTTTTCAAAGAGAAAAATTTATTGTTCATGGGCTTAAAAGTTTGAAAAGAAAACCGTGTCTAGTAAGTGAGTTATTTGAGCTTTCAAAGTTGGCATACTAGGATTTCATTGTGCCTTATATTAGCCTAGTTGAGAAGCATTGTAATCGGGTATTTTTTCTTTATACTCTTCTTTCACAAAAGTGAGTAGAGTGTGTGTCCAAATCAAGGGATTTTGGACATGGGGTAACTTGTCTTAGGGAAGACGGTTACGTGTGTTACAAGTTGTAACAAGGTGTGTTACTATTATAACGTGCTTAGCCCGTTTAGTGAAGTGTGTAAATCCTACAGGAGGTAGGCCATGGTTTTTTCACCTCAGTTGGGCTAGAGGTGTTTCCACGTAAAAAATCCTGTGTCCATTATTTCCGCACTTAATTTTGTTGAATTTTCGCTTCTGCACAATCAGGAACAGTCTGTGCGAACAGGGTCTCAAGACTGTTTGCCAGCATATTGCAAAAATCGGACACCACAATTCACCCCCCCTCTTGTGGTTGTGTACTCTCTAAATCAACAAGTGGTATCAGAGCAGGTTCTCCTTTGAAAGGCTAACAGCTTGAGAGATCCTTGAAGATGAGTGCCCCACAAGGCATGCTTGAAGGTCAATCCATAACTCGACCACCATACTTCAATGGCCAACACTATGTTGGTGGAAGAATAGGATGGAAAACTACATTCAAGCCGAGGACTATGAGTTGTGGATGCTCATCAAGAATGGACCACTCATCCCAAAGAAAATAACTGAAGATGGAAAGTCAATCCCCAAGGAGCCTAAAGAATTCAATACTGAAGATTACAAAATGATGGAGAAGAATGCCAAAGCCAAGAAACTTCTATATTTCGGCCTGGTCCTGATGAATATACTCGCATATCTGAATGTGAGTCGGCCAAGGAGATCTGGGATGCTTTGCAAATAGCTCACGAAGGGACCAATCAGGTAAAGCAATCCCGGATTGAATTGCTTATGAGAAAATATGAGCTGTTTGAGATGGGTGATCGTGAAAGCGTGATGGACATGTACACTCGCTTCACTCACATAACGAATGAGTTGAAATCCCTGGGAAAATCCTTCACCACCGAAGAATTGGTGAGGAAAATTCTAAGAATTTTACCTCATTCTTGGGAAGCGAAAGTCACGGCCATCCAAGAAGCTAAGGACGTGAACAAGATCACCCTAGATGAGCTGATTGGCAACCTCCAAACGTATGAACTTAGGAAAAATTCTCAACAGAAAAATGAGACAAAGAGAGATCGAGGTCTTGCACTAAAGTCCTTAGAAGCTGATTCTGATTCTGATGAGGAGGAGATTGCCATGATCACTCAAAAGTTCAAGAAGTTTTTTAAGAAAGTCAAAAAAAATTGCAAAAGGAAGGACTTTAGCAAGGCCAGGAACACCTCTCGGAAACAGTTCTCCGGGTGTTTCAAGTGTGGCAAACTGGACCACATTGTGAGAAACTGCCCGCTGCACAAGGAAGAACAAGAACCCGAACACCCTAGAAAACAGGGGAGGAAACAGGGTGTAAGCAGCTCAGCGAAAAGGTTCCCAAAAGCTATGCTCGTGGCCTGGGAAGACTCAAGCGAGGATGAGGAAGGGTCTGAAGCTGGGGAAGCTGATGTAGCACTCATGGCAAGAAGTGACACTGATTCAGATGATGGATCAACAGACAGTCTGACTCAACTCAAGAACAAGGTACGGGGTCTAAATAAATCAACTCTTGAGGAATTAGTGTACACTATAATGGATATATGTGCTGAATTAAAAAGGGATGTTCGAGATCTAGAACTTGAAAATGAAACCCTTAAATTAGAAAAACTTGAAGTTGATAAAGAAACTCTTGCCTTGCATGAAAACATCAATGTACTTAAAGAAACTCTACTCATGAAAGAAGAGACTTGTTCCACTAAATTGACTGAGCTGGAAAAAGAATCCCTTGACTTAAAAGGTAAGGTCAAGTCCTTGCTTGTAGAAAATAAAAACTTGCTTGAGAAAATGAAACAAATGGAATCAGACCTTGCCACAAACAAGCTCTGGAACAGGTCCTCACAAGCACTTGAATGGTTAAACACCCATCATAATCGAAATAGAAGAGGACTAGGTTTTGTGCCTAAGATGACCTACCCAGTGAATAGAAAATATGTAGGATTATCTGAGAATATTGTATGTTATCACTGTGGTAAAACGGGTCATTACCGTTATACTTGTCCCTCAAGAAAGTATGCCATTAAAAGGAACTCAGTGTATGTAAAACAAATATGGGTTAGGAAAGATGAGATTCGTACCTCTAAAGGAATGGGACCCAAGTGGATCAGGGTTCCCAAAACTAACCCTTGATTTGTTTTGCAGGCTGAAGTGAGAGAGAACAACCCAGCAAACAACCCAGCAAACAGTGCAGGAAACAGTATAGGGAACAAGCAGCTGTGGTATGTTGACAGTGGGTGTTCGAGGCATATGACTGGTGAAAGATCCAATTTTCTCTCACTTACAGTCTCAGAAGGTGGGAGTGTGGCATTTGGAAACGAAAAATCCGGGACAATTGTCGGCATAGGTAAGATAGGTGAGTCACTCTCCCATTTAATTGACAATGTTTATTTTGTGGATGGATTAAAACACAACTTGCTAAGTGTGTCCCAACTGTGCGACAAAGACAACCTAGTAGTGTTCTCACCAACACGTTGCTTGGTTGTGAATATGAACACAGGAGATGTTGTGTTGAGGGGGAAGCGACACAAGAATGTTTATAAAGTGTGTATCTCCACTCTTCCCCAAAATAATTTGACTTGTTTGAGAGCCCTAAATGATGATGTTATGCTTTGGCACAAAAGGCTAGGTCATGCAAGCCACTCACTTTTGAATAAACTTGTAACCAAAGACTTAGTGGTAGGCTTACCTTCCATCAAATTCAATGATGACAACGTATGTGATGCATGTGCCAAAGGCAAACAAGTCAAAAATTCATTTAAATCTACAAAATGTGTAAGCACTACTCGACATCTTGAATTGATACATGTGGATCTATGTGGTCCAATGAGGATCATGAGCCGAAGTGGCAAGAGGTATGTGCTTGTGATAGTGGATGACTACTCGCGTTTCACTTGGACTTTGTTTGTGGCTTCTAAAGATGAAACCTTTGAAAAATTTCTTGCTTTCATTAAAAAGATTGAAAAGAGAGTAGGACATTCCTTGGTATGCTTAAGGTCTGACCATGGGACAGAATTTGAAAATTCAAGCTTCACTGATTATTGTAATGAGCAGGGTGTTGATCATAATTTTTCAGCTCCAAGAACACCCCAACAGAACGGGGTGGTAGAACGCAAAAATCGCACTCTAGAAGACATGACTAGAACAATGCTTGTTGCTAGTGGTCTTCCTAGAAACTTCTGGGCTGAAGCTTTGAACACATCATGTTACATTGTAAATAGATGCATGATTAGACCTATTCTTAACAAAACTCCTTATGAACTTTTCAAGGGAAGAAAACCTAATATTATGCATTTGAGAGTTTTTGGTTGTAAATGTTATGTGCATAATAATGGAAAAGATGCCTTAGGGAAATTCGATCCAAGGAGTGATGAAGCAATATTCCTTGGTTACTCCTCGCATAGTAAGGTATACAAAGTGTTTAATAAGAGAACCTTGTGTGTTGAGGAAAGTGTGCACGTGCTTTTTGATGAAACTAACTCTCTACGCAAGAATGATGCACAGGAAGAAGACTTCGAACTAGGTCTTATTAGAAAAGACGTGCTGCTTCAAGGTGAACAAGGTAAGGATCAATCGGAGGGAGCAAGGTCTGAGGCTGTTCTTTAGGAAGGTAAGCAAGGTGTGAACCAAACCGGGGGAAACAGGGTGGAACCCTGTTCGGGGCAACACCAACTGAATCCTTCAGGGATAAATCCAGGAACAAGCTCCCAAACAGGCTCAAGAACAGATTCTGAACCTGTTTCACCGAGTATTCCAGCTAGGATGGAGAGTGAGTCTGTGAACCCACTTTCACCACGATTATGGAAATACCAAAGTTCACATCCTCTTGATCAAATTTTGTCTGATATAAATGCAGGAGTTCAAAATAGATCTAGACTCAAAAATTTCTGTGCTTTTTATGCTTTTCTCTCAAAAATTGAGCCTAAGAATATTAATGAAGCCCTTGCAGATTCAGATTGGGTCACAGCCATGCAAGAAGAACTCCATCAGTTCAAAAGGAACAAGGTATGGCACCTTATGCCATGGCCAGAGGATAGAATAATCATTGGAACCAAGTGGGTGTTCCGTAACAAGCTGGATGAGTGCGGAACAGTCACTAGAAACAAGGCTCGGCTGGTGGTTCAAGGCTACAACCAAGAAGAGGGAATTGATTATGAAGAAACCTTTGCACCTATTGCAAGGATGGAGGCTATTTGAATCTTGATAGCATTTGTAGCCCATATGGAGATCAAGTTGTATCAAATGGATGTCAAAAGTGCATTTTTAAATGGGTACCTCAAAGAAGAAGTGCATGTTAAATAATCCCCCGGTTTTGAAAGTGATGAATTTCCTAACCATGTTTTCAAACTTGACAAAGCACTTTATGGTTTGAAACAAGCCCCTAGAGCTTGGAATGAGCGATTGTCAAGTTTTTTATTGGAAAATGACTTTACAAGAGGCAAGGTAGACAATACCTTGTTTCTAAAATCTAAGGGGGAACATTTGTTGATTGTCCAAGTATATGTCGATGACATCATATTTGGTGCAACTCATCATGATTTGTGCAATGAATTTTCAAAAATGATGAGGAGTGAGTTTGAAATGAGCATGATGGGTGAGCTTAATTTCTTTTTAGGCTTGCAAATTAAGCAAACTTCAAACGGCACCATGATCCATCAACAAAAGTATATCAAAGAGTTACTTAAGCGTTTTAAGATGGAGTCGGCCAAGCCCATTGATACTCCCATCTCTCCCTCAACCAGGTTGGTAATGGATGATGGTAGTCCCCCAGTTGAGGAGAAATCCTATAGGGGCATGATAGGGTCACTCCCATACCTGACGGCTAGTAGACCTGATATTGTTTTCAGTGTTGGTCTATGTGCACGTTTTCAGTCTAACCCTAAAGAAACTCATCTTAAGGCTGTAAAAAGGATTTTAAGATACTTAAAACATACACCTGATCTAGCCTTATGGTATCCTAGAGGTTGCAACTTTGATCTTGTTGGGTATGCTGATGCTGATTATGCAGGTTTCTTGGTTGATAGAAAAAGCACCTCAGGTATGGCTCACTTTCTTGGACCTTGTTTGGTATCTTGGGCAACCAAGAAACAACTCTCTGTTGCCTTGTCCACAGCAGAAGCTGAGTATGTGGCAGCTGCATCTTGTTGTGCTCAGTTATTATGGATAAGACAACAACTCAAGGACTTTTGTGTTGACATAGGATGCATTCCTATTTATTGTGACAATACAAGTGCAATTAACATTGCCAAAAATCCATGTCAACACAAAAGAACAAAACATATTGACATTCGACATCATTTTCTAAGAGACAATGTTGAAAAAGGAGTGATCTCAATGAATTTTTGTGCCACTGAAAATCAAATTGCTGATATATTCACAAAAGCATTGAGTAGAGAACAATTTGAAAGGAATAGACTCGAACTAGGCTTGATTAGAACAACCTGACCAACCTGTTCTCTCACCCTGTTCGCAAAATTTAAAAGTTACAGGTACAACATGTTAAATTTTGTTTGCAATCAACTTCTGCGCTATGTTTAGCATATGTGAGGTTTGCCACTTGCTGACACTCGTTGAGGTCTAATGAGATTGCCCTTATTGTCCCATGTTACCGAGCAAGCAACCTCAAGAACAAGCCCCAGGAATAGGTACGCCTCTTGTTTGTTAAATATGTGCAACAAATTGAAAATTGCTAATCTCTTCCCGAGGCGTGCGCGGCCTAAATAAATGCAAAAGCCCGTTGCAAAACTGGCAAAATCGTTTAAAGATTTCACATGTCTCTCTCTTTAAAGCTCTTTTGCTCAATCTCTCACCTCCACCGAAACTCCCTTGCTCTGAAACTCTGTTCAAGAAATCCTAATCTTTCTCCTTTCTTTGAAAAATGGCGTCTCCCATTAGCTCCGAGAGCTCCTCGACCTCGACTCAGGGCAACCAGACACAGAGCACAGCCTTGCAAACAGCCACAGCCCTGTTTGTGCCTACACAATTTCTGACGGCCCTCATGGAAGGTAAAACTACTGAACCTTCTCGACCCATTGTCTATAAACCTTTTGGGTTTTTGAAAAGCATTGACCTTAGAACAGTGAATCTGAAATTGGAAGACATCCCTTATAAATTTGGGTGGGAATTGATTTTGTTTAGAGAAACGGGGGCATGTAAACCCCAAGAACCTGTTGGGGCATCTAAAAAAGAAATTGGGCCTTTAGATGAAATCTTTCTGTTCGATCATGGACTAGATGACATCAATTCGTTCGGGCTGTTTCCAGAGCAGGAAACAGGGGCCGAAACAGGGCCTGAAGTTTTTAGGGATGACCTAGGGGAGGATTTGTCAAAAGAAGAAGGGGGAAGTAGTGATCAAATGGAGGAGTCTCCTATGAAGCCTGAACAAGCCACACCGGTACGACCAACCGGTAAGAAACGTAAACGATACAAAATTGTGGCTCGGCGTACTAGAATGCCAAGAACACGACCACCATCAAGGCCTAAAAGCGGCCAGACTGAAGAACCCTCAAAAAGTGAAACCCCCGTCAAACCAAAACCACAAATCCCCTCTTCGGCCAAACCCACAACCAGGCCAACTCGAAAATCAGCCCGAATTGCTTTCCACTCCACACCTCGTCCTGTCAAACAGTCATCCCCTGTTGTTGAGGAAATTGATTCCTCCTCTGAGCCTTCATCAGATAGCGACCCTGAGAACACCACCTTCAAACAGGGCACTCCCGTGTTCTCAGAGTCCTCAGAGGATAAGCCTCTGCCTGTACCAAAATCGACCTCCACTTTACCCTCCAAATCATCACCCCTCAAAACTCCCAAGAGAAAAGCCTCTCTCAAACACGCCTCCACCCAAGACCCTCCTACTGAGCCTCAACCTAAAAGAGCCAAGAAATCTACCCCGTCCGCAATCTCAGCCAAACTGACCAAACTGCTTCAGAGACGGGCAGTTAGGGGCAAAATTATCAAGGTAAAATATTTGGACGAACAGGGTCTGGGGGTGTTTCTGCACAAGCTGCGTGCACAGGGGTGGTATGAGCTGTTTACAAACACCCAGCTGGGGTGTTCTGTACATGAGTTGGCAGAGTTCTATGCCAACTGCACTGTCACCGAAGGAGTGGTGACAAGTATTGTTAATGGGCAACAGCTTCGCTTTGATGCGAAGATATTAGGGGAAATTCTGGGGATTCCCTCCACAGGCTTTGATATATATGTGAGAGAACACAAGACTATTCTAGGGCCAGCTAGGCTGCTGGAGCTCGCCCAAAAATTTAGCCAGCAATCAAGCCTCCAAACACCCAAGTCCGTGAAGAAAGGGGACATGACATCGCTCCATCAATTGATATTCTGGTTTATCATCAAGAATGTCATCCCCAGGGGCCAGGGTCGCAATCTTGCTGATGTCATGGATCAATGTTTGATGGATCTGATGGACAAGGAAGAGCAAATCAACCTTCCTGCCATCATGATTCGCCACATAGCAAGAATTGCAAACACCTCCAGGGAACATGACCTGGGATACGGCTTCTTCCTGACTAGTGTGTTTGAGCACTTTGGGGTGACTCTGCAGAAGAAGGTGGGTGCTCAGTTCATTGATGAGATTGGGAGTTAAACCCTTATGGGGTGTGGATACACTTTAGTTGAGGGGTCTGCCTCAGAACAGGGGACCAGAACACCTCGTCCTCCTGTTCCTGGCAGTTCCTCAGTCAAGCTTGAGGCTGCTTTGGAAGAAAACTCTTGACTCAGTGCTGAGCTTATTGCTGTAAAGGCTGCACTGGACGAGGAAAAAGCTCTCAATGCAAAATGCCATGAAGATATCCTTGCCCTTCTCTCTTCGCTCTCAGCAAAATTTTCCCCTCTTGCTCTCTTATCACCCTCCATCTGTTGTTTCATAGCCTGTTCTCACTTCTCTTGGTTCTCCTCTCTTGCTAGTTTGTACTTTCTGTTGCACTCGTTTGGTGAATGACAGGTTATCTTGTTTTTTGATTGGCTTTGCCTTGCTTGCTTTCTGCTGTGAATTGCTTGTGTGTGACTAGGATGGCCAATCTCATTACCGTGCCAACACACTTGAGTGTATCGCCTGTTGACTTTCCTCCATTACCCAAGTGGTGGTGATAGCAAACACCCTATGTTTGACTGTTCGCCCCTGCTTTTTAATGATGCCAAAAGGGGGAAGATAGGTTGACCAATATTGTTTTCGTTTTTCCATGGACGAGTTAAATTTCTTACACTAACTGCTTCATGTGAATTGTCGAACCTATAAATAATTGGCACTAATCACTTCAATTATCCTTGAAAGACAATATGGTCACTTGGTTTGTCATCATCAAAAAGAGGGAATTTGTTAGAATGTATAAGGTTTTGATGATAACAAATCCAAGTGTTGTAGTAGTTGTTGTTGTTCCAAATAGGCTTCACCAACAGGGTCTTACTGGGTCTTACTGCTGTTTTTCAATATATTAAAACTGCTTGACTAATGGCTTATCAAGAACAGGTACTCAAGTCAGTGATGTAAGAACAACCATGAGGAACAGGCTGTGTAAGGTGTTTGAAACATGTCCTGTGAAGTGTTTGAAGCATAGGATATAAGTGCAGCCGTGAGGAACAGGTTCTGTAAAGTGTTTGCAGCAGATTCGTCTCTCTACAAGATGACTAGTGGTTACAACAAGATGTCTTGATTTAATTTGGTTTTATATTTTTAGACTCTTGTTAATATGCCAATCAGAAACTCTTAACTTACCACTTACTTGAAACGGTTTTGTTTTCTTTTGGTAAATATTTCGGATCACCCTTCAGAACAATCCTGGAAACAGGGTGATCAGGGTGTTTCCAGAATAAGCTGCAAAAAACTGTTTTGCACGATTTTTATCTTTTGGATTTTGAGCAGCTTCTTCAAGGATTTGCAAGAAAGATTTTTTATGGAGTATCTTACCCCTTATCCTAAAAACGGTTATTAAAATCTAAGGGGATTTGCAAAATCTTTTTTGAATAAAAAGAATATCCAATTTTTGGCAAGTGGATAAGGTTGTTGAGAAAAACATGGGCTAGTTGCTGAGAATCACCGCCTTATGCACACGGTTTAGGAAGTGTTTCCAGCTCATGTTTCCTCATCCCTTGTGGCTAAAGAATTCTATATTCTTTAGGGATTTTAGTTTCCAAAAATTTGAGGAATCATTTTTCCAAGCACTATATAAAGTCACTTCTTAGAACGATAGAAGCATCGGTTTTCAAAGAGAAAAATTTAGTGTGCATGAGCTTAAAAGTTTGAAAAGAAAACTATGTCTAGTAAGTGAGTTATTTGAGCTTTCAAAGTTGGCATACTAGGATTTCATTGTACCCTATATTAGCTTAGTTGAGAAGCATTGTAATAGGGTGTTTTTTCTTTATACTCTTCTTTCACAAAAGTGAGTCGGGTGTGTGTCCAAATTAAGGGGATTTTGGACGTGGGGTAACTTGTCTTAGGGAAGACGGTTACGTGTGTTACAAGTTGTAACAAGGTGTGTTACTATTATAACGTGTTTAGCCCGTTTAGTGAAGTGTGTAAATCCTACAGGAGGTAGGTCGTGGTTTTTTCACCTCAGTTGGGCTAGAGGTGTTTCCACGTAAAAAATCCTGTGTCCATTATTTCTGCACTTAATTTTGTTGAATTTTCGCTTCTGCACAACTCAGGAACAGTCTGTGCGAACAGAGTCTCAAGACTGTTTGCCAGCATATTGCGAAAATCGGACACCACAATTCACCCCCCCTCTTGTGGTTGTGCACTCTCTAAATCAACAATAGCACCTTATACACCGCAACAAAATGGTGTGGCAGAAAGGAAAAATAGAACACTAACTGAAATGATCAATGCTATGCTTTTTAAATCCGGTTTAAGTGAAGGCTTTGGGGTGAAGCGATGCTCACAGCATGCTACATTCTAAATAGAGTTCCTAATAAAAGGAACTCAACTACTCCTTATGAATTATGAAATAAGAAAAAGCCAAACCCGAGTTATTTCAGAGTTTGGGGGCGTAGGGCTATTGTAAGAGTCCCAAAACCCAAGAAAAGAAAATTAGGGGAAAGAGGAATTGAGTGCATCTTTATAGGCTATGCTGAACATAGCAAAGTCTATAGGTTTTTGGTTATAGAACCAAATGCTTCTATTACAGTTAACATCGTGATAGAATCAATTGATGCCATTTTTGATGAAACTAGATTCTGTTCAATTCCTAAACCAAATGATTTTATTCCAACCACTATGACTCCAAGCAATGATCAAGAACAAGGAGACATAGTGGAAGTAAGGAGAAGTAAATGGATTAGAAAGGAGAAATTCTTTGGTTCTGATTTCTTTGTCTATTTGATAGAAAGAACAAGGGATTCCATTGAAAATGAAATACCCTATGTTTATAGCATTGATTCGGATCCTAACTCCTTTAAAGAGGCTATGGAATCTCAAGATGCTTCCTCTTGGAAAGAAGCTGTCCAAGATGAAATGGACTCAATCATGGAAAATAACACATGGGTCTTAGTTGATTTACCCCCGGGATGTAAGCCTATCACATCAAAGTGGATCTTTAAAAGAAAAAGGAAAGTAGATGGTACTATAGAAAGGTTCAAAGCCCGGTTGGTCATAAGAGGTTTTAGCCAAAAATATGGTATTGACTACTTTGACACATATGCACCAGTGGCTAGGATTGCAACCATAAGAGTTCTCATTGCTCTTGCTGCAATTCAAAGGCTAGTAATTCACCAAATGGATGTAAAAACAGCATTCTTAAATGGTGAATTAGAGGAAGAGGTGTACATGAAACAGCCAGAAGGTTTTGTTGCTCCAGGCCAAGAAAACAAAGTATGTAAACTCGTAAGATCATTGTACGGTCTAAAACAAGCACCTAAACAATGGCATCAAAAATTTGATGAAGTAGTGCTATCTTATGGGTTTAGTATCAATGAATCTGACAAATGTGTATATTCTAAGTTTGAACATGGAAAAGGTGTGATTATATGCTTATATGTTGATGACATGCTAATTTTTGGCACTGACTTAGAGGAAATAGAGAAAATCAAGTGTTTTCTATCTTCCAAGTTCTCCATGAAAGACATGGGAGAGGCCGATGTTATACTCGGTATTAAGATCATCAGAAATAATGATGGAATCCACTTGTCCCAATCTCATTATATTGAGAAAGTGCTTGGGAGGTTCAATTACAAAGATTGCTCCCCAGTGGCCACTCCTTTCGATCCAACCTATAAGTTGACTCGAAACAGTGGGAGACCTATCGCACAATTTGAGTATGCAAAGGTCATAGGGTGCTTGATGTATGCCATAATAAGCACAAGGCCAGATATTGCATTTGCCGTTGGGAAGTTAAGTCGATATACTAGTAACCCTAGTAGGTTTCATTGGCATGCAATACGTCGAGTTTTGAAATACTTAAAGAAAACTCAAGATTATGTTCTGTGTTTTTCAGGTTATCCTTTGGTCTTAGAAGGATACTCAGATGCAAGTTGGATAACTGATAAAGAGGACTATGCCTCTATATCAGGTTATATATACTTGCTTGGTGGAGGGGCAGTATCTTAGGCATCTAAGAAACAAGCCTGCATAACTGACTCCACCATGGCTGCTGAGTTTGTAGCTTTGGCTGCAGCCAGTAAGGAGGCAGAGTGGCTGCGGAATTTGCTATTGGAAGTGCCTTTATGGCCAAAACCAATGTCGCCACTCTCCACACTTTGTGATAGCACGACCACACTATCCAAGGTTTATAGTCATGTCTATAATGGAAAATCAAGGCACATTGGACTTAGACATGCCAATGTCCATCAGTTGATCAAAGATGGAGTGATCACAGTTAATTATGTGCAAACAAATGAGAATCTTGCAGATCCTTTAACTAAAGGTCTAGCAAGAGACTTGGTGTTAAGAACATCAAGGGGGATGGGACTTAAGCCTATATCTACAATTACTAACAAGGAAGCCTCAACTTAATTCGTGGTATGACATCACGTTCTAAGTTCAATGAGTGACAACTTTCTATAGTGATTGGATGCACTAATATATTTCATCCCATGGTAAGAGTGCTTGAATACTGTAATGTTATAAGAGGTTGAGTTTTATACTCTTAATAAATCTTGATTGAATGGCTTGTGTTACAGGAGCATATTTCTAAGGTCTACCTAAGTAAGTGTGAAGTGTGGCCGCTTCAAAGAACAACAGGGTTTGGCTTGATGCACTCATGATAGATACGGACACATGGCCGGACAATAGTGTCAAATTTTAAGTGCGTAATAAGATTTGTGTGTGAAATATATCCAATTAATCAAAGAGGATGAATAGTTCAAAGACTTGTCTACTATTTACATTCAGATTAATTGAAATTATATTTCACTAAATGGAAGTTCAAATCATGAGATACTTCTCTTATGCATAAATCTCCCTGTGTTCTCGGTTGTGATTGTGTGTTTATTGGAATGGTGGGGGTTTGTTCTGTATCTTGGAAAAGGCGGGGGATTGTTGGAATTTTCCAAGAATAAAATAAAAATGGCAGGTTTTTATAGTGCTTATCCAAAAAGGTGGATAAGCATGGTGCCCTTTCAGGTTTACCCACTTTATCCAATCCTTTCGGTGAAAAAGTGGATAAGCATGGTACCCTTTCAGGTTTACCGACCTTATCCAATCCTTCCAGTGAAAAGGTGTATAAGTGTGGTACCTCTTCAAGATTTAACCGCCCTATCCATTTTTGGTGCCTCTTCAGGCATGATCACTCCTCTATATAAGGAGGAGTGAAATCACAATCACGGAAACAACAAAATCAATGTGAGTGACTGCAGCACCCTCATCGATTAATCTTTGAGAGAATCTTGAAACACACACTTGTTTTTACCAAGTAGATTATCCCTAAGATTATTTATGGTATAACAAATAAGTCTTAAGGAAAGTGTTCTTTTTCACAATTTACTTGGTTTATCCTGTACCACATTCAACCCAACTTTTCTATCAAGACATCGATCACTGTGCAGCCCCTCCTTCTCCGTCTACCTCTCTACCCACTGTCATCATTAAAAGAAAAGCAGCTCTATCCAAAGCTAATTCCTTTTCCAGTCTCCTTCCATTCTATTCTCTCTCCTCATGCCAAGTTCGCTGCCACTGCTATATGAGAAAGAGCTCTATTTGGGACATTGGCATCAGCATACTGGGTCGCGATCACCCCGATCCAGATCGTCTTTGACCTGCATTCTGGGACGCACGAGCCGATTCCCGGTTCCAAGGGATGATCCATGAACCGGCTAACTATGAGCAGTATTGCTTGCTCATCTGAGATAGGAAGAAGTCGAATGCCGGCAAAACAAAGGAAGGAGATTTTTGTGTTGGTAAGAAATCTAAGGTCTATAGTGTGCAAACTTGCCCGTGCAAGTATTATCTTAGAAGAGTAGCAAGAAGATGTCAAGTCCTTGTGAGATGCTGATGTTATTCATTAGTCAGATTTCATGCTTAGAAAGACAGCAGATTTTGTAGTTGGGAGAATGTTGTTTATTTATTATTAAATTAAATTTTTTGCCTATAGATGGCATTTATTCTTCTTTATAACATGCAGAATCATTCTAATAGCATCCAAAAGTGAAAAATCGATTTTGCTACTATTACCACTCGTCCAAATAGTTCAATCTACTCAATACCTAGACAAGCATACTTTGAGGAGGCCTTGATAACAGAGCGAAATACTGAAGCTCTGATGCCATCAGACAATAGTGTCCAAAAGTGAAAAGTCGATTTTGCTACTACTGCTACTCGTCCAAATAGTTCAATCTACTCAGTACTTAGACAAGCGTACTTTGAGTAGGCTTTGATAACAGAGCGAAACACTGAAGCTCTAATGCCATCAGACAATTATGAAACTAGATACCAAATTTCTAAAACATGAATGATATGGAATAATGGAATACCTAAAAACATAATGCTTCTAAAACAACCTTTGAGGAGTCCTATCCTAACTAAACTCATTCAATTGCCAACTTGCACTTACTTTAAAGACTCCGAATCAAGCCAGAGGTCTGAGCCAAGACAGGGGGTGTATCACTCTATTTTAGTTTTAGGTTTATCACTTTATTTCTGTTTGTTTTACCGCTTTGCAAATCCTTGTTCCCCAAAGTGATTCAATGATGTGAAATGATCATAGTGACTAAGAAATTAAGTGTTGACAACATATTATCCAACCCGAATACTTGAATGTGTCCATCCTAGAAATAATTGGGTACAGTCATAAATTTTTCATCCAATAGTTTTAATTTTCAGTTTTTTCTTACTTTTACTTGGTGCAAATTGTTGTATTTTGAGAGAGAGGTTATAATAGAGGGCTTATGAAAAACCTTTTATATTCAGCCTTAAATCCTTTACTTGCTTATCTTTACTTTTGGCTAACTAAGGTGGTGTTAAAGTGAGCCTTGATCTTGTTGAAGGTGCTACTTCTTATCCCTCAAGGTGATTAAGGGTCCTAGTTTAAGCTTGGTGGGGTTTCTTATCCAAATCTTGATCTATTTCATCAAATTGAATTAATCCTAACTAGTTGATGTTTCTTATCCTAGTTGCCATTAGTTCACTCCTAGCCCTCTTCTTTCCTTCACTTGGTGATTTGAGTTCTTATCTCTCTCTCTCTCTCTCTCTCTCTCTCTCTCTCTCTCTCTCTCTCTCTCTCTCTCTGTCTTCTTTTCTCACAATCCCTCACGTTACTTTTCCTTGTTTTGCTTCAAAAACCCTAAAAATCAGATATTCAAGGATTTTTTTTTTTTTGGTTATTCAAGTGAGTGTCCCCTTTATTTGATCCCATCGACTTAATTCCTAAGCCCATGACAATATACATCAGATTTCGTATCAGTGCTTATGGTTTCGTCCATGCGTCTTTCATTACACTAAACACATCCCTTACACCAAACACTAAAGCCAGCCCACAAACAACTGAAATGTCATGTTCCTTGCGAATTTCTCAAGTTGAAACATAGGCTTAACTTCCTTCACCTTAAGATACAAGAATTAGGAGGTGATATAAATTCCTTTTTCCTTGGTATAAAAAAGAAGGTAGGCATCCCGTTTTCTCAAATTATCAAGGTCAGTGTCATGAAGGCAATGAGGCCACCTGTGACCTACTTCCGATATTTGATGAGTACAATAAAGAAGAAGATGAATGTGAGCGTTGTACGCAAGTGGCAGATCGTGGAGGAAGTGCTTACTCTTAAGAAGAATCGAGGACAATTCATTTTCAACAAGGGGATTATGATGGATAATTTATAGGGCATCACATCAAGCCTTACACATCAGATTCCTTTGAGGTAACTTGATTTCAAATCCATACATGGAAACTCCTTTCCCCCCTACGTTATTTGAGCTTCATGATAAAAAGAACTTAATGGACTTTTATTTGAATGTTAAAATGCCATTCTCAAAAGGAGGTTTGAAAATGAGGATCATGCATTCCAAAGGGAAAACCAAAACCAGGCTTGAGATTAATTAACACCTCATTCGAGTGACTAATGAAACAAAATAGGTGTCAAGCTTACAATAGATGTAATCGCACACTTTCTAAGACTTATTTCGCAAAAGAACCCACTTGCAACAACTTTGGATTACCTTTAAAAGGCAAGAATGCAAGTGGGCTGTAGAAAAGTCATTGACTAGTTAATAGCATTTTCCCTCACACTTGAGCTGCATAAATCATGATCCCTTGTCTTGCTGCCGAACTTAAGGGATAATTTTCATCGATATTGTGCCACATTTTGATTCCTTGACGTCACCAAAATCACAAGATTAACATAGAATAATAACAATCGATATTCGGAACTATGCTAGACTGGAACTGCAGGTGACCTTCTGAATTTAAAATCAATTTTGAATTATTAAATGATGTGCAATTCAAGTGAAACTTGATTCATTAGAAATAGGGCATCTTTAAATTTATACTTGTGTTGCAAGCCTCCAAATTCATCATGTTCCACTGACAAGCTGCTGGGCTGATCTAGAGGGCCTCAAACTTAAGAAATCTATAGCTTTTTACTCAGCTGTTCAAACTATATGATTCAAAAGCCAAATGAAATGTTGTGATGTCTATTTTTTTCTGCAACTTGGATTACATCTAAATATTTTGTGAGAAGGGGAACTAGGTGCATGAATTGAGTTGTTCTCTTCTACTTTTAGAACTAGCAAAATGAGAGCAATGGTTCTTTCCTCCCACCAACTCCTGCCTTGCACCGAATTTACCACATGATCATAAAATAGACTTCCTAAGATTTCATACGACTATTCTTACACCCAAAATGAAGCATCCCAGATAAGAAAATACTTAAAACAAACCTAAGGCTATAAACTGGACAGCGAAACAAAGTTGACACTTTGGCTTCTATGCCTTATTTTAACAAGAATCGTCAGACATAGCTCGGAATAGATTACATCACCCAATAGTAAACTTAATTAGCTTTCTAATAAGCGAACTTGTAGCTTTCTAAATACATTTTACGCTTAGATCAAGAATGGCATAAAGTGTCTTCTTGTTAGAAAACTCAAATAAGGGTAGGAAAAAAGGGTTCGCCATGCATGGATTTGAAATGAAGTCACCTCAATGGAATATGACATGTATGGTTGAATGTGAAGGCCTAGGAGATATCCATCATACTCCTCTTGCTGGAAAACAGTTATCCTCAATTCTTGTTTAGAGTGAGGACGTCCTCTGAGATCAGGCACTTGCTTACAACATTCGCATTCATATTCTTCTTCATCATACTCATAAAAATTTCAAAGATAGGTCAAAGGTGACCTCATTGCCTTTATGACATTGACCCTCATCATTTATGAAAAGGGGTTTCCTACCTTCCTCTTTCATATTAAGGAAAAAGGAGTGTAGATCAACTCCCAATTTTTGTATCTTGAGGTGAGGGAATTCAAGTCCATTTTTTAACTTGAGTAAATTCCTAAGGGGTAGGCATTTTGTGCTTTGTGGCTTGGCTTCAGTGTTTGGTCTAAGGAATGTGTTCAAGCTAATGAAAGAAGTATGAATAGAAGTATAAGCCCTGATACCAAATCTGATGCATATTCTCAAGGGCCTAAGCATCAAGCTAATAGACAACATGAAGGAAAAATGGCTTGCCACTAGAGCAAGAAAAAATAATCTTAAAAATGTGATTTTTAGGGCTTTTAAGGCAAAATAAGGAAAATTAACTTGACAGAAGGTGAGAACAAAAAGAAGAGAGAAGAAAGATATGAACTTCGCTCACCTAATGAATCCACACTTGGAAAGAAGAAAGTTAAGCATGAAATAATTAGGATGAGAAACAGTACCTAGTTAGGATTAATTCCGTTTGATGAACTGGATCAATGCTGGGATAAGAAACACTAGCAAGCTCAATCTGGGGTCATTAATTAGCTTTATGGATAAGAAACACCACCCTTAAGAAGATTAAAACTCATTTGAACACCACTTTACTTTGCCAAAATTAAAGGTAAGCAAGTAGAATATATAAGGGATGAAAGAAACTATGCTCAACTTATCATTAACTCTCAATAGTCTGATTTTTCAAGATGAAGATGAGAGGCTTTTTATATGCCCTCTGTCATTCCCTCTCTCTTAAAATACCCCAACTTGCTCTAAGTAAAAGCAAACAAAAACTAAAAATTAAAACTACAATATGTAACTACAGCTTGATACCTCTTTTGAGTGAGTATCTAAAAAAAATAGGTGTCAAACCTACCCTAGAAGTCACACTTCATAAGAGTTATTTGGAAATAGAACCCAGTTACAGTAGCTTTAGACTAGCATTAAAAGGTAAGAATATAAGTGGCCTGCCAAAAAGTCATTGACTGATTAATGACATTTTTCCTCAGACATGAGGTGGATAATTCATGGTCGCTTGGAGTCTTGCTACCAAACTTTTGGGATGAGTTTGATCAATATTACGCCGTATTTTAATGCCATAAAGCCAACAAAATCACAAGATTAGCATAGAGTAATAACATTCGACATTCATACCTGTGCAGGAATGGAACTGCAGGGTGACTTTTTGGCTTTGGATTATATTTCGTGTGATCAAATGATGTCCAATTCAAGTGAAACTTGATTCACTGGAAAGATGACATTTTTAAATTTAACTTAGGCATGTGAAAATTTTCCCTATGTCAATCAAATTCATGCTACAAGTAGCTTGTTGCATTGATAAGCTGTTATGCTAATCCGCTAGACCTCTAACTTAATAAATCAATAACTTTCTACTTTATTACTCAAAATAGATTATTTAAAAGCTAGATGAAACATAGGGATGTTATTTTACTGTCTAACTTGAATCATACACATTGAGAGGAGGAAGAACCAGGTGTGTGAATTGCATTGGTCTCTTCTACTTTTGAAACTAGCAAAATGGGAACAATAGTCCTTTCCTGCCACCAGCTGTTGACTTGCAGTGAATTTATCCCATGATCATAAAATAGATGTCCTAAGATTTTATACGACTATTCTTACACTCAAAATAAAGCATCCTAGATAAGAAAGTACTTAAAACAAAATTAAGGCTATAAACTGGACACTAAAACAAAGTTGACACTTCGGCTTCTATGCCTTACTTTGCCAAGGATCACCAGATATAGCTTGAAATAGACCAAAATTAAACTTAATTAGCTTTCTAAAAAGCTAACTTGTAGCTTCCTGAATGCATTTTATGTTTAGGTGAAGAGTTGCACAGCATCAGGTAGAAGTTGGACTAGCTTCAGTTGATCTCAAGCTTGGTTTTGGTTTTCCCTTCAGAATCCATGATCCCTACTTTCAAACATCCTTTTGAAAATGGCATGTTTAAGTTCAAACAAAACTATATGTAGTGTCTTTTGACTAGAAAGCTGAAACAACAGTGGGAAAAAAGGGGTTTGCTATTCATGGATTTGAAATGAAGGTACCTCAAAGGACTTTGATGTGTAAGGCTAAATGTGATGCTACGATTAATTTGGTTTGATGAAGATCAATGTTGGGGAAAGAAACATTAGCAAGCTCAATCTAGGTTCATGCGTTACCTTTAGGGATAAGAAACACCACCCTTATGAAGATTAAGACTCACTTGAACACCACTTTACTTTGCTAAAATTAAAGATAAGCAAGTAGAGGATTTTACAAACTGAAGATGAGAGGCTTTTTATATGCCTTCTATCATTCCCTCTCTCCTAAAATACGCCATCTTGTAGTAAGAAAAAGCAAGAAAAAACTAAAAACTAAAACTACAAGATGTCACTGTAGCTTGATACCGCTTTTAAGTGAGTAACAAAACAAACCAGGTATCAAACCTACATTAGAGGTCACACTTCATACGACTCATTTGGTAAACGAACCCATTTGCAGCAGCTTTAGATTAGCATTAAAAGGTAAGAATATAAGTGGCCTACAAAAAAGTACTTAACCGATTAATAGCAATTTCCTCACACTTGAGGTGGATAATTCATGGTCCCTTGGAGTCTTACTACCAAACTTTTGGGATGATTTTGATCAATATTATACCACATTTTAATGTCATAAAGTCACTAAAATCATAATCTTAGCATAGAGTAATAACATTCGACATTCACACTTGTGCAGGAATGGAACTGCAGGGTGACTTTTTGGTTTTGAGTTCTATTTTGAATGATCAAATGATGTTCAATTGAAGTGGAACCTGACTCATTAGAAGGATGACATTTTGAATTTAACTTAGGCATATGGAAATTTTCCTCACTTCAATCAAATTCATACTACAAGATGCCTGTTGCATTGATGAGCTGTTGGGCTAAGCCATATTACCTCAAACTTAAAAAATCAATAACTTTTTTCTTTGTTGCTCAAAATAGATTCATCAAAAGCCAGATGAAACTCAGGGATATCTATCATATTCTCTAACTTGAATCACATCACATTGTAAGGAGGAAGAACGAGGTGTATGAATTAAGTTGTTCTCTTCTGTTTCGGAAACTCGCAAAAGGGGAACAATGGTCTTTTCCTCTCACTGGCTCTTGACTTGCACTGAATTTATCACGTGATCATAAAATGGACTTCCTAAGATTTCATACAACTATTCTTACACACAATGAATCATCCTAGATAAAAAAGTATTTAAAACAAAACTAAGGCTATAAAGTGAACACTGAAACGAAGCTAACACTTTGGCTTCTATGCCTTATTTTGCCAAGGATCACCAGACCTAACTTAGAATAGACTATGTCACCCAAAAGCAAACTTAATTAGCTTTCTAAAAAGGTAACTTGTAGCTTCCTAAATGCATTTTATATTCAGATCAAGAGCTACACAACATCGGGCAAAAGTTGGACTAGCTTCAGTTGATCTTAAACCTAGTTTTGGTTTTCCCTCTGGAATGCATGACCTCCACATTAAAACCTCCCTTTGAAAATGGCATGTTCAAGTTCAAGTAAAACTGCATAAAGTGTCTTTTGATTAGAAAGCTCAAACAATGCTAGGGAAAAAAGGGCTTGCCATGCATGGATTTCAAATGAAGTTACTCCAAAGGAATTTGATGTGTAACGCTGAATGTCATGTCCTAGTAAATATCTATAATACTCCTCTTGTTCGAAAACAATTGTCCTTAATTCTCTTTAAGAGCAAGGAGGTCTTTCCAGATCGGGCACTTGCTCACAACATTTACGTTCATATTCTTCTTCTTCATACACAAAAAAATGTAAAAGATTTGTCGAAGGTGACCTCATTGCCTTCATGACATTGACCCTCATCATTTGAGAAAAGGGTTGCCTGTCTTACTCTTTCATATTAAGGAAAAAGGAGTGTAGATCAACTCCCAATTGTTGTATCTTGAGGTGGAGGGGCTCAAGTCCATCTTTTAACTGAAGTAAATTCCTAAGGGGTAGGCATTTCAGTACTTTGTGGTTTGGCTTCAGTGTTTGGTCTAAGGGATGTGTTCAGGCAAAAGACATGAAGGCAATGAGGTCACCTTCGACAATATAGGCTTTAATATCGAATCTAATGCATATTCTCAATGGCCTAAGCAATATGCCAAAAGACAATATCTAGGGAAAAATGGCTAGCCACTAGAGCAAGAAAAAAATAACCTTAAAAATATGATTTGTAGGGCTTTTAAAGTAAAACCAGGAAAATTAACTTGAGAGAAGATGAAAAAAAAGAGAGAGAAGGATGTGAACTTGACTCACCTAATGAATCCACACTTGGAAAAAAGAGAGTTAAGCATGAACTAATTAGGATATGAAACAACAGCTAATTAGGATTGATTCGGTTTGATGAACTAGATAAATGCTAGGATAGGAAACATTAGCAAGCTCAATCTAGGTTGATTAATTACATTTAGGGCTAAGAAACACCATCCTTATGAAGATTAAGACTCACTTGAACACCACTTTACTTTGCCAAAATTAAGGATAAGTGAGTGGAGGATTTAAGGGGTGAAAGAAACTATGCTTAACTTATTATTAACTCCCAGCGGTCTGATTTTACAAGGTGAAGATGAGAGGCTTTTTACATCCCCTCTATCATTCCATCTCTCCTAAAATATGCCATCTCATAGTAAGTAAAAGCAAGAAAAAACTAAAAACCAAAACTACAAGATGTAACTGTAGCTTGATACCTCTTTTAAGTGAGTAACTAAACAAAATAGGTATCAAACCTACATTAGAAGTCACACTTCATAAGACTTATTTGACAAAAGAACCCATTTGCAGCAGCTTTAGATTAGTATTAAAGGGTTAGAACACAAGTGGCCTACAAAAGAGTAGTCATCCAATTGATAGCATTTTCCTCACACTTAAGGTGCATAATTCATGGTCCCTTGGAGTCTTGCTACGAAACGTTTGTGCTGATTTTGATCAATATTATACCACATTTAAATGCCATAAAGTCACCAACATCATAATCTTAGCACAGAGTAATCACATTCAACATTCAAACCTGTGCAGGACTTGAACTGCATGGTGACCTTTTGGTTTTGAGTTCTATTTTGAATCATCAAATGATGTCCAATTAAAGTGAAACTTAACTCACTAGAAAGATTACATTTTGAATTTAACTTAGGGATGTGGAAATTTTTCTCACTTCAATCAAATTCATGCTACAAGATGCTTGTTGCATTGATGAGCAGTTGGGCTAAGCCGTATGACCTCAAACTTAAAAAATCAATAACTTTCTTCTTTGTTGCCCAAAATAGATTAATCAAAAGCCAGATGAAACTGAGGGATGTCTATTTTATTCTCCGACTTAAATCACATTACATTGTGAGGAGGAAGACCGAGCTGTGTGAATTGAGTTGTTCTCTTTTGTTTCAGAGACTCGCAAAATGGGAAAAATGGTCCTTTCCTCCCACCAGCTCTTGACTGGCACTAAATTTATCACATGATCATAAAATAGACTTCCTAAGATTTCATACGACTGTTCTTACACATGATGAAGCATCCTAGATAAGAAAGTACTTAAAACAAAACCATGGGACCCTGAAACAAAGCTGACACTTTGACTTCTATTCCTTATTTTGCCAAGGATCACCAGACCTAGCTTAGAATATACTACATCACCCAAAAGTGAACTTAATTAGCTTTCTAAAAAGCTAACTTGTAGCTTCCTAAATGCATTTTACATTCAAATCAAGAGCTACACAACATCGGGCAAGAGTTGGACTAGCTTCAGTTGATCTCAAGCCTAGTTTTGGTTTTTCCACTGGAATGCGTGATCCCATTTTAAAACCTCCTCTTAAAAATGGCATGTTCAAGTTCAAATAAAACTACATGAAGTGTCTTTTGATTAAAAAGCTCAAACAATGCTAGGGAAAAAAGGGCTCGCCATGCATGTATTTCAAATGAAGTTACCTCAAAGGAATTTGATGTGTAATGCTGAATGCCATACCCTAGCAAATATCTATAATACTCCTCTTGTTCAAAAACAATTGTCCTTAATTCTCTTTGAGAGAAGGACATCTTTCCAGATTGGGAACTTGCTCATAACACTTACATTCATATTCTTCTTCTTCGTACGCACAAAAATCTAAAAGATTGGTCAAAGGTGACCTCATTGCGTTCATGACATTGACCCTCATCATTTGAGAACAGGGGTTGCCTGCTTTCCTCTTTCATATTGCAGGAAAAGGAGTGTAGATCAACTCCAAATTGTTGTATCTTGACGTGGAGGGATTCAAGTCCATCTCTTAGCTGAAGTAAATTCCTAAGGGCTAGGCATTTCGATACTTTGTGGCTTGGCTTCAGTGTTTCGTCTAAGGGATGTGTTCAGGCTAATGAAAGAAGTGTGGAGAGAAATATAAGCTTTAATACCGAATCGAATGCTTATTCTCAAGGGCCTAAGCATTAAGCCAATAAACAATATCTGCAGAAAAATGGCTAGCCACTAGAATAAGAAAAAAATAGCCTTAAAAATATGATTTGTAGGGCTTTTAAAGTAAAACCAGGAAAATTAACTTGAGAGAAGGTGAAAAAAAAGAGAGAAGGATATGAACTTGACTCACCTAATGAATCCACATTTGAAAAGAAGAGAGTTAAGCGTGAACTAATTAGGATAAGAAACAACAGCTAATTAGGATTGATTCAATTTGATGAATTAGATCATTGTCAGGATAGGAAACACTAGCAAGCTCAATCTAGGTTCATTAATTACATTTAGGGATAGGGACCACCACCCTTATGAAGATTAAGACTCACTTGAACACCATTTTACCTTGCCAAAAATAAAGATAAGCAAGTAGAGGATTTAAGAGGTGAAAGAAACTATTCTTAACTAATCATTAACTCTCAACAGTCTGATTTTACAAGCTAAAGATGAGAGGCTTTTTATATGCCCTCTATCATTCCCTCTCTCCCAAAATACACCATCTTGCAGTAAGTAAAAGCAGGAAAAAAACTAAAAATTAAAACTACAAGACGTAACTGTAGCTTGATACGTCTTTTAAGTGAGTAACTATAGAGAATAGCTAGCAAACCTACATTAGAAGTCACACTTCATAAGACTTATTTGGCAAAAGAACGCATTTGCAGTAGCTTTAGATTACTATTAAAAGGTAAGAATGTAGGTGCCTGCAAAAAAGTAGTTAACCGATTAATAGCATTTTCCTCACACTTGAGGTGAACAATTCATGTTCCCTTGCAGTGTTGCTACTGAAGTTTTGGGATGATTTTGCTCAATATTACGCCACATTTCAATGCCATAAAGTCACCAAAATCATAGTCTTAGCAAAGAGTAATAACATTCGACATTCAGACCTGTGCAGGGCTGGAACAGCAGCGTGACTTTTTGGTTTTGAGTTCTATTTTGAATGATCAAATGATGTCCCACTGAAGCGAAGCTTGACTCACTAGAAAGATGACATTTTGAATTTAACTTAGGCTTGTGTAAATTTTCCTCAGTTCAATCAAATTCATACCATAAGATGCTTGTTGCATTGATGAGCTGTTGCATTAAGCCATATGACTTCAAACTTAAAAAATCAATAACTTTCTTCTTTTTTGCTCAAAATAGAATAATCAAAAGCTAGATGAAACTCAGGGATGTCCATTTTATTGTTCGACTTGAATCACATCACATTGTGAGGTGGAGGAATGAGGTGTACGAATTGAGTCGTTCTCTTCTGTTTCGAAAACTCGTAAAATGGGAACAATTGTCCTTTCCTCCCACCAGCTCTTGACTTGCACTGAATTTATCACATGATGATAAAATAGACTTCCTAAGATTTCATACGACTATTCTTACACACAATGAAGCATCCTAGATACGAAAGTACTTATAAAAAAACTAAGGCTATAAACTGCACACTGAAACAAGGCTGACACTTTGGCTTCTATGCTTTATTTTGCCAAGGATCGCCAGACCTAGCATAGAATAGATTAGGTCACCCAAAAGGAAACTTAATTAGCTGTCTAAAAACCTAACTTGCAGCTTCCTAAATGCATTTTACATTCAGATCAAGAGCTACACAACATCGGGTAAAAGTTAGACTAGCTTCAGTTGATCGCAAGCCTAGTTTTGGTTTTCCCTCTGGAATGCGTGATCCCCACTTTAAACCTCCTTTTGGAAATGGCATGTTCAAGTTCAAATAAAATTGCATAAAGTGCCTTTCGATTAGAAAGCTTAAGCAGTGCTGGGGAAAAAAGGGCTTGCCATGCATGGATTTGAAATGAAGTTACCCCAAAGGAATTTGATTTGTAATCCTAAACGTCATGCCCTAGCAAATTTCTATAACACTCCTCTTGTTTGAAAACAATTATCCTTAATTCTCTTTGAGCGCGAGGACATCTTTCTAGATCGGGCACTTACTCATAACACTTACGTTCATATTTGTCTTCTTCATACTCACAAAAATCTAAAAGATTGGTCAAAGGTGACCTCATTGCCTTCATGACATTAACCATCAACATTTGAGAAAAGAGGTTGCCTGCCTTCCTCTTTCATATTAATGAAAAAGGAGTGTACATCAGCTCCCAATTGTTGTATCTTGAGGTGAAGGGATTCACCATCTTTTAACTGAAGTAAATTTCCTGAGGGGTGGGCATTTGGGTACTTTGTGGCTTGGCTTCCGTGTTTGGTCTAAGGGATGCGTTTAGGCTACTGAAAGACATGTGGAGAGAAATATAAGCTTTAATACCAAATCTAATGCATATTCTCAAGGGCCTAAGCATTAAGCTAATAAACAATATCCGGGGAAAAATGGCTAGCCACTAGAATAAGAAAAAAAATATCCTTGAAAATATGATTTGTAGGGTTTTTAAAGTAAAACCAGGAAAATTAACTTGAGAGAAGGCTAAAAAAAACAAAATAGGGAGAAGGATATGAACTTGATTCACCTAATGAAGCCACACTTAGAAAGAAGAGAGTTAAGCGTGAACCAATTAGGATAAGAAACCATAGCTAATTAGGATTTATTCGGTTTGGTGAACGGGATCAATGCTGGGATAGTAAACATTAGCAAGCTCATTCTAGGTTCATTAATTACCTTTAGGGATAAGAAACAGCACCCTTATGAAGATTAAGACTCACGTGAACACCACTTCACTTTGCCAAAATTAAAGATAAGCAAGTAGAGAATTTAAGGGGTGAAAGAAACTCTGCTTAACTAATCATTAACTCTCAACAGTTTGATTTTACAAGCTTAAGATGAGAGGCCTTTTATATGCCCTCTATCATTCCCTCTCTCCGAAAGTACACCATCTTACAGCAAGCAGAAGCATGAAAAAACTAAAAACTAAAACTACAAGATGTAACTGCATCGTGACACCTCTTTTAAGTGAGTAACTAAACAAAATAGGCATCAAACCTACATTAGAAGTCACACTTCATAAGACTTATTCGGCGAAAGAACCCATTTGTAGTAGCTTTAGATTAGCATTAAAAAGTGAGAATATAAGTGGCCTGCAAAAAAGTAGTTAATCGATTGATAGCATTTTCCTCACACTTAAGGTGGATAATTCAAGGTCCCTTGGAGTCTTACTACCAAGCTTTTGGGATGATTTTGATCAATGTTATGCAACATTTTAATGCCATAAAGTCACCAAAATCATAATCTTAGCAAAGAGTAATAACATTCGACATTAAGACCAGCGCAGGACTGGAACTGCAGGGTGACTTTTTGGTTTTGAGTTCTATTTTGAATGATCAAATGATGTCCAATTGAAGTGAAACTTGACTTACTAGACAAATGACATTTTGAATTTAATCAGGCATGTGGAAATTTTCCTCACTTCAATCAAATTCATACTCCAAGATGCTTGTTGCATTGATGAGCTGTTAGACTAAGCCATATGGCGTCAAGCTTAAAAAATCAATAACTTTCTTCCTTGTTGCTCAAAATAGATTAATCAAAGCCAGATGAAACTCAAGGATGTCTATTTTATTCTCCGACTTGAATCACATCACATTGTGAGAAGGAAGAATAGGGTGCTTGAATTGAGTTGTTCTCTTCTGTTTCGGAAACTTGAGATGAGAACAATGGTCCTTTCCTCCCACCAGCCCTTAACTATCATTGAATTTATCACATGATCATAAAATAGACTTTCTAAGATTTCATACAATTGTTCTTACACACAATGAAGCATCCTAGATAAGAAAGTACTTAAAACAAAACTAAGGCTATAAACTAGACACTGAAACAAAGCTGACACTTTGGCTTCTATGCCTTATTTTGCCAAGGATCACCAGACCTAGCTTAGAATACATTACGTCACCCGAAAGTAAACTTAATTAGCTTTCTAAAAAGCTAACTTGCAGCTTCCTAAATGCATTGTACATTCAGATCAAGAGCCACATAACATTAGGCAAAAGTTAGACTAGCTTGAGGAGAAGGGATTCATATTAAGGAACAAGGAGTGTAGATCAACTTCCAATTGTTGTATCTTGAGGTGAAGGGATTCAAGTCCATCTTTTAATTGAAGTAAATTCCTAAAGGGTAGGCATTTGGGTACTTTGTGGCTTAGCTTCAGTGTTTGGTCTAAGGGATGCGTTTAGGCTAACGAAAGAAGTGTGGAGAGAAACATATGCTTTAATACTAAATCTAATGAATATTCTTTAGGGCCTATGCATTAAGCCAATAAATAATATTTGGGGAAAAATCGCTAGCCTGTAGATTAAGAAAAAAATAACCTTAAATATATGATTTGTAGGGCTTTTAAACTAAAACAAGGAAAATTAACTTGAGAGAAGGTGAAAAAAAAGAGAGAGAAGGATATGAACTTGACTCACTTACTGAATCCATACTTGGAAAGAAGAGAGTTAAGCATGAACTGATTAGGATAAGAAACAATTACTAATTAGGATTGATTCAGTTTGATGAACTAGATCATTACTAGGATAAGAAACATTAGCAAGCTCAATCTAGGTTCATTAATTACCTTTAGGGATAAGTAACACCATCCTTACAAAGATTAAGACTCACTTGAACACCACCTTACATTGCCAAAATTAAGGATAAGCAAGTAGAGGATTTAAGGGGTGAAAGAAACTATGCTTAACTTATCATTAACTCTCAATAGTCTGATTTTACAAGCTGAAGATAAGAGGCTTTTTATATGCCCTCCATCATTCCCCCTCTCCTAAAATACGCCATCTTGCAGTAAGCAAAAGCAAGAAAAAACTAAAAACTAAAACTACAAGATGTAACTGCAGCTTGATACCTCTTTTAAGTGAGTAACTAAACAAAATAGGTATCAAACCTGCATTAGAAGTCACACTTTAAAAGACTGATTTGGCAAAAGAACCCATTTGCAGCAGCTTTAGATTAGCATTAAAAGGTAAGAATATAAGTGGCCTATGAAAAAGTAGTTAACCGATTAATAGCATTTTCCTCACACTTGAAGTGGATAATTCTTGGCCCCTTGGAGTCTTGCTACCAAACTTTTGGGATGATTTTGATCAATATTACATCACATCTTAAAGCCATCAAGTAACCAGAATCATAATCTTAGCACAGAGCAATAACATTCGACTTCAGATATGTGTAGGACTGGAACCGTAGGGTGACTTTTTGTTTTGAGTTCCATTTTTAATGATCAAATGATGTCCAATTGAAGTGAAACTTAACTCACTAGAAATATGACATTTTGAATTTAACTTAGGCATGTGAAAATTTTCCTCACTTCAATCAAATTCATCCTGCAAGATGCTTGTTGCATTGATGTGTTGTTGGGCTAAGCCATATGACTTCAAACTTAAAAAATCAATAACTTTCTTCTTTGTTGCTCAAAATAGATTAATCAAAAGTCAGATGAAACTTAGGGATGCCTATTTTATTCTCCGACTTGAATCACATCACATTGTGCGGAGGAAGAACGAGGTGTATGAATTGAGTTGTTCTCTTCTATTTCGAAAACTCGCAAAGTGGGAACAATGGTCCTTTCCTCCCACCAGCTCTTGACTTGCACTAAATTTATCACATGATCATAAAATAGACTTCCTAAGATTTCATACGATTGTTCTTACACACAATGAAGCATCTTAGATAAGAAAATACTTAAAACAAAACCAAGGCTATAAACTGGGCACTGAAACAAAGCTGACACTTTGGCTTCTATGCCTTATTTTGCCAAGGATCGCCAAACTAGCTTAGAATAGATTACATCACCAAAAAGTAAACTTAATTAGCTTTCTAAAAAGGTAACTTGTAGCTTCCTAAATGCATTGTACATTCAGATCAAGAGCTACACAACATTAGGCAAAGTTAGACTAGCTTTAGTTGATCTCAAACCTAGTCTTGGTTTTCCCTTTGGAATGCATGATCCCCACTTTAAAACCTCCTATTGACAATGGCATGTTTAAGTTCAAATAAAACTGCATAAAGTGTCTTTTGATTAGAAAGCTCGAACAATGCTGGGGAAAAAAGGGCTTGCTATGCATGGATTTGAAATGAAGTTACCTCAAAGGAATTTGATGTGTAACGCTAAATGTCATGCACTAGCAAATATCTATAATATTCCTCTTGTTCGAAAACAATTGTCCTTAATTCTCTTTGAGAGCAAGGACATCTTTCCAGATCGGGCACTTGCTCATAACACTTATCTTCATATTCTTCTTCTTCTTCATACTCATAAAAATCTAAAAGATTGGCCACAGGGGACCTCATTGCCTTCATGACATTGACCCTCATCATTTGAGAAAAGGGGTTTCCTACCTTTCTCTTTCATATTAAGGAAAAAGGAGTGTCGATCAACTCCCAATTGTTATATCTTGAGGTGAAGGGATTCAAGTCCATCTTTTAACTGAAGTAAATTCCTAAGGGGTAGGCATTTCGGTACTTTGTGGCTTGGCTTCAGTGTTTAGTCTAAGGGATGTGTTTAGGCTAATAAAAGAAGTGTGGAGAGAAATATAAGCTTTAATATCGAATCTAATGCATATTCTCAAGGGCCTAAGCATTAAGCTAATAAACAATATCTGGGGAAAAATGGCTAGCCACTAGAACAAGTAAAAAAATAACCTTAAAAGTATGATTTGTCGGGCTTTTAAAGTGAAACCTGGAAAATTAACTTGAGAGAAGGTGAAAAAAAAAAAAAGAGAGAGAGATGGACATGAACTTGACTCACCCAATGAATCAACACTTGGAAAGAAGAGAGTTAAGAGTGAACTAATTAGGATAAGAAATAATAGCTAATTAGGATTGATTCGGTTTGATGAACTAGATCAATGCTAGGATAGAAAACATTACCAAGCTCAATCTAGGGTCATTAATTACCTTTAGGGATAAGAAACACCACCCTAAAGAAGATTAAGACTCACTTAAACACCACTTTACTTTGCCAAAATTAAAGATAAGCAAGCAGAGGATTTAAGGGGTGAAAGAAACTATGCTTAACTTATCATTAACTCTCAACAGCCTGATTTTACAAGATAAAGATGAGAGGCTTTTTATATGCCCTCTATCATTCCTTCTCTCTTAGAATACACCAACATGCATGAAGTAAAAGCAAGCAAAAACTAAAATTAAAACTACAAGATGTAACTACGGCTTGATACCTGAATTAAGTGAGTAACTAAACAAAATAGATGTCAAGCCTACACTAGAAGTCAAACTTCATAAGACTTATTTAGCAAAAGAACCCACTTGCAACAGCTTTAGATTAGCATTAAAAGGTAAGAATATGAGTTGCCTACAAAAAAGTCATTAACCAATTAATAGCTTTTTCCCACACACTTAAGGTGGATAAGTCATGGTCCCTTGAAGTCTTGCTACCAAACTTTTGGGATGATTGAATAATATTATGCCACATTTTAATGTCATAAATTCATCAAAATTGCAAGCTTAGCACATAGAACTAGCATTTAAAACTCTGACCTATGCACGACTGGAGCTACAGGGTGACTTTTTAGCTTTGAGTTCTATTTTGAATGAGCAAATGATGTCCAATTCATGTGAAACTTGATTCAATGGATAGATGACATTTTGAAGTTTAACTTAGGCAAGTGGAAGATTTTCCCTCATCAATCAAACTCACGTTGTAAGCAGCTTGTTGCATTGATGAGCCGTTGGGCTAATCCACAGGACCTCCAAAATAAAAAATCAATCACTTTATGCTTTGTTGCTCAAAATAGATTGTTCAAAAGCTAGATGAAACTTAGGGATGTCTATTTTATTCTCCCACTTGAATCACATCACATTGTGAGGAAGGAGAACTATGTGCAGGAATTAAGTTTTTCTCTTCTGGTTCTAAAACTAGCAAAATGGAAACAATGGTCCTTTCCTCCCACCAACTCTTGAGTTACACTGTACTTACCTACATGAGGATAAAATAGACTTCCTAATCTTTCATGTAACTATTCTTACACCTAAAATGAAGCATCCCAGCAAAAGAGATATTTAAAACAAAACTAAGGCTAGAAACTGAACATAGAAAATAGATCGAACACTTTGTCTTCTATGCCTTATTTTAACAATGATCCTAGGACTCAACTCAAAATAAACTACATGACCTAAAAAGTTAAACATAATTAGCTTTCTGCAAAGCTAACTCACAACTTCCTAAATGCAATTTACATTTAGATCAAGAGCTCCACAACATCGGGCATATGCTGGACTAGCCTTAGTTGATCTCAAGCCTACTTTTGGTTTTCCCTTTTGAATGCATGATCCCTACTTCCAAACCTGTCTTTGAAATTGGCATTTTGAAGTTGAAATAAAACTCCATAAAGTGCGTTTTATCATGAAACTCAAACAATGGAAGGGAAAAAAGTGCTTGCATACATGGATTTGAAATGAAGTTACCTCAAAGGAATTTAATGTGCACGGGTGAATATGAAGCCCTAGGAGATATCCATCATACTCCTTTTATTGGAAAACAATTATCCTCAATTCTTGTTGAGAGTAAGGACATCCTCCAAGATTCAGCACTTGCTCACAACACTCCCATTCATCATCTTCTTTTCATCATACTCATCAAATTTCGGGGTTACGTCAAAGATGAACTCATTGCCTTCATGCTTCCTCTTTCATATTAAGGAAAAATGAGTGTACATCAACTCCCAATTGCTGTATCTTAAGGTGATGGAAATCAAGTCCATTTTTCAACTTGAGTAAGGGACATGGCATTTTGGTTCTTGTTGGGTTGGCTTTAGTGTTTGGTCTGAGGGATGTGTTTAAGCTAATGGAAGAAGTGTGGACAGGATCATAAGTTTTGACACCAAATCCAATGTATATTCCCAAGGGCCTAAGCATCAAGCTTATGAGATAACATCAAGGGAAATGCCTAGCTACTTAAGGAAAAAAAAGAACCCTGAGAATATGATTTTTGGGAATTTTGAATCGAAATAAGGAAAAGCAACTTGAGAGAATATGAGCCTAAAAAAAAGTAAAGAGAGAAGAAACATATGAACTCGACTCACTAAATGAATCCACACTTAGAAGAGAGCAAGGAGTGAACTAACACTAACTAGGATAAGAAACACCTCCTAGTTAGGATTAATTCAATTTGATGAAGTAGATCAAGGCTTGGATAAGAAACACTACCAAGCTTAATATAGGCCCTTAGTCACCTTTGGGGACAGTAAACACCACCCTAAAGAAGATTAAGACTTACTTGAACATCACTTGGCTAAAAGTAAAGATAAGTGAGTAGAGGATTTAAGGGGTGAAAGGAGCTATACTAAACTTCTCATTTACTCTCCACAATCCGAATTTACAAGATGAACATGAGAGGCTTTTTATAAGCCCTCTATTATGCCCCCTCTCTTAAAATACAACAACTTGCACTGAGTAAAAGCAAGTAAAAACTGAAAATTAAAACTACAAGATGTAACTACAACTTAACACCTCATGTGAGTGAGTAAGTAAACAAAATACGTATCAAGCTTACATTAGATTTGATCTCAAACATCCTAAGACTTATTCAGCAAAACAAACCACTTATAGCAACTTTGAGTTAGCTTTAAAAGGCATGAATACAAGTGGCTTGCAAACAAGTCATTAACTGGTTGATATCATTTTCCCTCGCACTCGAGCTTGGATAATTCATGGTCACTTAGAGTCTTGGCACCAAACTTTAGGGATGATTTTGATCAATATTATGCCACATTTTGATGCCCTAAAGTCGCAAAAATCACTAAGGCTAAAACTGGACATACAAACAAAACTAACAGTTTGGCTTATGTGCCTTATTAACAACAATCACAAGACTTAGCTTGAAATAAATTACATGACTCAAAAGTGAACTTAATTAGCTTTCTAAAAAACTAACTTGCGGCTTCCTAAATGCATTTGCATTCAGATCAAGAGCTGCACAACATCGGGCAAAAGCTAGACTAGCATCAATTGATCTTAAGCCTAGTTTTGGTTTCCCCTTTGGAATGCATGATCCCCACTTTTAAACTTCCTTTCGAAAATGGAATTTTGAAGTTGAAATAAAGCTCCTTAAAGTGCCTTTTATCAAGAAACTCAAATAAGGGAGGGGAAAAATAGCTTGCCATACATGTTTGTGAAACGAAGTTACTCCAAGGAATTTGATGTGTGAGGCTTAATGTGATGCTCTAGGAGATATCCATCAATAGACAAATAGAAGGCTTTATTGAAGATGTTAACGAATGTATAAGAGTGAGATGAGAAAAATGGAAAAACGCTTTAGGAGTGTTATGCGATAAAAGGATCCATGTAGGATTAAAAGGCAAAGTTTACCGTATAGTAGTAAGACCAGCTTTGTTACAAGGCTCCGAGTGTTGGCCAACAACGAGGACCCAAGTTCAGACGTTGACAGTAGTAGATATGAGAATGATTCGGTGGATTTGTGGCCACATGAGATTGGATAAGATTAGGAATGAGGTGATTAAAGATAAAGTAAATGTAGCATCCATAGAAGATAGGATGAGAAATACCGGATTTAAATGGGGTGGACACATGGAGAGGAGTATGGATTCACCTCTCCAGAAATGAGAGACGATTAATCTTCAGAAGTGTAGAAGAGGTAGAGATTGACCGAAGCAAAGTTGGAATGAGGTAATTAAACACGATTTTAAATTGTTACGAGTAACGGATGACATGACTTAGGATAGGAGTATGTGAATGTTTAGGATTAAAGTTGCGGACCGTATATAACTAGCTTATTAGCATTCATTTGTCTTCGAAATGGAAGGAAGTGTTGGTAGGCCTAATGACCTATATTTTGTCTCATGTTTGCCTTTTTTACGATGCTAGTAGTCCTCTTGTCTAGGATGTTTTGGTGGATATGTGCTCATACAATATTAGATATGACTAGGAATGAGGTGATTAGAATCTAAGTAAAAGTGGCAACCATAGAAGATTAAATGAGTTTAGCTAGACCCATATGTTCTGGTTCCTGAAGAATGGGCACTGTTGTATTGTATTGGCTAATACTTTATCTTATGACTATCGTATTTTTCTTGTATGCTCATAGCACTCCCGTCTTAACAGGGTTATCTTTATTCCACCCCCGATTGTTTGAGGTATGGTTTTCAATCCTCGCATGCTATTTAAGTACTTTTTACATTATCTATTGTATATCAATTTGTTCCAACTTCTAAAAATTTTCTTCAAATTTTTCATGCGAGTCTCTTGAAATTGACCTCTCTGTGAGCAAAAATGTCTGTAAAAGTAAAATTGCCTACATCAAAATCAGCCTCTCTATGGGTATGTTTTTAGATTATAGGTTGATAGATTATAAAGTGCATCTATTTGCATACTTGGGTATGCCCAAGTTGAATTGTGTAAATATTGATCTAATTCATTGGTAATTTCACACAAGTTGCCTTCAAAAAAAGACAGAACAATAAGAGATTAAGAGAACAATAAGAGATGCACTGAACAAGTGCTACGAGTGCCAATTTACTTTAACCAGAGAAATCAACAATTTCATCCGGTGTCTATTTCATAAATCGTCATAGTTTGGAATAAAGAAGCTTACCAAAGGCTATTTTAGCGACCCGGCTACTTTCACCAGTTTTTGCAGCTCTTCAAAAGCTTTTTCATCACTTCAGTCAGTGCATCTGGGTCTCACCAAAAACAAATTACATTTCCAAAGACATCAGCAGAGTACAAAGCGACTACAACAAAACTCATCATCTGTGACACACAAACAAATACCAGCAAAAAATCCAGATTCATAAAAAATATTTGGCAAAAGGAAACGCCACACATCACTTTGGTAATCAAATTGTACAATCACCTTCAATTGCTAATCAGACTTTGACTGATAATCAGACCTAGGAAACTGCCATATGTGCACATTAGCGAGTAAAATAAGATGCTCTCTTTAATTTGGCACACTAGCTTCCAGCTTTTTCAATTCACATAAACAATAGCCAATATCCTCAGATCAGCAATAGATAACAAAAACCAAATAGTCAACAAGGAAAATCGAAACAACGGTGTCAGCCACCTGAAATCGGAACATTGCCTGAAGCCAATCCAGAATGTCTCCATCTTCTTCATTCTTGTAGCCCTTACTCCATTGAAGACCTCTTGTCTTCTATTACGAAGGGTACTCACAGCAGCTTGGATCTATAAATTGAATCTCATCTCATAGAGGACAACATGTGTTTCAAATGGAAGCACAAAATATAACAATCACAAATTCACAATTAAAAGGAACTTCTGGAAATCTCAGTATTGCCTGATTTAAGCTTTCAGGATGCAGAGGAGGAATATTGTAAGGGACATATATGTCTGCAGTCTCTCTCAGTTTATTATGCGCTTTCACAATCTCCAAAAGGTCAGATATGTTGCAATTAACATGATCCTAAGTAGATAAGTAATGTTGGTTGACAAAACAAGTGTTGCAAAAGCATGCAGATGACTAACACTCTAAAGTCTTCTCTTTGTGCTTTTGCCCCCGAATAAGAACTCTCCTCTCTCCCTTGCCAGCCATCTTTACAGAGCTTGGATGTATTCCTCATAGTAATGCTGATAAAAACTTGGCAGTACCTGTAATCACTCTTGTTAACTCTTCCAATTAATGCCGGATCATTCTCCTGGATGGTTGGAAGTTATACAAACCAGCCAAAAAGTCATCACAGCAAAACATTCAATCTGATAAATAGATAACACTTAACTAACAATGAGTTCATACTCAAACTGTAGCAGGAAATCTATGCAGAAGACGAAGGACATAATTTCTCTCAATAAGTGTCAAGGTCATAGTCGTTAGAAGTCCAAGATACGGTCTCTTAAAGTTTGACCAAAATAATAACTCTTACCCAAGAACTGAAACAGAGGTAGAATTCCCTAGCAGTTGCAGCAAAAACAAATTGAAACTTTAATGTTGGCAGTAAACGGATAAAAAGCAGTACGAGAGAGTTCAATTAAACGATAATCACAAATGTAACAAGACAACAACCAAAAAGAGAAAACTACACAATTAATCAGAGAGACAAAATATAAATTCAAATATCCATAGTAGAATGAATTGCATTGGAGTACAGAAAATCAAATACAATTCCCCTAGAAGATAGGGAAATAAAACAACTAATTTCTCATCGAGGAAGAATATGATGAATTAGACAAAACCCCAAAATCGATGACATAAAAGTACCAATTTTGGACATACATTGCTCAACGAACATGATATCAGTCCCTGTTCAAAATACATAGAAGTATGAACATTATAAAGCTCACATAACCCAGGCTTCACACCACGAAGAAGCCACTGCATTTATGTCTTTCATCATAATAAGCCTTGATTTGCCCTGATTTCTTTACACATTTGCCCTGATTTCTTTACACATTTGCCAAAACTAGAATCACGTCATCTTGTGCTCACGTCATCTTGTGCTCATAGATTCAGGGCTTAATTTAGAATCTTCGTCCCTTACACTGAAACCATAACTACCATCACGTTGCAAGCTCATGTCATATGCATCTTCCGAATGTGAATGCCTAAATCACCCCCTATTCCCTCCTCTAATAGACCACTGCCTGCCATTATTCCTCGTATTAGAACTCATCTGTCTTCCAGCCCAATCCTTAACCTTTGGACGATTTCCATCAATCCCTGTTCCAGTAGCCCTGCAGTTGTTCTTTGGCTTTGGACCATTTCCATCAATCCTTGTTCCTGTACCCTTGCGGTTGCTAACCACCTTATGACAGCGCTCATTTCTGCTGCCATAGAAAGCCTGTGAGCGTGAAAAGTCAGCATTTTCATGACCTGACTTCTCAAGTTCCCTAGCAGTTGAACCATTTCCCAATTTTCCATCCCAAGTCTGGCTCCTCAAATTCATGCCATTTCTCCCACCTGTCTTATTCCTAACAACCCCACGTAAAGACCCATCAACATTCCCAGAATGTCGAACACCGCCTCTCTGCTTGCCACGAGTAAGACTGCGTACATTCGGAGCATTCCAAACCCCATTACCAACACGAGACTCCAAATTCACACTAGAATCAAACGGGTGTTCACCATCTGACTCCTCAGTATCACCAGCAAATTTATCACCAACCAATGTACCACTCTCAGACCCTCCACTTGAATTCCTCCCAATCCCATTTCTCCTTACTCTCCTATTCCTCAATCCAACCCCATCTAAAGACCCATCATCAAAACCCCCACTTTCTTTTTCCGATCCATCCCCCTCTTCCTGACTCCCTTCCAGCTGTCTACCTCCATTAACAGCCCGGCCGTAGGGCTTGATACTGTGGACAAATCCCATAGGAAAGAATCTAGCAGTGGGCAAGCCATCTGGTGTCTCAAACAACTGGGGCCCATCATCTTCAGACCACAAATCGAACCCCCCAGGCTTCTGAAAGCGGTCAGCCAAGGTCTTGAGCTGCTCATCGGCGCCGACAGAGAAGAGGGCGGATTGGGGGGCAGCACGTTGGACGAGCTCCCAAGGGCGCTCGAGGTCCGCAATGGCGGCCTTGAGCTCGGCCCTTTTGCGCATCTCGTAAATTTGTCGTTCACGAGCAAGGCGGGCTTTGAGGAGCTGCTTGGCCTTCTTGGCCTGCATCCGCTTCCACTGCCACTTGGAGACTCCGCCCGGGTAGGTCCGGGGGCCGCCGCCCATGCGGATCGTCGTGGTAGTGGGCCGTCGGCGGAGAGAGAGTGAAGACAGCTTCGGTAGGAGGGTGAGAGGAAGGACGGCGGTGAGGGAGGAGAGAGAGTGGAGATGGGGATGAGGATGGGGATGGTGTAGGATTTGCATTTTCGGAGGGTGGGAGGTGGACCTGAGCAGCCCAGGAGCACAGAACGATCGATTGGGTTTTGAAATTTATGGCTACCCTTGGCATTTAGCCCCAGGTATCGGGCTAGTCTAGGGTGTGTTCAAAAATATGCAAGATCAAATATCCGAATCGAAAATTCAATATCCGATCTAGCCTCCAACTGACCAGCCTCCAACACCGAGGAAGAAAGGTTGTAAAAGTCTGACCCGACACGATAATTCGACCCGAACCCAATCCGAATTTACTGAGAGAAACACGAACCCGACATAAACCGAACCGATTTCGACCCGAAGTCGACACGATTTGACCGTTTTAGTGTGAAAACTTATTGTTTCTCAGTTTTGAGCAAATCTAAGCTATTTTCAAGGCCGATACGAAATTGATCCGTTTATTAAATGGGTCGACCCAACTCAACCCGTTTTACAGTCCTACCCACTAGCCTCCAGCTCCCTCATCTGTCCTGGACTCCCTGCGGCCAGTGCCAAAAACCCAAAATTGGGTTATTAGGTAACAAAAAATCCGAACTAAAATTATCAAGTACCCAAAATTCGATGCCCGATAACTCTCGATTCGGTTACGGTTTGCCATCCGTCTGACCCTAAATATTGGGTACCCGAGTCGAAATTTCTTTTGATTTGGGTACCTAAACCATGAACACCCCCTACAGGCTACCATAAATTATTGATTACCAGCAAGTGTTGACATTTTTTGTAATTACCCAAAGTGGCCAGATAACTCCAATGTGCTCTTTTATAGCAGACTTTAGATTGGACTTGTCGCGGGGGGGGGGGCATGGGGTTTGCCAAAATATAATCGTGCCCTTACAAGAAAATGCGAAGTTAGTCCCTAATTTTTGCTCTCACTCGAAGTTCTTGAAATAGTAGAAGGCTGAGCAAGGGGAAGGAGAAGATACAGCAAGGGGAAAGGAGGTATGAGGCAAGTTGGTGGTGTAAAATTGGGTGGAGCTTCCATCAGTGTAGAAGTTGGCAAGGAGAAGGCAATTACGAGTGTTTAGTCTGTGGAGGAGGACGGATACTCGTCCTCACAACTATTCTTTGCGGTATGGATGCAAAAAATAACTACACAATTTTCCCTTTCATAAATTGGTAAACTTAAAGGGAAATTGGGCATGAGTCGTTGTTGATTAGTTACAAAGTAGGTTAACTTTGTTGTAAATTGACAAAATGTAAGTGGAAATATATGTTGTTGTTGGTAATCATATGATATGCGTGAGTTAGGTTTTGTAAGTTATCCGATTACATGCAGTTGGGATTGTTTTGTGAGATTAGGAATATAACTTCGTTGCTGTTTTTTATGGTTAGTGCAAAGCTTTGAATCCATAGCTCTGTGGATGTTAGTTTTGTTAATAGAGGATAATGTTATTTGTGTCTGTGGTGTATTCCATGGTGAAGGTGTGGCTTCTGGTGTTTAAAGTTGGTAAATGTGTAAACTGGAACTTGTGTAGTTTTAGGTGGTTGTAGAACATGACGCAAAGTTAATATATATCTTTCTGGTTTGATGGATATCCCAGGCTAGTGAATGTGCTAATCCACGGTTGCATATTGATGAAGCATGGGTTAGATATGTGCTTTGTATGTCATTATGTAAGGGGAGTGAATTTTATGTTAAGGCTGGTTATGGGGTAAATGTAGTTACAGAAGGAGTAGCTGTGGATATGCTAAAGTGTTCTTGTTTTTATTGTTTGTGCATGTGTTTGAAACATGCTTGTCGTGATTAATGTTAAAATTACCATATCAACTTTGGTTGTTGATGTTGTACTAAGTAATGAGGTTATGCGGATAAGATAACAACAATGGTGCTGATTAGGTAAAGGGCATGGAACTTCATAGTAGGAAAATTATGAACGGGACATTATCGTCCAAACTAGAGCCAAAGAATCAACATAGGAAAAGGTGAACAACCTCTCAGTGCAAGAAATGTGTTTATTTAAATGATGGGGAGAGAGAGGAGCTAAGACGTCTACTAGAAGGAGAAATGTGCGAAGACAGCTCAGGCATCAAGTATGAGGCCCATGATGAGGAAGAGGAGGATGGCGATTCTGACTTATCATTCTCTATTTTTGATGTCATATTGCTCACTAGTTTACAGGTGGCAAGGAAAGCTGAGTTGGATGGGGATAAGGTGACCATTGATGTCAGGCAGATAGTGTGTGGTCGCAGGGTAGAGTAGGAGATGGAGGAGATGGTTAATTGGGCACCACGTAGATCAAGGAAGAAAAGGCAGTTCTTTCGTAACTATGTGTCTGCTACGGTGGTATTATGCAATGAGAACAACAGAGAGGATTAGGTTGGGTTGTGGCTAAGGACTTATGCATTTCTAGTTTTGAGTGGGGTTCTATTTTCCCAAACACTGTATGGAGCAATGTCGGGTATGTTGCATTATATAAAGGACATTGAGGAAATGGGTCAGCATAATTGGGTTGAAGTTATATGGTGGGTTCTTATGGAGATGACTAAGGACAACAGAAAAAGCTATGTGTTGGGCCATTACTCGAGGTGCAGTTGAATTGTTTGAGCCTCCTCATCTAGGTCAGGCTTAAATGAGTTTTGTCCTCATGTATGCGTGTGCATCACAATAATATTGTTCACCCTAGGTTGCCTTAATGTACCGTTTCCCTTATGTAACATGAAATTCATTTCCTCACTGTATAGGTGGGACATGGTGTGTTAACTTAAGTACCAGATAAAAGGGGAGAAATTGATACGTGATTTGCTAACTGTGGATGTGGGGGACAAAGTCAACATGGAAATGTTAGTGCATGTATCTATTTATATGATAAGTAAAGAAAAACAAAAGGAGAGTTAATTATATATATTTAGAGTGCCTAAATGTTAGTAGGATGCAACCTATTTAATTCAATTTAAGGAGATAAGTGTGAAATGCTATAAGATATACATTGTTGGGTACTATATGGGATAGTTATAATGTAGGTATTCATATATGAATAAAAGATGAGGAAAATGTGATGTAAGAATTGGCTTCGAAAGAATTTATTATGTGCCTTTCATGTGGGGACGTTATTATATTGTCAGGAATTACACTAGGAGAACGTATTCGCAATGTCTGGAAAACTGATAATAGAAATAAGTAATGTAACATTGAGAGGTACATAATCATAACCCCTAACTAATGTGACAGAAATTGATAGCGAGAGAGAGAGATGTGAGTCACTGGTCATAAGAAAGCTGTCAATGAAATCAACATGTTAGCTGGGTAGTTGTATGACTTATGAAACTTGGGGAGTTAAATATTAAGGTTTTATGTTTTTGTAGGTTTGGTTTAATGAGCACACCATAAGATTTGTAGATCAGGACAAAAAGAGGTATCCATGTATTGCTTGCTGGGCTAGAGTTGATCATGGAGGAGGCACGATGCAACTGAACTTCTTAAGGATATTAAAGAGGATAAGGTAATTATGTTTTGTGTGAACATATTTGTGTCAGGTCCTTGTAGGTAGGCTTCAGGTGTTTACAATGACAATGGTATATTGTACAGGTAATTCCTGTTTTGTATCAACATGATACTAAGCTTGTGTATTCAACTGTGACACAATTCATAGCAACCGATGAGTTCAGTTGCTATGAGGATGATGGTGCTGTATGTCATTGTGTTGATGTTGTTTTTAATTTTGCTTTACATATATACGGAGAACATAGTCACTGAATTTGTTATTTCGCTTCTAATGTTAAGGGTGGCTCAGTGTTGACAAGCTATTAAGGTCTGCAAGGGATGTGTATCTAATGGAGAAGAAAGCACATTAAACCACTAAAAATGAGGTGCAAATGTTGAGGGACCACGTAGCAGAGTTGGAAGATAGGTTAAAAATAAATGACAATGAAGAGGTAGAGAAAGTAGGGTTAGTTAAGAAAGGGGTTGCACGTGATGGGTTATCTATAGGTAGAGCATCATGCTTGGGTCATTTAGGATATGGGGGTAGAGTGACGATAGATGTAGGGGATATTTGACAATGCACGGGAGACACGTGATGATGCAGTGGGCGCAGTGGATGAAGCTGCTGAAAGTCATAGGGAGGTTGCTGAGACTGTAGGTGGTGGAAACATTGATGGTGATAAGGATTTAAATGGGAACATCATAGATGAAAGATAACTTGGTCATATGGCATCTTCTAGGGCATGTGCTCCTCAATTTTGTGCCAAAGATGGTAGTCCAAGGCCATCGAATATCGTATACGAACCCCCTTTGGGCATAAGAGCCGTAAAGAGCGCACAAAAGAGGGCTACTATAGTTAGGAGGGGACATCGAGCTGTGATTACCCAAGATGAGAAGGCACTGGTGGGGACATCGTCAATTGAAGGAAATCAAGTAACATTTTCTCTATACAAATGTTATCCTTTGGTGGAAGGTTGTGATTCTTTGTTGTCAATATTTTTTGTTGTGTTTGACTTAGATACAACAAGGTTTGAAGGCATCATCAACTAATGTTCCTATTGGAAGCTCAATTGCACTACCACTTGATGGAGAGGAGCCTTGGATTTATTCCCGGAAGAGGTGAGGTTAACAATTTTAAGATTCTTAATATACTTATGGTTATATTCATGTACTGGGGGAGTTCAATTGCATACAAGGGGCTACAGTTATCATTTAGAACGCGCAACTGTGCACACAATTGTATTGAACACTATCCACGACCATCACCATAAAATATTTACGCGTTGTGTACGATTTATCCTCTAAAAACGAAATTGAATACGCGTGGCACTTTTCGCATGAGCAATTTATGTGTTAGGATATTTTGGGTCTACTTGTTGCAAAATCCACAATATCTGTTACGGCTGAAGTATTTTGCACTATATAATTTTTGAGGATGATATTCTATGACATTGCATCATTATGATATTGTATACTATCATAGTATATTAACATTGTTGTGGATGACGTAGAGATGTGCTTCTTGAATCTCATGTAAAGTCCATGATAGTGTACCTAACAGTGATGTTGACTAATGAAGAGGTGAATTTGCTAGCTGATGTTAGGGGCCAATGTAAGGGATTTAAGAATGCAGAATGATTAACAAATTTAACTATAGTCGAACACATTGTCATTGTGTAAGTTTTCGAGGGACTGACGTACTTTTTTAAAATATGGACAGAAGCCTCAATCAAATTAAAAGCATGTCAATGTTGAGTACCTCAAGGGCCTTATAAATGATGTTCCTTCAGGGGGGCTAGGGACAGAGCTAGGAGATATTGTGTTGGTCAGTTTGCAATACAGACTTATTTCAATTTGCTTGATGAACGATGACACGTGTACCCTACATTCTTTTCGATGTCAATTTTCCTGAAGCCCAATGATCAAGTATGGGAAATCTATGTGAGCTAATCGTAGTAAATGTCGTTGTTTTCTTATGTTGATCAAGTCGCACTACATTGTTTGTAGGCCCAGCTAAGCCATTTGGAAGTAATATTAGCTCATCTGTGCGAGTTCTTCGGTGACAGTCTACAGTCAAATGTATGCAATGTAAGCAGTCCTACATGTGTGCTTCTAATGTAATGTAATTACTTCTTATTTTACTGTTCAATAATATAGAGGTTTGATTTACCTACGTTTGAGTAAGTTGATGAGCCTGGCTCTTATTTGTAGTAGATCTAAGGTGGAGGCAATTCTTGGTGTACAACACATTGCTCACTAAACAGACGCTATATGAACTGGTCTAGTCAAGAATGCAGTAAGTGAATCATGATCCATTAACCATGATAAATTGAAACATATAATCACTAATACGTTCATGTGACATTACCTATAGTTGGTTGCAGTTGCTGGTGCATTGAGTAGGGCTCAGGAATCTGAATGACCACCTTGTCTTTAATAGGGGAAGTAAGTCAATACTTATGTTATGGTTGTGTTTCATTGTTGTATAGTTGTAAACTAATGGGTGTGACATAATTTCGTTATGTGTGACAAACTAGTAAATTTGTTGTAGTGTTCATGACCATAGTACATTGTTACGGTTTTCGAGGACATGTTGCGCATGAAAGCTAAAGACCCTGTGTTCGATCAAGTTGTGTGCAGCAGGTGTCAAAGAACCTGCTGTAGGGGAAAATTGCACATTGTTTAGGAGATTTGTAATGGTAATATTTTATGCATTAGTTGCTCCATATTTTGGTCGTAAAGTGTAATTTGCATCGCTAGATGGTGTTGCAGGTGACGTGCACTGACATCTATGGAGCTATTGCATTGGATAAGTGCAATCTAGCCACGATGTTGAATTATGATCGCACTGTTTTGTGGCGAATTTTTATTTTATGCAGCTATTGTACACCGGAGAAGTGTTGTTGTTAGGTCGGTTCACTTATGTTGTAGGGCAGCTTGTAATTGTGCAAAAAGTAGATGACATGATATGTTATGATTGGAAGGTGACCATTCCAATCATGCTTTGGAATGTATATGTAGGAAGGTGATCACCCTATGTTACTACTTGCAACATGAGTATGCGATTTTGCTAACTCTGGTTGCCAACACCTACATTTTAGGATGGCAACAAGTAGAAGCCACTTGACCAACACATATCCATGTGCATTGGTAATTACAGTGTCTAATGTCCATTTCACATGGTATTTATTACATGCTTGCGTTTGGGAGCATAGATTTTTGCAAACAAGTTACACACCCAAATTCATATACTGCATTATAAAGGAGTCATAGGTTTAGGTGTAGTTGTTTGCGTGGGACAAAGTGAAGGCAATGGTCCCTCCCTTAAGATTACATTCACGATGTCAATGCTCACGTGTGCGTGCACACACACACATATGTAGACATATATACATAGATATACACACACACACACACACACACATACATATATACACATACATATATGCGTATACATATATACATTTATATATATATATATATATATATATATATATATACATTATATATATATATATATATATATATATATATATATATATATATACATAATATAGATATAGATTATAGATATAGATATATATATATATATATCTACATATTTATATACACACACACCAATAAACATACATATTATACATGTGTGTGTGTGTGTGTGTGTGTGTGTGTGTGTGTGTGTGTATATATATATATATATATTTATATATATATATATATACATATATATATACATTATATATAGTACATATATATATATATATATATATATATATATATATATATATATGTATGTATGTATATATATTTGTGTGTGTATGTATGTGTACACACACACACACACACACACACACACACACACACACACACACACACACACACACACACTCTCACTCTAACCTATGGTCATTGCTAGCACTATTGTGTCAACATAAGTATAGCACACACTCTGCCATAGATGCAATGTATTATGACTGTAAGGAAACTAATGCCTTATGGGGACACATGGGGATACTTAAGGAAACTGCTAAGCGATGGATGCACACAAAAAATCAACTCATGCTCAAGATTGATGGTGTGTTTGGTAGGGTTGAAAACTATTTTCCTAGAAAATAACTTTCCATGTAAAATGATTTTTCATGTAAAATGATTTTCAGCTCATATTTTTAGCTGTTTGGTAAAAACGAAAATGACCTTTCTAGATAATAAGTTTGATTAACAAAAAAATGAATAAAAAAAGGTAAAAATGATTTTTCATGATCTTTAGACCATATGTCGATGAAATAGACATGGAATAGAGGAAGAGTGTGAGACTGTGTGAGAGCTCAAGAAACGTAAAATCAACTTACGCTCTATTCAAAGTGAAAATATTTTCCTTTGTTCTAGGGAAAATGATTTTCACCTAAAAAAAAATTTTCCCTCCTTGTTTTACCAAACATAGTAAAACAAGGGAATCATTTTCTGGGAAAATGATTTTCACCACTGCCAAACACACCCTGAATGCAAGTTAGCTGAGAAGAAACTGAACAGTTTTGGTGAATCCAAATGATGAGAGGGTAGGATTAAACAAAACTAAAGTTGTTCTTAGATACAGAATCACCATTAAAAACAAACTTAGAGTTCTTAATCTTATTTAGGATACGTAAACAGCACCTAAATAAGGATTAAGACTCAATTGATCACCACCTAGCTCGACCTAAGCAAAGATAAGCAAGTAAGGTGTTGAAAATCTTCAAAGAAGCAAAGCTAAACCTTCTTGATTCAAGACTCAAAATTGATTACAAAATGAGTTTTCAAAACCCCTTAAACACATCTATCCCTTATGCTCAGGAAGGGAGGAGGTTTCTTCTTACTTAGGAAACCTTTAAACTAATTTAAGTTAACAAAACCTACAAAGCATGATGAATTTTAAGCTAATAATAAATAATGAGTCTAGAAGTACAAAATGCTAATGACTAAACACAAGCTTGATCATGTTAATTAGCTTCAAGGACTTTGATGCACATGGAAGAGAGAGAAAAATGGTTGCTACCCCTGCCCCTTTGCAGTTGGCCAACCAGATTGTGCTTGGTGTCTTCTCCTTTGCATTCTAGTGGTTCCATGCATTACTAGGCATTAAGGAGAACATAAGGATGCTTCTAGCTATCCTAGATATCTAATAAGTTAAGGACACAGCTCTAGCAAGCTCTCCTAAGAAAGAAAACCTCCTAGTGAAGTAACTAGGCTCAAAGAGTCGATTTGTACTGGATTTTAGAGCAGCCATGTGTCCTTGTTCTTATTAACTTTCACTTGGTTTTCTTACTTGGCAGGAATCCTCAAGATGTTAGGAGATCAGGGTTAAATTAGGATTAAGGTGCTTAAAACACCTAACAAACCAAACCGGGTCAGATTATGTGCTAATCTAGCATGGTTAACAAAATGCGCTTGAATCTTCAGCTTATGCTTGATTTAACTAGAACTTCTTTCAATACCTGGGTAGCTAACTTCATTAAGTATCATACTAACAAAAGATATATTACTTAAACCTCATGGAGGCCTAAGAAATAATGTACACAAAAATGGGCCTTTGCTTAAACTCAAACCCCGGGACCTTTTGATTTTGAAAATTGGGTCATTCCTTGGACTTTGGCTAGTAAATTTGGACTATGTTGAGTGACTTGTAGGTTTAAATTGGGCTGCATTGATGGACCTCCATCACCCTCCCCTTGTTGAAGAGAATTTGGCCTCAAAACAGTTAGTTAGTCATCCTCCGCATATGGACTCAAATCTACCACATTAAATGTGGCTAAAATGCTATAATCTCCATGTAAATCAACCTTGTATGCATTATCATTGACTCATTCTAAGACTTCAAAAGGACCATCTACTCTTGGTATAAGTTTATTTTTGCATTTTGATGGAAAACGCTCTTTTCTGAGGTGGCAAACTAAGTCTCTAGGTTGAAATACTATCTTCTTCTTGTGTTTGTTGACTTGGGCTTGGTATGACATACTAGCCTTTTCAATTCTGCCTTTCACTTATTCATGGAGCTTTTGGACTTCTTTCACACGCTTAGTAGCATCCACGCCTTACTTTTGATCAATAGGCTGTGGCACGAGATCAAAGTGACATAGGGGATCAATTCCATAGACCACCTTGAATGCAGATAAGCCAGTAGCCTAGCTAGGTGCTTTACTGTAGGCAAATACAGCACGAGGGAGTAATAGATCCCAAGCGTTCAAATGAGGTTTAATTAAAACTCTTAGAAGTGTGCCTAAGGTTCAGTTAGTTATCTCAGTTTGGTCATTTATTTGTGGATGATAGGTGGTACCATACTTGAGTTTAGCACCCATTTCTTCCACAAAGTAATCCAGAAATGACTAAGTAACTTAGTATTTTAATATGAAACAATAGATCATGGAATACCATGTAATCTCATTACTTTCTTGAAATATAACTCTGCAATGTGTGTAACATCATTTGTCTTGTTGCGGAGTATAAAATGGGCCATCTTAGAAAACCTGTCCACCAAGACAAAGATTGAATCTTTATGCCTTTGGGTTTTAGTTAAGTCTAGGATAAAATTGATCCTCACATTAACCTAAGGAAGAGTGGGAACTATTAGAGGCATGTATAATCCTTAGCGTAACAACTAACCTTTAGCCACTTGACATTTAAGACACCTCATCAAGATATCTTGGACATCTTTACTCATGTCTGGTCAATAACAATGTTCTCTTAACATAGTAAGAGTCTTGTTTTCACCATAATCACCATCTGATGATACACTATGAACTTCTCAAATCAAAAGTTTTGGAGTACTACACTTTAGAATGCATAAGCGAGTACCTTTGAACAAATAACCTTCTTAGACCAAAAAATACCTTTCGGATGCTTTTAACAAGCTAAATAAAGCTCCCTAAAGTCTTAAATTTTAACACATAGAGATTTTAGAAGCTCAAAACCCAAAATACAAGCATTTAACTGGAATAATAACAAGTGCCTCTTGGATAATGAATCTGCACCTTGATTGAGCCTCCCAAACTTATGCTTAATTGAGAAATGGAATGACTAGAGATATTCTAGCCATTCAGCATGATGTGAGTTCAATTTGTGCCACCCTTGAATATAAGTTAGGGCCTCACGATTATAATGTAAACTGAACTCATTGCCTATCAAATAATGACTCTAGTGCTCTGAACAGTGCACAATAGCATAGAATTCCTTGCCATAAGTAGAGTATCTTCCTCTTGAATCACATAATTTTTCACTGAAGAAAGCTAGAGGCTTTCCTTCTTAAGTAAGCACACCACCTATGCCCATGCTAGATGCGCGCACTCAATCCCAAACACGTTGTGAAAACATGGTAAAGATAACGCCGGCGCTTGACTTAGCTTGTTCTTGATCTCCTTGAAGGCAGATTGGGCTTTGTGGGTCCATATGAAAGATGTACCCTTAATAACCTTCAGCCATAGGAGCGGCAATAGTACTAAAGTTTCTTATGAACCGCTTGTAAAACGAAGCAAGTCCATGGAAACTTCGTATTTCTTGCATGCTTTTTGGAATAGGCCATGTTCGAATAGCCTCAACCTTGCTCTCATTACATATATATATATATATATATATATATATATATATATATATATATATATATATATATATATATATATATATATATATATATATATATATATATATGTATGAATGTATATATATATATATATATATATATATATATATATATATATATATATATGTATATATTTACATATATATATACGCATATATATATATATATATATATATATATATATATATATATATATATATATATATACACATATACATTATACATATATATACGAATATATATATATATGTATATATACGTATATATATATATATATATATATATTATATATATATATATATATATACATATACATATATATACAACATATTATATATATATAAGTAATATATGTATATGTATATGTGTATATATATATATATAAATATATATATATATATATATATATACCACACATATTGTATACATATATATACTATATATATATATGTAGTATGTAGATATATATACTAGATATAGATATATATATATATTATATATATATATATATATATATATATATATATATATATATATATATATTATATATACGTACCCCGACATATATATCTACAATATATATATATATATATATCTATAATATATATATATATATATATATATCTATATATATGATATATATATATATATATATATATTATATATATCTATATATATATATATAATATATATATATATAACACACACACATACATACATTACCATACATACTACATATATATATATATATATAGATGTACATATATATATATAATATATGTATGTATGTATGTATGTATGTGTATCTGTATCTGTATATGTATGTGTATGTACGTATGTATTAGGTATGATGTATGTATGCTGTGTACATATATATAATATATCTAATATATATATATATATATATCTATATATATATATAATAATATATATATATATATTTATATATATATATATACTTGATGCTGTGAGTAGTAATAATATATCCTTAAAAAATCACCTCATTTAAGAAGAGGGTGCACTTTCCAAGGTTAATAAACAACTCCTTTTCAAGAACCATCATAATATGATTTAAATGGTTTTGATGCTCTATTTCATCCTTGCTATAAATTAGAATGTCATCAAAATAAACCACCACATATTTACCAATATAAGGCCTGAATACTTGATTCGTAAGCCTCATAAAAGTACTTTGAGCATTGGATTAGCCGAATGGCATAACAAGCCACTCAAATAAACCTCCTTTGGTTTTAAAAGCGGTTTTCCACACGTCGCCTTCTCTGATTCTGATTTGATAATAACCACAACTTAAATCAACCTTGGAAGACACCCTTAAACCACGTAGTTCATCCAACATATCTTCGTGTCTAGGTATGGGATACCTATACTTGATTGTAATCTTGTTTGTAGTACGAGTGCCTATACACATGCGCATACTCCCATCTTTCTATAGAACGGCATAAGGACTTAACGACTCTTAAGCTAGTCCTTTAGACATCAATTCTTACACTTGGAATTGAATCTCTATAGTGTCCTTGGGTCTCATTCTGTAAGCTAGTTTGTTTGGAAGAATGGATCCTGGGATAAGACCAATATGATGTTCGATATCTCCTTTTGGGGGTAAACCTGAGGGTATTTCTTCTGGGAAAACATGGTTAAATTATTTAAGTAACAAAATCACTAAAGGATGGTTTGGCGGGGGAATTTACATTCCTTTTGAATAGCTTGTATCCACTCTTTAAAAGCTCTAAACTCATGATAATAGGCTTTTAATGGAGGCACACCATATGTGAGAGGCAAATCCTAATGTTTAGGGCTTCTTTGTAGGGATGCTAGGGTGATCTTCTTTCCTCCCTTAGAGAAGGAATATCTGTTTAGTAATCCATTATGGATCACCTTTTTGATGATATATCCGCGGTCTCCTTAACAAGATATGGCATGCATCCATAGGAATCACATCACACCATAACTAATCTTGGTAGTTCTTTCCAATGGAAAAGGAAATTATACACCTAGAGTTAACTTGTAACCTTTCACTTTGATTTAACAATTGGATATTATAAAGGTGTGGATGAGCCATGGCTTAGAGGCCTAATTTTGCAATCATGCTAAGTGAAACCACATTAGCATAACTTTCTCCATCGATGATCAATGAACACACCTTTCCCTGGACCGTACATCTAGAGTGAAAGATGTTATCTCTTTATTCATCTCTGACTCCCTTTTGGCCACTTAAAACTCTTCTTACAAAAAGCATTTCACCCTCCTCAGCTTCATTCTCTACTTGCTCCTAATTTTCTTCCTGATCATCCTCCACATTCTTCTCCTTTTCTTCTTTAATTTCATCCTCCTTGATGGCCTTCCATTCATCCAAAGTGATTACTTTCCTGTTTGGGTAGTCCACAGCAATATGGCTAAGTCCTTGACATTTGAAACACTTTTAGTAGTCATCGAACTAGGATTAAGTCGATTTGTGGAGGTTGGGTTCTTTATAGAGTTGGGGCTCTCTGTGGGGCCGAAGGAATTGGGCCTATGGGTTTAGGAGGGTTACTTGAGCTCCCCTTGTTAAAGGGTTAACTATAAAATAGGGGCTTAGGGAATTCATGTTTAAAGGGCCTAGACTTTTGTTGTTGCTCAACTCTATAGGCTAGAACAAAAACATCATCGAAAGTTCAGTGTTGTTGTAATTCAACCACATTAGAATACTTAGGACCATGACCCCCTAAGTAGCTAACAATGGTTTGTTCTTCAAGCTCTTGAATATCACACTTGATTAGGAGATTTTCAAACTCTCTTGTGTACTCCTCAACATTCATATTTTCTTAAGTTAATTTATATAACTGGGAGTAACTGTCTTATATATAGAAGGTGGGTAATTAGAACCGAGATTTCAGCCTAGATTTCCTCCTTTTCATGTTCAGATCTTCTCCTTTCGGTTTCTTATTCTTTTAGCACATAAATTTGTCCATCAAAGTGAAGCATACTTTCTGTGTCTAAGGGCTACTAATTTGACCTTCTTATACTAAGGGACCTCTTTGTAATCAAAGATCCTTTTAATGGTATACATCCACTTCCAAAAACTCATCCGAGTCCCGTTTGCCTTCAAACTCCAGAACTCCAGAATCTCAACTCTAAAATCATTAGTGTTAGCTAGTTGTGTACACTCCCTTCGTGCCTTCTTTGAGGCTTACCCTCACCAGAAGAACTCAAAGGATTGCTGGCTTCTTTATCCTCATCACCGTGAACATAATTGGTTGGGCTAGCTAAAGCTTTCTTCTTCTGCTTCATTGCTGTGCCCAATTAACGCTTTAAATACTCATTTTAGTTTTTATATTTCTCATTAGAGTCCTTGAGCTCCTGATTAAAAGATGAAATATTTTGATAAATTCACATCAAAGCTTCAAATTTCTCTTCTAAAGTCATACTTGCACCCATAGCTGAATTTGAATTTAAACAGGTTTGTGTTCCTATTTGTGTTTGGGTTGATTTGGAACATATGGGGCGAGTCTCAAGGACACGGAGAAATTAGCTCTGATACCAAAGTTGATGGAGGCACACAAGAACTCAACTCACACTCAAGATTCAATGTAAGTTAGCTAAGAACAAACTAAACTTTAGCTAGAGTTTAAATGAATCTGAATGATGAGACGACGGGATTAAACGAAACCAAAGTTGTTCTTAGATACAGAATCACCACTAAGAACAAGCTTAAGGCCCTTAATATTATTTAGAATCATAAACACCACCTAAATAAGGATTAAGACTCACTTGATCACCACCTAACTCGACCTAAGCAATGATAAGCAAGTAACGTGTTCAAAACATTCAAAGGAGCAAAGCTTAACCTTCTTAATTCAAGACTCAAAACTAATTACAAAATGAGCTTCCAAAACTCCTTATACACACATATCCCTTGCGCCTAGGAAGGGAGGAGGTTTCTTCCTGCTTAGGAAACCTTTAAACTAATTTAAGTTAACAAAACTTACAAACCATGCTGAATTAAGCTAATTACAAATAATGAGTCTAGTAATACAAAATGCTATTGACTAAACCCAAGCTTGATCATGTTAATTAGCTTAAAGGACTTTATTACACACGGAAGAAAGGCAAAAATGGTTGCTGCTCGTCGCCCTTTGCGGTGGCCAACCAGATTGTGCTTGGTGTCTTCTCCTTTGCACATTAGTGGTTACATGTGTTACCAGGCATTAAAGAGAGCATGAGGATGTTTCCAGCTATCCTAGGTATCCAACAAGGCAAAGACACAGCTCTAGCAAACTCTTCTAAAAGGGAAAACCTCCTTGTGAAGTAACCGGGCTTAAAGAGCTGGTTTTTACTTAGTTTTAGTGCAGCCATGTGTTCTTGTTCTTGTTGACTTCCGATTGGTTTCCTCACTTGGAGGGAATCCTCAGGATGTTAACAAACCCCCTATTAAGAAATCAAGGTTAAATAAGGGTTAAAGTGCTTAAAACACCAAACCAACCCAGGTCAGATTAGGCACTAATCTAGTAAGGTTAACAAAATGTGCTTGAATGTTTAGCTTGTGCTTGATTTAGCTTGAACTTCTTTGCATGCCTTGGTAGCTAACTTCGTTAAGTATCATACTAAGAAGAAATATCGTACTTAAGCCTCATGGAGGCCTAGGAAATAATGTACATAAAAATGAGCCTTTACTTGGACTCGAACCCCGAGACCTTCTGATTTTGACCCTAGGAAAATTTGGGTCATTCCTTAGACTTTGGCTAGTAAATTTAGACTGCGTTGGCTACCTTGTAGGTCCAAATTGGGTTGCATTGATAGATCTCCATCACTATTTTTAAAGAAGCCTTATGTTGGCAAATAAGAAATGGATGCACCATATGAGTGCTAGAAGACAAATGGTGTTACAGTAATAAATTGCAGCTATGGCACCAAGCCAATTGGGCATCCTGGGAACAAAGACCTGTCTCTACTCTTTTTAATGAAACAAAACTAGGATGGGACTTACTAAAGCTCAGATCCCTTTTTTCCATCTAAAGTAATATGGAACATTCTAGAGCAAACGGTAAGACCTACAGAAAAGGCTAGATAAACTTTATTGGTTACTAAAACCTAATAGAGTGTATACTATCAAGTCAGGCTATCATTGGTTAGTTAATAACAGTAATCCTATCCAAGACCCTCAAACACCTAAAATGTGGAGAACTATGTGCTCTTTAAACATCCTATGTCGATGGAAACTTCTTATATGGAAGACTTACCATGATGCTCTACCTACTGGTAGAAATCAATGAGTATGACAGTTGGGCCATTCGTATACATGCCTAATGTGTAATAAAGCGGAAGAAACTGGTCAGCAAATCTTCAGAGATTGTTGGCTCTCACAGCTATTTTGGTGGGCCTTCCACCTGGCAATCAATATTGATGCTAACCCACCCGTTTCATAGAACCAATGGTTATGTGACTAGTTATTCCTCTTGAACCATATCAGCAGCCTAGACCAATAGGGAACTCACACATTCATAGTAGTCATATGGAGAATTTGCTAACTCATAACCATTTCTTATTCCAGTCAGTATCTCATTCATCATCGATAATAGTAGCAACACTACAGGTCAGCCTGTGAGCCCTTTCTAGCCATTGCTTCCTGCCACACATAGTTTAGCCCGAACCTAAATCATGTTTATTTACTTAATTAATTCATGTTATTAATTTTTCACATTTATTTATCTCATTTAATAATCCCAGATAGTAGAATTCATTTTGGGCTCCACTTTGCAATTCAAGCTTCTTTTACCATAATAATTTTGGGTGAATCGATAGTAGGCCCTGATAAATACGAATGAGCGATAAATTATTTTTCATAATGTCATAAAAATTTGATTTTTAACTATGTAAAAATTTGGGCCCAAATTCATTAAGTTTGGCCCAACTCATTTGGGGCTCAAATGTCACCTAAACATTTTGGTGCAATTAAATTAAATTGATCACCACCATGTGCACCCAATGTTAATTAGCAGAAAGATACTTTGGGAAGGATTAAGTTATTTTTTATAATGACCAAAAATTTAATTTCAAGCAACAAAAATGTAATCGCAAAAAGAGTAACTTTTCTTCTAGATCGGAATCCATTTAGGTGCAATTTTGGCCCAACAAGCTACTACCTCATTAATCTAGCTAATTATCATAATTATGTCTACTTATCATTAGCAAAAAAGATACTTTTTGAAGCTTAAAAACTCAGCCAAGTGTTTTAGATCATTTACCACCAAGTAAAAACCCACAAAATATAATGCTTCTCTACCTCCTCTCTTTCTCTGTAGCCACCGCACCTTAGTTGCTCTCACCTACTGCTGCCACCACTAGCCTAGCTAGTCCACCACCAGTTTGGCACTAATCAACCACCAGCTAACTACCTTAGCCACCACCCACACACTCCCATAGGCATCAAACCTCACTTGCACCCCTTCTTTCAAGCTCAAATTCAGTAAACCCTGACTCTATCTTGTTGATTTTTGGTTTTGATTCTTGTTTTTGTAGGTTTTGGTTGTTGATAATGTAATCTTGATAGAAATAAGATTATTTTAGTGTTTTAGTTGTTGGTTAAGCTTGAAAGCATGCAAGGGTTGAGGTTGTTCATGATCATGTAAGCTTAAGTTGAAGTGATGGATTTGGATTGATTTGTATTTGCTTTTATGATCTTTAAGGCATTAGTAATGGATATCATGATGTATATTTAATCTTAGATGAGTTTAAGTGCAAGCACAAGCTGGTCATAAGCTAGGGTTTTAGCAATCATGTATAGATTAGTTTATTTTTAGCTTCAAATATGTTGATTGTGTATAATTTGATGGAAAATGAAAATTGGAAGTGTTGTTTAACTTGGATCATGCCTCGAGGTGATTATTACAAAAAGGGGTGAATTATGGAAAATTTCTTCAACTGATTAAAAGAGGTTATTTTGTTCATTGATGCAAATAAGTGAGATTAAGGATGTGCTTTAAGTGTTTTTGTAAAGAGAAGAATTGAAAATTAGATGAAGATGATTATGGAGTAATTTTGAGTAACATGGCTTCGCAAGGTGATGATAAGGACCAAATCATGGGTTACTGATTTTAAAAGTGATTTTAGAGGGAAATCATGTGAGAAGCAAAGGCTGACAGCATGGCAATAGGGCTATGAACAGACCCAAAACAGGGGTCCCTTTATAAATAAATTGGTATTGTTAGGTCCGTCAAAAAATTGTGATTTTTGGCATATGGATATATCAATATGTTACCTTTCAAATGCCTTTAGAATCGCTTCATTCCAAGTTTTGTGGACAAAGTTATGACCGATTTACGGAGACTGCATAGAGTAAACTGAAGCTATGCACAGTTTTGTTTGAGCTCAGTCTTAGAGGCCGTGTGGTGGTAATTGGGTTTCCTACTATGAATAAAAGTGTTGAGAAACTTTTTAAGCTTTTCATATTGGGGTTTTGTAGCTCAATTTGAAGCCAGGCGTGAAAGATATAAATTTTCTAAGGTAGACCTTGAAATGGTGTTGAGAGGGAAGACAAAAATTATGAGATTTGGAGATATTATCAGGCATTTCTAAACAATTATGGATGTTGTAAAGAAATTACAAATTTTAGTACGTTCAACAACATTTATTGTGTATAAAAGCTTACTTGAGTTGGAAAATTGAGTTAAATGAGCATGAGAATAAAATTTGAGAGGTGGGAGAGTGATGACTCAAGATTGGTGCCTATCAGGCCAAGCTATGGTTATATGAGCTTTCCTGAATCTCACGGCCCCCCTCTTGGCATTAACCTTTTATTATTTATTTTAAAAATGTCAAAAACCCATGTTCTATTTATATCCACTAAAGTCTTTTCAGTATCAACTTAATCATTTCATTTTAGTCAATTTTGCTTCAATTTGTTTTACTTCAAGTTCAATGACCCTAGCTTATTTATTTTTCAAATTATTTTGGTATAACTTATCTTTTATTGAATTGTTTGAATTGTGGATGCCCTTTTTATTTATTAATTTTCATTAAAGTTACAAATTATGGTAGTGAATGTTGGGTACTAACTGCATTTACCTATAATTATATTTCTTAAGCAGAAATGGGGCCTAATTTATCATTTTTTATTGTACATAAGTATTATCAGCTGAGATTGCATTTTAAGGACTTCAGGCTCAATCATTGCTTGTATTTTTAGAAATCAGAGTGTATTTATCAAAGTTATCATGTTTTGATGAGTACATCAATTAATCAATTTACTCAGTGATTTATCACTTAATCAGTGACCCCACCATTTATCATCTATAGGGCATTTGCCCTTCAGTTACCTACAGAACTTTAGGCTAGGTCCCCTAATCGACTTGGTAGGTGTACACCTATTCATAGATTATAATAGTATCAAGGGTCTCACTATCAAATAATAACCAGCAATGCAGTTTTACTTTCATCTCATTTACTGTTTTAACTTAAACTAAATTACAAAGATGATGCCCAACCAATTTATACGGAGATTCTTTAACAATACAGGAGTGGATGTACTAAGTTTTGGCTCATAGTTTGAAATATTTTTTGTGTTTTGTTTTAGGCAAATGCTCAGTGAATCGCCCTTAAGATAGGAAACCAGCTAAAGAGAATAAGTTGAGTAAGGGAATCTGGATGATATAGTACATGCATATTTTTAGAGCTATATTTTGAAATCTTCAGTGGATAGAGGTGTAGATTATATGACGAATGTAGATTATATGACGAATTACATTATTGTGGTGCAAATCTTATGTTGGTTAAGAGTTGATTGCATATGGTTTGATTATGTGTGAATGCGTATGGTTGAAGATATGTCTAAATATGTTATTTCTAGTACACATGCTTCAAGCTTTGTCCTTTTGGACGTTGGTAATGCCCACATCATCAAGTTTATTAGTTCTAATTTAGGGATTTATTAAGGAAAATATAAACAGTAAAACATGCGCATTTTCAGGCATTATAGTTTTTGATGTCAGAGACAGGTTTAATCTTTCTTGATGGCATATGGAGTATGGAGAGTAGAGTGAGGAGACTAAGAAAGTTGGTTATTAAGGGTTATGATGATATCGTTGGAGATTTGTGACAATAGTAATGTTTGTTAATCTCTCACATGTTCTTCTCCTATATTCTTCTTTGTTAGATGGATCCATATGAAGTGAGCATCTTGCCGGTTACCTTTATGGCCACTCACATCTCTTTACTACACGCTAGTATGGTAGTCCACATGTAGAACCCTTTTCCTGAGTTACATAGCATTATAGTCCGTGTATGTACACTATTGTGTATACTTATCTTATATGATAGCAGTAGTGAAGTGATTGAATTACTCTGCTAGCGTCTGGTGACCAAACTTCGCATAATATGCCACCAAACGTTAGCAGAATCTCCTGCTTCCCCACAAGTTGGCTAATAATATTGGGAACCGTAATTACTGGCGTACTTTGGTGTCTGAGCTTGTGAGATAAATTCCCCCAGCACCTACTAAAATCCCTCCTAAGGATGATAGACTAGTAGATAGGGTAGCTCAACGCAACCTTAAAGTTTACGATAGAAAGTATGACCCAGTAGAATTAGAGGAATGGGTGAGGGGAATGGAGAAAACTTTTATAGTGGTAGAGGTTCTATAAGAGAAGAAAGTGAACATTGAGACGTTTTACCTAACTGGTGAAGCCAATATTTGGTGGAACACTGTTAAGGATAGGCTTTAAAGGCCTGACTTCATTTGGAGCAGATTTCTAGAAGAATTGAGAGCTAAATTTTACCCAGTTGTGATTCAACAATAGAACGAGAAAGAATTTATAGAACTTAAGATGAGTGGTAGATATTGGGTGGGTTATTATAAAATGATTGGACAAGAGTTCAACCAAAAAAAAAAAAAAGAAGTGCTTGATGTTTATTTTCATGGCCAATCTATTTGTTGAAAAAAAAGAAAAAGAAAAACAAATGAAAAAAAATTGAAGAAAAAAAGGGTGAAAAAGTGAAGAAAAGAGTTTGGCATTGTTGGATTGTTATAATTGTTTGTAAATTCAACTTTATTGTCCTGATTTGATTTGAGTGAGGGAACTTGTTTGGTCATTTCAGTAGTGTTGGCTTGAGGAGGGTATTTGATAAGAACATTGGCAAAGCTTAGCTCTTAGTCTTTGACTTTTACCTCTATATTCCCTCAAAAAAGTATTTGTTCCCCTCTTACCTTTATCTCTAATCCTATTATAACACATATAATGCCCTCATGATTGTCTAATGTATGTTGCATACTAGTGATGCCGAATTAGAGAGTCTTAGCAGCTTGTGGTAGTTTTGAGCCTTTCGAATGAGACTTGAGGGAAGCTTACTAAATCTTAAACACATGGCGCCACAACACTAAAGTGAGGTTCTGTATGTTTTTCCACCCTAATCTATTTCATGTCCAGATGTGATTGTTTGAGATGATTTAGGTGATCGATTTAAACTTCCATATTATGGTCTTTAAGGAACTTTCGAAAACTCCATCTTCCTATCTAAATGATAATTGTTTTTAAGAAATTTTGGGCTACCTCTGGGTTAGTTTTATTGATGCTACTAATGTCTTCCTCAAGGGGTTATGAATAAATTGTTTGTCTTTTGTTTGCTTGGGGACAAGCAGTGGTTCAAGCACAGGGGACTTTGATAAGTACTTAAAATATGCATCATTTTAGGGTCATTTAACAACATTTCTTACTGGATTGTATGTTTAAGCAGATGACTTGACCCTTTTTCTATTTTACACTAGGGTGTGCTTTTTTGATGCGTTTTGCAGGTTGAAGACCTTTTGTAACTCCCCTAAATTAAACATGTTTCACTGTTTATATTTTCCTTAATAAATCCCTTAATTATAATCTAGACAATCCAATGATAGGGGCATTACTGTCGTCCAAAAGGACAAGGCTTGAAACATGGGTGCAAAAAATAACGCAGTTAATCGTAGCTTCAATATACACATACACACATGATCAATCCATATATAATCAACTGTTAACCAATATAAGGTTTTTACACCATAGTTAAAAACAATTTACCATGTAATCTGCATCTTCATCTACTGAAGATTTCAATATACAGCTCTAAAGTATGCATATACTGTATCACCGCTGTTTCATACAGATTTGCTTGCTCAACTTATTGTCTTCCGCTGCTTTGCTAGCATGAGACAATTCTCTGAGCATTTGCCTAAAATAAGACATGAAAAACATTTCAAACTATGTGCCAAAGCTCAGTATATGCATTCCTGAATTGTTAAATGATCATTGAAATACTGATTGGGCCCGCTTTGTAATTTATTTAAGGTGAAAACAGGGAATAAGGTGAATATAAAACTGCATTGCTAATTATTATCTGATAGTGAACCCCTTGATACTATTACGATCTATGGATAAGTGTACACCTGCCAAGCCGATCGAGGACCTGGCCTGAAGCCGCGCGGGTAACTGAAGGGCGAATGCCCTATAGATGGTAACTAACGGGGTCACTAATTAACTGACAAATCACTGTCTAAACTGATTCATTGATGTACTTACCAAAACATGATAACGTTGATAAATACACTCTGATTTCTGACGATACAGGCAATGGACATACCTTAAGTCTTTAAAATGATACTTCACTTGATAATACATATGCACAAAAGAAAATGATAGGCTACATCCCAATTCTGCCAACGAAATGTAATTATAGGTAAATGCAGTTAATAAACAATATTCACACCCATAATTTGTAACTTTAATGGAAATTGATTAATCCAAAGACTTCTACAATCCCAATAATCCAATATCAAGCAATTTAAACCAAAATAATCTGAAAAATAAATCAGTTAGGGTTATTGAACTTGAAATACAACAAACTGAAGCAAAATAGACTAAATAGAAATGATTGAGGTGATAATGAAAAGATTTTAATTGAAATAAATGAAATATGGGTTTTTGATGTTTCTGAAATGGATAGTAGAAGATGTAATGCTTCGAAAATGGATAATAGAAGGCTTAATGTCAGAAGAGGTGTTGTGAGGTTCATAAAAGCTCAAATAACACCAGCTTGGTTCGATGGACACTGATTTTAAGTCATTAATCTGCTCACTTCTCAAATTTTATTTTCATCCTCAACCCAAGTAAACTTCTATACATAACCAAACTTGTTGAACTCACTACACTTCGTAATTTTCTTGCAATACCCATAATTATATAGAAACTTCTGAAAATATTTCCAAATGTCACGATTTCTGTATTTACTCTGTTACCGTTTGATGGTCTGTATTAGAAAATCCATATCTTTCACTCCCGACCTCCAAATAAGATGTAAAACCCCAATATGAGAAGCTCATAATGTTCACAAAACATTTACGTAGGACATAAGGCATGATTCACATACTAAGGTCTCTAAAATTAGGTAGAACACAGATGTGTACAATTTCAGTTCAATCTGCGCAGTCGTAGCAAAACGACCATAACTTCTTCCACAGAACTCGAATTAAGGCAATTCAAAAAGCATGTGAAAGCTAACTCATTGGTATATCCCCACACCAAAAATAACAAATTTGCAATGAGCCAATCAATACCAGTTGTTTTCGTAAATTCCACTATTCAAATATGCTCCCAGTTTTGATGTATTCTGCGCAGTCTTCAGTAAATTAGTCATAACTTTGTCCTCACAACTCGAAATTAAGTAATTTAAAAGCCCATTTAAAGATAACTCAGTGATCTATCATCCCATCAAAAATAATGATTTTCGGATGTGCCAATCAATACCAGTTTTCTCCCGAATTAACCCCTATTTTAGGTCTGTTTACAGCTCAATAACCACGTATTTGCGGTCTTTTCTTCACATAACGACGCACTAAAATCACTCTTTAACTTATATAAATTAGCATAAATATCTTGATATTCATTGTTAATACTAAAGATCACAAAATCTCACTTAAAACCATCAAAATCCATCATCACCACCAAAACTTGCATGATCATGAACAATCTCAACTCCCATATGCTTTTATGCTTAATCAACACTTAAACACTTCGAAGATAATTTTATTCTAATCAAAACAGCATGATCAACAATAAAAACCAATCAAAATAAGAATCAAAAATAAAAATCAATAAGATAGTAGATGAAGTTTGCTCACTTTGTGCATGAGTATATGAAGATTGAGGTGGTGTTTGATGGTGGTAGGAGTTCGGAATGGTGGCTGGTGGTGTTGGGGGTAGGGGCTGGTGGCCGGAGGTGGTTGGGAGTGGCAGCAGTAGCCTGGAACAATAGCTGGAGGGGGGGTGGTGGTGGCTGCCATGGAGGTTGAGAGGAAGAGAGAGAAAGGAGAGCTTTGATCATTTAGATAATTTACTTGGTTGAAAATGAAGGGGGGTATACATGGCTGAGCATTTATCCCTCAAAAAAAAATATCTTTTGCTAATTTAAATTAGGGGTAATGATGGTAATTAGCTAAATAAATAGATTAAGAATTTGTTGGGCCGAAATCGGCCTTAAATGAACTCGAGTTCGGAAAAATTATCAAAGCGGGTGCGATTAATTTAACATTTTTTTTTCCAAAGCTCAAAATTGAATGTGATATCATGAAAAATAATTTAATTTTTTAAATCATAAATATCGAGGCCTACTACCAATTTTTTCAAAATGAAGCTTGAATTGCAAAGTACGGCCCAAAATGAATTCTCCCAACCGGAATGATTAAATGGGATAAATAAATGTGAAAAATTAATAACATGACTTAATTAAATAAATAACCATGATTTGGGGTCGGGCTATTACAGTCTTCCCCCCTTAAAGAGTTTCGTCCTCGAAACTTATGAACTTTGACCATCATGTAAAGTGATTTCAAATAAATAAGAGTACTTGGCTTTCACTTCTTGCTCAATTTCCCAAATAGCTTCCGGGGAGGTATGATTTGCCCAAGGCAATTTGATTTAAGGTATCTGCTTAATACTTAACTGCTTAATCTTGTGATCCAATATCTGAATTGGATGCTCTTGAAACACAAGACCCTCAATGACTGCAATAGATTTGATTATGACAGGTTGGTCAGGATCTGAAATGTACTACCTGAGTTGTAAGGTAAGGAACACGAAACATGTTATGTACATGTTTGAGTTATATAGGCAGATCTGGTAGACAAGTCATGAAATTCAACCTTTCAATGAACTGATATGGTCCAAAAGATCTTGGCTTCAATTTAGGTCGCAATGTAACCTCCTTACACCCATAGTTGGTGAGACTTTCTAAAAAACTTTATCATATACCCGAAATTCTAGGAATCTCTTTCTTTTATCAACATAGTTTTTCTGTCAATTCCAATGGTATGCTTTCAAGAGTTTTCTAAGATATGCCGCCTTATTGAATGCTAAAGAAGATCTTTATAACTCAAAAGATGATTTTGTTGTCAATGTCGGCTGTCATTTTATCCTAATATTTCATGTAGAATTCTCTACTAGTGCTATCACAACGTTGACCACTGGGAGTTCCATACTTTTTTAAAATGCAAATGTTGATCGTAGGTCATGAAGTACTATAGGCTCCAACTCAGAAGAGTTGGATCCATTGATATTTTTAGATGCTTGCCCACCTATTTCAGGATGATAAGAACTGCTAAAGTTCAATCTAGTTCCAAAGGCTCTTTGAAGGATTTGCCAAAACAGGCCTGACACCTCTACTCTCTATCGGACACTATATCTGAGAGAATCCCATGACAAAGTCCACTGAAATTGAATCCCTTTCTCAAGATTTCGCTTTATTCTTTAGAGCTCAGGATCCTTATCCTAATTCACTCTAATTTCCTCCATTAAGGAGGGCTGTAAAATAAGTACTGGCAATTGAACATTCGCTTTCCTGTGCGACGCTAATTGAATGTCAAAGTACTCAAGCTCTCTCAAGAGAGTCAGTTGAGTATTCACTACAGTGCCCAAGGTAAGTTGTGCCTTCCTGTTCAGGGCGTCTGCCCAACATTTCCCTTTCTTGGTTGACATTGGATCTGCCACAACTAATGTTTCATGTAGATTGAGCTTCTTTTAAGTGAAGATATACTTCAAACTCTGATGGTCAGCATAGATTGCACAAGGTACACCTTACAAGTAATGTTTTCAAATTCTCAGTGCACCTGGATTATGGGTAAGGTACCACCCATAAAACTTGAACTGTTAGGAGGGATAAGGTACCACTATATCTTCTTTCTAACTTTGTAACTTGCTTCAACAAATTGGTCAGGGAAGATAATATTTGACAAATCCTTTCTAAACTCGATAATTCCCTGCTAAACTCAAATAGTTTCTAATCTCAGTGCATTGGTGGATCTTCGGCACATTGTAATTGCTTTCTCCTTTTGCAAATTGGCCTTAATCTCATCCTTTGGAACCATATGTTCCAAAAATACCATTGCTTCTAACTAGTACTCATGCTTCTTGTATTTGCTATGTAATTGATGTTCCCTCAAGGTCTGCAACACTATCCACAAATGAACCGGATACTCATCTCTATCCTTGGAGTATTTCAAAATATCTTTTATAAACACCACCATAAACTTGTATAAATAGGGTATGAAACTCTATTTATAGATCCATAAAGGCTGCAGGGCCATCAATTAGGCCAAAGACATCACAATGAATTCATAATGACCCAAACATGGTCCTTAGTGTGGTTTTGGGAATGTCTTCAGGTATAATCCTAAGTTGATGGTACATTGACCTCAAATTAATTTTAGATCAGACTCCTGCTCCCTGCAATTGATCAAATAAGTTATCTACTTAGGGCGATGGCTGTGTGTTTTTGATGGTGATCTTGTTCAGCTCTCTGTAATCAATACATAACCTCCAGGTTCCATTCTTCTTCTTTACAAATAGAATTGGGGCACCCCATGGTGACACGCGTGGTATGATAAATCCCTTCTGTAATGACTTCTCTAACTGAATCTTCAGTTCTTTAAGCTCAATTGGGGCCATACGATATGAGGTTTTGGAGATAGGTTAAGCATCAGGGATTAATTCCATCTTAACATCAATTTCTCTTTGCGGAGCAATCCCGATAACTTTTTAGGAAAATATCTCTAAATTCACAAGCTATAGGGATATCTTCTACTTTTTCCTCCTTCGGTTGATGTTACTAGCATAATACCAATACATAATATATCCTTGACATAAGAGCTCATTAGTTTTCATAAAAGAATTTAAAGGACAAGGTTTTTCCTCTCTTTGGCCATAAAATATATTTCTCTCCCTTGTTCATCTCTTGAAATTATCTTAGGGTCACAACCTATCTTGACCCTAGAAGTACACAACCAGATCATTTCCAAAATGATACCAAAGTCTGACGAGTCAAATTGAATCAAAATTTCAGGGGAAAGTATCTCACCAATAGTAATTGAAACAAATTTATGAGATGTAGAACACTTAACTCTAAAGTCATTAGACAACTTGATTCCATAATTGGTTTCTACCTTCTTATTCTCAAGGTTCACTTGTAAGGTAGCTCGTGTGAATATAAATGAATGAGTAGCAACTGAATCAATTAATACACAAAATGGTTTTAAAATTAAAGGAGAGTTCTAGTAACTACCGCACCAGAGATGGCAGTATCCTTCTTGCTCAACACCTACGACCTTCCTACAGCTGCGGGCCTTGGAGGCGGGAGCCCTTGTCTATAGCCTTCAGTCTTCGGGAGCAGGCAGCGATGAGGTGCTCTGGGCTACCACACCACGTACATTTGTTAGTTTCCACTTAGCAATTCGGAGCGGTATAGTTATTCTTTCCATAAATCTGCTCTAAGTGAAGTCAGGCCCTAAGAGTCTATTCTTAACAGTGTTCTACCAAATATCGGTTCTACTAGTTAGATAAAATGTTTTAATGTTCACCTTTTTATCCCCTAGAACCTCTATTATAGTGAAAATTTTTCTTCATTCTTCAAATGCATTCTTCAGGTTCCACTGGGTTATACTGTCCACTCTAGAGTTCTTTAGTATGGATCGGCTGAAGGCATTTTCCAAGGGGCAGCAACCCATCAAAATTTCTCACTGACATAATCCAATTACATGGCAAAGATTTTGATTAACAAACTTAAGCTTTATGCAAGTGATCTACTGTAGGAAACTAAGATTGAATCAGCTAAAAAGGTAGGCACATCGCATTTCCCTCAGCAATGGATTCCATAAGTTAAACAACAATCAACCCCTGCATAAAGTGTAGTTAAGATCTACCTTCTGTTCAGGCGTGCTACAAAATTATCAGCTATTGACATGGGTACAATCCAATCATAATCAAGCTATAGCAGCAATTGCGCTCTTAAAAATAGGAAAAAGTGATCAGAACTGATGAAGACATAACATGAGAGTGAATGATGATGCAACTGAATGCGGAGATGCAATGAAGACAAAAAGATGAAGCCCCTGGTTAAAGTGAGGAGTATCCAACAGTTGATATTGCAACAAGGACAATGGCAGATGGTATGTTATCAAAAGGTGCAGTGAAATATTTTCAAGAGTAATGTCCACTTCACAAATGGAGGTGGAGTCAATGGACTGCTTGTAAGAGTTTAGGCAATTTAAGCAGGTCTTCAATTGCAATGAATTGAAGCAAAATGTCTCTCTAAAGTGTCCTTGGTTTCTCTTCTATGGAATAGTCAGTAGTCAATGGTTTCAAACTTATGTATAGCAGAATAAGCCTCTCTAAAATTCGACAAGAACCCCCCCATATAGCTCGCTTAAATGAAATTCTTGGGTTATAGAAGAAAATATATCTGTAATTATTGAATCATATTGAAGGAGTTGCCACTTGAATCTAAGAAATGCACAAAATGGCACCCATTTGATGAGGAAGCATATGCTCAAAGTTTCAGGCACCCGCTGACTTGAACAGTCTGTACCATCAGACTTCTAAGCTGAATTTCATTGATCAAATGGTCTCCAAATGTGTTGCAACTTGGGTCATTGGAATGCATAGTCTAATCAAAACTTTGCTATCTGATGGAATGCATAAGCTGCAACTGGGCTAAACTCAGACCTTGTGTATAAGAATTCTATCCAGTTTGCAGACTTTGACTTGTCTAGTAGTTTTGAACAACCAAATGACCTCCAATCCACTTGAAATTTGTTTCATATGAAAGATATCTTCCTAATCTTAAAGTTAGGATAGGAAACCCTTGCTTAAATCATGTTGATCATGGACAAAAGCTATCTCAAAGTCAAACCTTGTGCACTGATCAAAACTGTCAAGTCGATTAAACTTATGTGTTCTGCCCATGCATGGTTTTCCCTATGCATTTAACCTCAAAATGAGTCAAAGGCATTTCATAGGACACATCTGTAACAACCCCCAATCCTAGGGCTACAAGTGTTAGTGATTCTTAAATTTTTGGGGCAAAATAGATAAAGTTTCGCCTGCAAATTGGCCATTTTTCAGGCTTAAAGCCTTACATAACATCCCCTGCATTGAATAGACGTATAAAAGAACATTAAATCAAGCTCAACGGGTACACATCGGAGATCACAACTCTTCGGGCCACACGCCCGGAGTGCAAGGGTTTACACCCCAAAAGTAAATAATTCCAACTAAAAGGATGTCATACCATTCAAATGGGTGGCTCATATGACCATAGATACCTAAATGCATTAGAACACCTTTAACTTGTTGTTCAATATCACCCTCAAATCTGATGCTTGAGTTCAAACTATATACACATTGTGTGGATCCATCTGACAAAGAAGTATACACAAGTAGAATATGTCAAAGATAAGTAGGCATTAATATTATCACAGATCTCCAATGATGTCATAATCATCCTCACTGCCCAACTTTCTCAGGCCTTTAACTCCACTCTCCATACTCCATATCCCATCAAGAAAATCTCAATCTAGCTATGATACCAAATCTGTAACACCCACAAATTAAACATATTTCACTGTTTGTATTTTCCTTAATAAATCCCTTAATTATAATCTAGACAATCCAGTGATAGGGGCATTACCACTGTCCAAAAGGATAAGGCTTGAAGCATGGGTGGTATAAATAATGCAGTTAATCGTAGCTTCAATCATGCACATACACACCTGATCAATCCATATATAATCAACTGTTAACCAATATAAGGTTTTTATACCATAATTAAAAATAATTCACCGTATAATCTGCATCTCTATCCACTGAAGATTTCAATGTACAGCTCTAAAGTATGCATATACGGTATCACTGCTGATTCATACAGATTTGCTTACTTAACTTATTCCCTTCTGCTACTTTACTAGCATAAGGCAATTCTCTGAGCATTTGCCTAAAACAAAACATGAAAAACATTTCAAACTGTGAGCCGAAACACAGTACATGCATTCCTGAATTGTTAAATGATCATTAAAACACTAATTGGGCCCACTTTGTAATTCATTTAAGGTCAAAATAGGAAATAAGATGAATATAAAACTGCATTGCTAATTATTATCTGATAGTGAACCCCTTGATACTGTTAAAATCTATGGATATGTGTACACCTACCAAGCTGATCGGAGACCTGGTCTGAAGCCGCACGGGTAACTGAAGGGCGAATGCCCTATAGATGGTAACTGACGGGGTCACTAATTAACTGATAAATCATTGTGTAAACTGATTCATTGATGTACTTGCCAAAACATGATAACGTTGATAAATACACTCTGATTTCTAAAGATACAGGCAATGGACGTACCTAAAATCTTTAAAATGATATTTCACTTGATAATACGTATGCACAAAGGAAAATGATAGACTAGGTCCCGATTCTGTTAAAGAAATGTAATTATAGGTAAATGCAGTTAGTAAACAATAGTCACACCCATAATTTGTAACTTTAATGGAAATTGATTAATCCAAAGACTTCTATAATCCTAATAATCCAATATTAGGCAAGTTAAACCAAAACGATCTGAAAAATAAATCAGTTAGGGTTATTGAACTTAAAATACAACAAATTGAAGCAAAATAGGCCAAATACAAATGATTGAGGTGATAAAGAAAAATTTTTAATTGAAATAAACGAAATATGGGTTTTTGATGTTTCTGAAATGGATAATGGAAAATGTAATACTTCTAAAATGGATAACAAAAGGCTTAATATCAGGAGAGGTGTTGTGAGGTTCATAAAAGCTCAAATAACACCGGCTTGGTTCGATGGACACCGATTTTGAGTCATTACTCTACTCACTTCCCAAATTTCATTTTCATGCTTATTTAACTTGGTTTTCAACCCAAGTAAGCTTCTATACATAATCAAACTTTTTGAACTCACTACACTTTGTAATTTCCTTGTGATACCCATAATTATATGGGAACTTCTGAAAATAATTCCAAATGTCACGATTTCTGTATTCACTCTTATTACCGTTTGATGGTTTGCATTAGAAAATTCATATCTTTCACTCCTGACCTCCAAATAAGATGTAAAACCCCAATATGAAAAGGGCATAATGTCCACTAAAACGTTTATGTAGGACATAAGGGATGATTCACATAGTAAAGTCTCTAAAAATAGGGTAGAATACAGACGTGCACAATTTCAGTTTAATCTGCGCAGTCATAGTAAAATGACCATAACTTCTTCCATAGAACTCGGATTAAGTCGATTCAAAAAGCATGTGAAAGATAACTCATTGATATATCCACACACCAAAAATCACAAATTTGCAATGAGCCAATCAATACCAGTTGTTTTCATAAATTCCACTGTTCAAATATGCTCCTAGTTTTGATGTATTCTGCGCAGTCTTTAGTAAATTGGTCATAACTTTGTCCACACAACTCAAAATTGAGTAATTCCAAAGCCCATTAAAAGATAACTCATTGATATATTAGCCCACCAAAATAATGATTTTTGGATGTGCCAATCAATACCAATTTTCTCCCAAAATTACCCCTGTTTTAAGTCTGTTTACAGCTAAATAACCACATACTTGCAATCTTTTCTTCACATAACCACCCACTAAAATCACTCTTTAACTTATATAAATCAGCATAAATATCTTGATATTCATTAGCAACACCAAAGATCACAAAATCTCACTTAAAACCATCAAAATCCATCATCACCACCTAAACTTGCATGATCATGAACAATCTCAACTCCCACATGCTTTTATGCTTAATCAACACTTAAACACTTCAAAGATAACTTTTATTCTTATCAAAATAGCATGATCAACGATAAAAACCAATCAAAATAAGAATCAAAAACAAAAATCAGCAAGATAGGAGATGAAGGTTACTCGCTTTGTGCATGAATATATGAAGATTGAAGTGGTGTTTAATGGTGGTAGGAGTTGGGGATGGTGGCCGATGGTGTTGGGGGTAGGGGCTGGTGGCCGAAGGTGGCTGGCAGTGGCGATAGTAGCCTAGAACAGCAACTGGAGAGGGGCTGGTGGTGGCTGCCATGGAGGTTGAGTGGAAGAGAGAGAAAGGAGAGCTTTGATCATTTAGATAATTTGCTTGGTTGAAAATGAACGGAGTATACATGGCTGAGCATTTATCCCTCAAAAAAAATATCCTTTGCTAATTTAAGTTAGGGGTAATGATGGTAATTAGCTAAATAAATAGATTAGGAATTTGTTGGGCCGAAATTGGCCTTAAATGAGCTCGGGTTCGGAAAAATTATCAAACCGGGTGCCATTAATTTAACATTTTTTTTCCAAAGCTTGAAATTAAATGTGATATCATGAAAAATAATTTAATCTTTTAAATCATAAATATCGGGGCCTACTACCAATTTTTTTGAAATTAATACGGTAAATGAAACTTGAATTGCAAAGTACGGCCCAAAATGAATTCTCCCGACAGGGATGATTAAATGAGATAAATAAATGTGATAAATTAATAACATGACTTAATTAAATAAATAACCATGATTTAGGGTCGGGCTATTATACCTTTTGACCTAGCATTAACCCTCAACTGGATGCATTTTGACTCATCACGGAGTTACTCCCATCCCATGTGCCCGTAGGACAAAGAAGAAAAGAAGATCTCGGGGCCAGCCGTCACCACAGACGGCTTATGGTGGTCACCATGGTCGATGGTGAGCTGAAAACTGCAAGCCCCTTCAGCTTCCTTCATAGTGTGGCTGAGAATGTTTGAGTTCATGTATTTGACGACATCCTCGGCTGAAAGCAAGGGCATCCCTACTTATCCTATCACTTATCTCTTTATTTAGTTTAGAGTTTTCTAATATACTTGGAGCAAAAAGATGATTAAAAGGAAGAAATTAGTAATTAGATACTTGAAGATTAAAATATCATTGAAGAATCTCCGTAGTTGCTAAGTATACTTTTATCTTTACTTCGCCTTGAACTCTTTGCTGATTTGATTTAAATAATGTTTAATTTGAACATGAGTGAGTAGTTTACTTTAATCTGGGGATTTGGTTGCCAAAACATTGATGTTGGATCCCTAATTCTAACATTTATGCTTAATCTACCTTGTTATAATTCTATTATGTCTTGTGATTGATGTGATGTGAGTGAGTTTAGCCAGATTAGCTAGCATATGTTTGGATAGTTGTGTAAAACACTGAAAGGAAAAACTCATAATTGGACTAACAAGATTGAACTTGGCTTAGTAATTCTTAAAAGAGAGTTTCATGTTGAGAGGAGACATTAACAATCAAGACCTATAACATAGACTAAAATAGAGACATTTGAAAGAATGCTAATCGAATTAGAGTAGGCAATTCGATTTATTTTGAGAGAAAACATTGAATTAAGTTAGATTGCATTCCTTTGAATCATTCAAACTAGAAAAGAGCACATGCTTAATTTAAGGATCTAACTCTTTGCTCGGTAAAACAAATCTCTAAATGTTTTCCTCTGATTGATTCCCAAATTTATTACTTAATAATCATTTGGGGTACTTAAACAACCCATTGAATACTTGTTTTGGTAAGCATTCTTAGTAGGCTAAAACTCAATGGATTGCTTTAGCCTCTTTGGATGATATTTAATCTAGACTACAACACTCGTGAGCTTGCAGTGTATGTCAGCTCTATTTCAATCATCTAAAATAAGTTAAAATGTAGATTTTGAGTTCATAACAACCATCCAAATCAGACGATACAAGAAAAATGGGATCTTTTTAGTTAGAATATAATACATGTCTTTTTTGTCATTAGTGAATATCCAATTCCAATCTTCCAGAAAAATTTTCAAAACAACCCCTTAGTATCCATTAATCAAGTAGGAATGCCATTTGGGTTATTGTAACAGCCCACGACCACCCGCCATCGAGGTATTGTCCGCTTTGGGCAGGCGGGACGCTACCACCATCCCTGCCCTCACGGTTTTGTCCTCTTAGGGCAGGCGGCACGCTACCACCATCCCTGCCCTCAAAAGGCGCCTCGATGGGTTGAGGTTTCCCCACGCTTATAAGGCGTGGTTCGTTCTCCTCAACTCCCGATGTGGGATACCTTCATCCACCCCCCTCTCAGGGGCCCAGCGTCCTCGCTGGCACATCGGGTTGGGTCCATGGCTCTGATACCATTGTAACAGCCCACGACCACCCGCCATCGAGGTATTGTCCGCTTTGGGCAGGTGGGACGCTACCACCATCCCTGCCCTCACGATTTTGACCTCTTAGGGCAGGCGGGACGCTACTACCATCCCTGCCCTCAAAAGGCGCCTCGATGGGTTGAGGTTTCCCCACACTTATAAGGAGTGGTTCGTTCTCCTCAACTCCCGATGTGGGATACCTTCATCCACCCCCCAGGGGCCCAGCGTCCTTGCTGGCACATCAGGTCGGGTCCATGGCTCTGATACCATTGTAACAGCCCACGACCACCCGCCATCGAGGTATTGTTCGCTTTGGGCAGGCGGGACGCTACCACCATCCCTGCCCTCACGGTTTTGTCCTTAAAAGGCGCCTCGATGGGTTGAGGTTTCCTCACGCTTATAAGGCGTGGTTCGTTCTCCTCAACTCCCGATGTGGGGCACCTTCATCCACCCCCCCTCAGGGGCCCAGCGTCCTCGCTGGCACACCGGGTCGGGTCCATGGCTCTAATACCATTGTAACAGCTCACGACCACCCGCCATCGAGGTATTGTTCGCTTTGGGTAGGCGGGACGCTACCACCATCCCTGCCCTCACAGTTTTGTCCTCAAAAGGCACCTCGATGGGTTGAGGTTTCCCCATGCTTGTAAGGCGTGGTTCGTTCTCCTTAACTCTCGATGTGGGATACCTTCATCCACCCTCCTCTCAGGGGCCCAGCGTCCTCGCTGGCACACCAGGTCAGGTCCATGGCTCTGATACCACTGTAATAGCCCACGACCACCCGCCATCGAGGTATTGTTCGCTTTGGGTAGGCGGGACGCTACCACCATCCCTACCCTCACGGTTTTGTCCTCATAGGGCAAGCGGGACGCTACCACCATCCCTACCCTCAAAAGGCGCCTCGATGGGTTGAGGTTTCCCCACGCTTAAAAGGTGTGGTTCGTTCTCCTCAACTCCCGATGTGGGATACCTTCATCCACCCCCCCTCAAGGGGCCCAGCGTCCTCGCTGGCACATCGGGTCGGGTCCGTGGCTCTGATACCATTGTAACAGCCCACGACCACCCGCCATCGAGGTATTGTTTGCTTTGGGCAGGCGGGACGCTGCCACCATCCCTGCCCTTACGGTTTTGTCCTCAAAAGGTGCCTCGATGGGTTGAGGCTTCCCCACGCTTATAAGGCGTGGTTCGTTCTCCTCAACTCTCGATGTGGGATACCTTCATCCACCCTCCTCTCAGGGGCCCAGCGTCCTCGCTGGCACACCGGGTCGGGTCCATGGCTCTGATACCACTGTAACAGCCCACGACCACCCGCCATCGAGGTATTGTTCGCTTTGGGCAGGCGGGACGCTACCGCCATCCCTGCCCTCACGGTTTTGTCCTCAAAAGGCGCCTCGATGGGTTGAGGTTTCCCCACGCTTATAAGGTATGGTTCGTTCTCCTCAACTCCTGATGTGGGATACCTTCATCCTCCTAATGTAACACCCCCGACTACTTTCCAGGGATGTCACACCGCCAGGATCCCCCGAGGGAGACCCTTAAGGCTCTTCTTCTTTTAACTTTCTTTTAACATTTTACCACCCCCCTTAGTTGGGAAATCCTGAGACGAATCCGGCAGCGTTCCGTCTGTAATTTGAACATTTTCATAATTTACATTATAATTTTTATGGTACCTGTATCATTACAACTAAATTCAAGAAGGAAATAGGAGGTTCCAGCGAGTCACACACTCGCGGTTGAGGCTTATGCCTTTGCAAACAACTATTTACAATGACTTACATAAGTTTCTTACTATAGAGCCACTACATGCCCAACTCATACACTTTTCAAGCAAAATATTACTGCAGGCAGCCACATCGCTTCACAATTCAGGCATGAAACAACCAATTGTTTCGAATCTAAGCATGAATAACTTATTTCTTGTCATTTCTAACGAATTTAACAAGCCCTAACTTGACATACAACATCAATCCGCTGAAAAATTAACTTCGAAAACAGTATTAACTTAGGAGGGAGAAACACTTACTTGGGTTAGCCTAGTTTCAACCTCAAACGGCGAATACCGGTGCTCCCACGTTGCTAAACCCAAACCCCAGGCCCGTCAGCCAGCAATTTTCGAACCCTAGCCCTCGGTTTCGTGATGCTTCTGGCGGATTGAGGCTTGATTTTGGCTCTAATTTATAGAGGAGGCTGGTTTGAAGGTGGGTCGTCGGTTTTCGGCAGGTGGACGGCCGGTTCTGGGCGAGGGGACGCGTGTTGAGCGAAGTGGATGAAGTCTGGTGGTGGAATGGGCGGCTGATACGCGTGGTGTGGGGGACCGTTCGTCCCTTTCTCTCGCCGGTGACGCGTGTGGCCGGCGGCAGCGCCAGGTGGCCAGTCGCCGGTGAGAGAGAGAGAGAGAGTGAGAGAGATGGGCTAGAGAGAGAGAGAGAGAGCGTGCGGTGAGAGAGGGGGGTCAGGGTCTCCCGACTTCGGTCCCCCTTTTCAATCCTTTTCTTTATCTTTTTTTTTTTTTTTGGGTTAAACTAACAACATTCAACTAAATTTTGGTCCCGTACTCGCTAATGGTTAGGCTAAACCTGAATTGAACGACCTACCATGTACATTTCGGTTTAAACTTTGGGAATCAGCCAAGTAAAACGAAAAACGATTTTAAAAACTGGGTTTAGCGCAGATTCAAATATTTTATAAATAAGTAGCGTCAATGATAACATTAGTTAAATAATCGCCCCTTTTATTGAAACTAGTCGTTAAAAACTCACACGGTCGATTTAATACTTTCGTCGGATAACAAATTGAAAGCAACTGGTAAAATCAACAACTAAACAGTTAGTCAGTCATAGCATGAAAGCATGGCCCTTACACTCTCCCCCCCTTAAAAGAATTTCGTCCTCGAAATTTGCTCACCTGGTGAAAATAATGCGGGATATTTCTCACCCATTTCGTTTTCTAACTCCCAAGTTGCTTCTGCCACCTTGTGATGTTTCCATAACACCTTAACATAGGGAATGCTCCTATTTCTGAGCTTCTTTTCTGTCTTCTCCAAAATCCGAATGGGTTCTTCTATATAGGTGAGATTTTCCTTAACTTGTAGGGGTTCATATCGGATGACATGATTCGGATCCGGGACATATTTCCTGAGACTGGATACATGAAATACATCGTGGATGCCTTGCAATGAGGGTGGTAAGGCCAGTTGGTACGCAACCGATCCTACTTTCTGCAAGACTTCAAACGGTCCAATGAACCGTGGGCTTAGTTTTCCCTTTTGTTCAAATCTTATGCTTCCCTTGAGTGGGGGCACTTTCAGAAATACATGGTCTCCAATCTCAAACTCCAGCGGCCTTCTCCTTTTATCCACGTAGCTCTTTTGTCTACTCTGTGCGGCTTGCAATCTCTTGCGGATTGTCTTGATTAGTCTGATCGTTCGATCGATTAAGTCAACCTTGGATGGTTCCCTTTCCCCTATTTCATTCCAACAAACCGGAGTTTTGCAACGTCTACCGTATAGCGCCTCGAAAGGAGCCATGCCTATGCTGGCATGGTGACTATTATTGTACGTTAATTCAACCAGACGCAGGTTAGGATCCCAAGTTCCAGCAGAATCGGGGGCACAGGCTCTCAACATATCCTCCAGAGTTTGAATAGTTCTTTCGGTTTGACCGTCCGTCTGAGGATGGAAGGCCATACTTAATCGTAATTTTGTGCCCATCGCTCTTTGAAACCCATGCCAGAAGCGAGATACAAACTTGGTATCGCGATCTGACACAATACTGAGTGGCACACCATGCAGTCTAACTATCTCCTTAATGTATAGGTTAGCTAGTTGCTCAGAGGTGAAAGTGGCCTTGATGCGCAAGAAATGTGCAGCCTTAGTCAATCTGTCAACTACAAACCACGCACTGTCATACTGTTTGATGGTTTTTGGCATTCCAATCATGAAATCCATGGTGATGTGTCCCCATTCCACTCAGGAATTGGCAAGGGTTGCAGTAAACCTCCAGGTTTCTGATGCTCGGTTTTCACCCGTTGGCACGTAAGGCATCGAGCCACGTACTCTGCGATATCCCTTTTCATGCCATTCCACCAATAATGGGTCTTCAAGTCATGGTACATCTTTGTACTTCCAGGGTGTACAACAAGTGTGGAATTATGCGCCTCCTTTAACAATTCCTTCTTGAGAGCTGTTATGTTTGGCACACACAGTCTATTCCCATACCAAAGTACTTCATTTTGGATGGAGAATTCCTTATTCCTTCCTTCTTCCGCGCCTTTCTTTATCTTCATAAGTTCAGGGTCATCCTTCTGTTGTTGCTTGATCGTTTCGATCAATGGCGAAGAGACTTGAAGCGCTGCCAAGTAGCCTTGATTTCCTTACCGCGCTACCTCTATTTGTAGCACATCGAGCTCTCTTAGGAGTCTCTTTTCTTGTGTAAGTAAACAAGCTACAGACCCCATGGATTTTCTACTTAGTGCGTCAGCCACCACGTTTGCTTTTCCAGGGTGATATTTGATCTCCATATCATAATCCTTAAGGAGTTCTAGCCATCTTCTTTGTCTCATGTTTATCTCTTTTGGGTAAAGATGTATTTCAAGCTCTTGTGGTCAGTGTATACTTCACACCTTACTCCATAGGGATAATGTCTCCAAATTTTTAAGGCAAACACAACCGCGACCAATTCTAGGTCATGTGTTGGATAATTCTCTTCATAGGGCTTCAATTGGCAGAGTTGAAAACTCAGTTGCAAGAGTTGCTAGATAAGGGGTTAATTCAGCCCAGTGTTTTACCCTGGGGAGCACCAGTACTATTTGTGAAGAATAAAGATGGGAGTTTGAGGTTATGTATCGACTATCGAGAACTAAATAAGGTAACGGTTAAGAATAAATACCCACTTCCTCGAATTGATGACCTGTTTGATCAATTGGCTGGTGCTTCGGTGTTCTCGAAGATTGATTTGAGATCGGGGCACCATCAATTGAAGATCAAGAAGGAGGACGTGCCTAAAACCGCTTTTCGCACTCGATATGGGCATTACGAGTTCTTGGTGTTGCCATTTGGGTTAACAAACACTCCTGCCTTCAACTAAGAGAGCTCGACGTGCTACCACCTAATGTAACACCCCCGACTACTTTCCAGGGATGTCACACCGCCAGGATCCCCCGAGGAAGACCCTTAAGGCTCTTCTTCTTTTAACTTTCTTTTAACATTTTACCACCCCCCTTAGTTGGGAAATCCTGAGACGAATCCGGCAGAGTTCCGTCTGTAATTTGATCATTTCCATAATTTACATTATAATTTTTATGGTACCTGTATCATTACAACGAAATTCAAGAAGGAAATAGGAGGTTCCAGCGAGTCACACACTCGCGGTTGAGGCTTATGCCTTTACAAACAACTATTTACAATGACTTACATAAGTTTCTTACTATAGAGCCACTACATGCCCAATTCATGCACTTTTCAAGCAAAATATTACTGCAGGCAGCCACATCGCTTCATGTCATGGGTACGACTTGCAGGAACAATTAATGGTCTCAGAAGAAACACAGATTCTTTCATCATTCATCACCCGGGGGAAAAAGGGGAAAGGAAATGGAGTGAGCCACCACATGCTTAGTGAGTGTTCCTCCACTCCTTAAAACAAAACCCTTTTCAAGCAATATTACTCATAATATCCACTTATCAAGCATTTAGTTAACACTTACATAGTATTAGGTAACATATCATAGAACACAGGTTGTAGAACATAAACATTGGATAAGTCACGACTTACGTACTCACTAGGCACATTTGAATGTCATTTCACGATTCATTAGCATGTTACATATTCTATTTGAAGCCACGTTCATCATATTTAAGAGCATTTGTGAGCATTTCATAACTTTGAGGTTCTCAATCTTTTGAAAGAGTTTACATTCCGCATACGTCGTAAAACGACCCTTATAAGCATTTCATATCCATTCCATATGGCCTCTTTGGGCCCAATAGAACATTCTTTTTCTTTGAAACATATAAAATGGCAAGGGCCAATTGCTTTTCTTATCTTGGTAGGAAAATACTTCTGGCATAAGATCACTACAGGATGCTGATTGGGTGAGAACTATTCTCGACCCCACAGTGAGACCTAACGCTCACGCTTAAGCTCTTACTCCCGGAATGGCTACATATAACATGTCAGACCATTACATTAGCCCTCGTCAGGGCCTCTAGGGTTTATCCGGACTTATCCCCTAGGTTAACATTACATCATATCATATTGTCCGCAGCACATTATCTTAGCCACTTAAAGCGTATCGACCATAACGGCTAGTAATTTTCCGTTTCAAACAATAAAATCATTCAACGTATAATTCCCATTTCCCTTTTGTTAAAAAAAACGTTTTAGGGATTCCTCCCAAACACTATCTGAATAGCTAAAATAGGCCATAGCTCGTCACTAGACATGGCTATTATTCATTTAAAACTCATGAAGAGTCATTTGCTAAAACATCCCCCTTCCACGCACATGTTACATTTTAAACAATCAAGGAAAAGGGAGTACGCATGTCACATTTAAACACTTCGTAATCATTTCAACACAATGAGCCACACATGGCCTCGCAATCCACACGATTGCGGTCAATTCACAACCCAGTCGCCCTCCTCACTTGCACCGTACCACAAGACCTCGAACACTCATAATTCTTTCCTCAAGCCATCCAACTACCAACTCGATTCATTGATTTATTAATCACAACATTTTATCATATTAGCTTATGTGAAAGGGAGGGAAGTTTAGGCCCTTACCTGAGCAACCAGCATCATTCAGCGAAGTGTTACAACAAGCGTGCATATAGCCACATTTATTCATGATTCGACAATATTTCATTCAGTACATCAAACATAATTCGATTCTAAACATATACGTGGCATTTCGAATCAACTTCCCTAAGCATGAATGCACTACAAAGGGTTCGAATTTATTTCGTTTACACACATAGTACATTAGCTAGTTCAGTTCGAATGGGAGCTAGACACGTTAAACTAACTTCGTTTTTAATCCCCTTTCATATATTAGCTAAATAACTTGAATCAATGCTAAACATATTAAACTAACTTCGTTTCTAATTCCCTTTCAAACACTAACTCATTAACTCGATTCGAAGCTAAATACGTTAAATTAACTTCGATTTTAATTCCGTTTTAAACAATAACTCTTTAACTCGAATCGAAGCTAAATACGTTAAATTAACTTCGATTTTAGTTCCGTTTTAAACTATAACTCTTTAACTCGAATCGAAGCTAAATACGTTAAATTAACTTCGATTTTAATTCCGTTTTAAACTATAACTCTTTAACTCGATTCGAAGCTAAAGACGTCCACATAAATTCGAATTCACTGTTCACGCAAGATTGTGGTTTATGTACAAAATTCACATCGATTCACAAATTCAGGCATGAAACAACCAATTGATTCGAACCTAAGCATGAATAACTTATTTCTTGTCATTTCTAATGAATTTAACAAGCCCTAACTTGACATGCAACATCAATCCGCTGAAAAATTAACTTCGAAAATAGTAATAACTTAGGAGGGAGAAACACTTACTTGGGTTAGCCTAGTTTCAACCTCAAAGGGTGAATACCGATGCTCCCACTCCGCTAATCCCGAACCCAAGCCCGTCAGTCGAACCCTAGCCCTCGGTTTCGTGATGCTTCCGGCGGATTGAGGCTTGATTTTGGCTCTAATTTATAGAGGAGGCTCGGGTTGAAGGTGGGTCGTCGGTTTCCGGCAGGTGGACGGCCGGTTCTGGGCGAGGAGACGCGTGGGTGAGGGGTTGAGTGAAGTGGATGAAGTCTGGTGGTGGAATGGGCGGCTGAGACGCGTGGTGTGGGGGACCGTTCGTCCCTTTCTCTCGCCGGTGACGCGTGCTGGCCGGCAGCAGCGCTAGGTGGCCGGTCGCCGGTGAGAGAGAGAGAGAGAGAGTGAGACAGATGGGCTAGAGAGAGAGAGAGCGTGCGGTGAGAGGGGGGTCGGGGTCTCCCGATTTCGGTCCCCCTTTTCAATCCTTTTCTTTTTTTTTTTTGGTATTGTTTTGGGTTAAACTAACAACATACAACTAAATTCTGATCCCGTACTCGCTAATGGTTAGGCTAAACCCGAATTGAACGACCTACCATGTACATTTCGGTTTAAACTTTGGGAATCAGCTAAGTAAAACGAAAAACGATTTTAAAAACTGGGTTTAGCGTAGATTCAAATATTTTATAAATAAGTAGCGTCAATGATAACATTAGTCAAATAATCGCCCCTTTTATTGAAACTAGTCGTTAAAAACTCACACGGTCGATTTAATACTTTCATCGGATAACAAATTAAAAGCAACTGGTAAAATCAACAACTAAACAGTTAGTCAGTAATAGCATGAAAGCATGGCCCTTACACTCTCCCCCCCTTAAAAGAATTTCGTCCTCGAAATTTGCTCACCTAGTGAAAATAATGCGTGATATTTCTCACGCATTTCGCTTTCTAACTCCCAAGTTGCTTCTGCCACCTTGTGATGTTTCCATAACACCTTAACATAGGGAATGCTCCTATTTCTGAGCTTCTTTTCCGTCTTCTCCAAAATCCGAATGGGTTCTTCTACATAGGTGAGATTTTCATTAACTTGTAGGGGTTCATATCGGATGACATGATTCGGATCCGGGACATATTTCTTGAGACTGGATACAGGAAATACATCGTGGATGCCTTTCAATGAGGGTGGTAAGGCCAGTTGGTACGTAACCGATCCTACTTTCTGCAAGACTTCAAACGGTCCAATGAACCGTGGGCTTAGTTTTCCCTTTTGTCCAACTCTTATGCTTCCCTTGAGTGGGGACACTTTCAGAAATACATGGTCTCGAATCTCAAACTCCAGCGGCCTTCTCCTTTTGTCCGAGTAGCTCTTTTGTCTACTCTGTGCAGCTTGCAATCTCTTGCGGATTGTCTTGATTAGTCTGATTGTTCGATCGATTAAGTTAACCTTGGATGGTTCCCTTTCCCCTATTTCATTCTAACAAACCGGAGTTCTGCAACGTCTACCGTATAGCGCCTCGAAAGGAGCCATGCCTATGCTGGCATGGTGACTATTATTATACGCAAATTCAACCAGAGGTAGGTTATGATCCCAAGTTCTAGCAGAATCGAGGGCACAGGCTCTCAACATGTCCTCCAGAGTTTGAATAGTTCTTTCGGTTTGACCGTCCGTCTGAGGATGGAAGGCCGTACTTAATCGTAATTTTGTGCCCATCGCTCTTTGAAACCCATGCCAGAAGCGAGATACAAACTTAGTATCGCAATCTGACACAATACTGAGTGGCACACCATGCAGTCTAACTATCTCCTTAATGTATAGGTTAGCTAGTCGCTCAGAGGTGAAACTGGCCTTGATGCGCAAGAAATGTGCAGCCTTAGTCAATTTGTCGACTACAACCCACACACTATCATACTGTTTGATGGTTTTTGGCATTCCAATCATGAAATCGATGGTGATGTGTTCCCATTTCCACTCAGGAATTGGCAAGGGTTGCCGTAAACCTCCAAGTTTCTGATGCTCGGTTTTCACCCGTTGGCACGTAAGGCATCGAGCCACGTACTCTGCGATATCCCTTTTCATGCCATTCCACCGGTAATGGGTCTTCAAATCATGGTACATCTTTGTACTTCCTGGGTGTACAATAAGTGTGGAATTGTGCGCCTCCTTTAACAATTCCTTCTTGAGAGCTATTATGTTCGACACACATAGTCTATTCCCGTACCAAAGTACTTCATTTTGGATGGAGAATTCCTTATTCCTTCCTTCTTCCACGCCTTTCTTTATCTTCATAAGTTTAGGGTCATCCTTCTGTTGTTGCTTGATCGTTTCGATCAATGGCGAAGAGACTTAAAACGCTGCCAAGTAGCCTTGATTTCCTGACCGCACTACCTCTATTTGTGGCACGTCGAGCTCTCTTAGGAGTCTCTTTTCTTGTGTAAGTAAACAAGCTACAGACCCCATGGATTTTCTACTTAGTGCATCAGCCACCACGTTTGCTTTTCCAGGGTGATATTTGATCTCCATATCATACACTGACCACAAGAGCTTGAAATACATCTTTACTCAAAAAGAGATAAACATGAGACAAAGAAGATGGCTACCTTACTCCATAGAGATAATGTCTCCAGATTTTTAAGGCAAACACAACCGCGGCCAATTCTAGGTCATGTGTTGGATAATTCTCTTCGTAGGGCTTCAATTGGTGAGAGGCATAAGCAATAACTCTGTCCTTCTGCATTAATACACAGCCCAGTCCCTTCTTGGACGCATCACTGTAAATTACAAATCCTTCATTGCCTTCAGGTATTGCCAATATTGGTGCAGATACCAAACGTTTCTTTAGCTCCTGAAAGCTATCTTCACACTCCGAGGTCCATTCAAATTTAGTGGTCTTCTGAAGTAGTTTGGTAATAGGTAAGGCTAGTTTTGAAAATCCTTCTACAAACCTTCGATAGTAGCCAGCTATACCTAAGAAGCTTCGCACTTCGAAGACGTTTGTTGGTCTTGGCCCGTTTACAATGGCCTCTACCTTTGCCGAGTCCACCGAGATGCCATCTTTGGTTACTATGTGTCCCAGAAATTGCACCCTTTCTAACCAGAACTCACACTTTTTAAGTTTGGCATATAATTTGTGCTCCTCTAAGGTCTTCAGCACCATTCGCAAGTGGTTTGCATGCTCTTCCCTAGTCTTGGAGTATACCAAGATATCATCGATGAATACCACCACAAATTTATCTAGGAAGGGCCTAAGGGCTCTGTTCATCAAGTCCATAAAGAAGGCAGGAGTGTTTGTTAACCCAAATGGCAACACCAAGAACTCGTAATGCCCATATCGAGTGCGAAAAGAGGTTTTGGGCACGTCCTCCTTCTTGATCTTCAATTGATGGTACCCCAATCTCAAATGAATCTTCGAGAACACCGAAGCACCAGCCAATTGATCAAACAGGTTATCAATTCGAGGAAGTGGATATTTATTCTTGACCGTTACCTTATTTAGTTCTCGATAGTCGATACATAACCTCAGACCCCTATCTTTCTTCTTCACAAATAGTACTGGTGCTCCCCAGGGTGAAACACTGGGCTGAATTAACCCTTTATCTAGTAACTCTTGCAACTGAGTTTTCAACTCTGCCAATTCCGCAGGTGCCATTCGATAAGGTGCATTGGATATTGGGGCAGTTCTAGGTACTAATTCAATGGTGAATTCGATTTCTCTGTCGGGGGGTGGCCCCGGTACCTCTCGAGACACCTGTGGAAATTCTCGCTATCGGAATCTCACTCAAGCCCAGCCCCTTTAGTTCTGCGACCTCAATTGCACACAAATAGCTCTGATACCACCTAATGTAACACCCCCGACTACTTTCCAGGGATGTCACACTGCTAGGATCTCCCGAGAGAGACCCTTAAGGCTCTTCTTCTTTTAACTTTCTTTTAACATTTTACCACCCCCCCTTAGTTGGGAAATCCTTAGACGAATCCGGCAGAGTTCCGTCTGTAATTTGAACATTTCCATAATTTACATTATAATTTTTATGGTACCTGTATCATTACAACTAAATTCAAGAAGGAAATAGGAGTTTCCAGCGAGTCACACACTCGCGGTTGAGGCTTATGCCTTTACAAACAACTATTTACAATGACTTACATAAGTTTCTTACTATAGAGCCACTACATGCCCAATTCATGCACTTTTCAAGCAAAATATTACTGCAGGCAGCCACATCGCTTCATGTCATGGGTACGACTTGCAGGAACAATTAATGGTCTCAGAAGAAACACAGATTCTTTCATCATTCATCACCCGGGGGAAAAAGGGGAAAGGAAATGGAGTGAGCCACCACATGCTTAGTGAGTGTTCCTCCACTCCTTAAAACAAAACCCTTTTCAAGCAATATTACTCATAATATCCACTTATCAAGCATTTAGTTAACACTTACATGGTATTAGGTAACATATTATAGAACACAGGTTGTAGAAGACAAACATTGGATAAGTCACGACTTACGTATTCACTAGGCATATTTGAATGTCATTTCACGATTCATTAGCATGTTACATATTCTATTTGAAGCCACGTTCATCATATTTAAGAGCATTTGTGAGCATTTCATAACTTTGAGGTTCTCAATCTTTTGAAAGAGTTTACATTCCACATACGTCGTAAAACGACCCTTATAAGCATTTCATATCTATTCCATATGGCCTCTTTGGGCCCAATAGAACATTCTTTTTCTTTGAAACATATAAAATGGCAAGGGCCAATTGCTTTTCTTATCTTGGTAGGAAAATACTTCTGGCATAAGATCATTACAGGGTGCTGATTGGGTGAGAACTATTCTCGACCCCACTGTGAGACCTAACGCTCACGCTTAAGCTCTTACTCCCGGGATGGCTACATATAACATATCGGACCATTACATTAGCCCTCGTCAGGGCCTCTAGGGTTTATCCGGACTTATCCCTTAGGTTAACATTACATCATATCATATTGTCCGCAGCACATTATCTTAGCCACTTAAAGCGTATCGGCCATAACGGCTAGTAATTTTCCGTTTCAAACAATGAAATCATTCAACGTATAATTCCCATTTCCCTTTTGTTAAAAAAAAAAAAAAAACGTTTTGGGGATTCCTCCCAAACACTATCTGAATAGCTAAAATAGGCCATAGCTCGTCACTAGACATGGCTATTATTCATTTAAAACACATAAAGAGTCATTTGCTAAAACATCACCCTTCCACACACATGTTACATTTTAAACATACAAGGAAAAGGGTATACACATATCACATTTAAATACTTCGTAATCATTTCAACATAATGAGCCACACATGGTCTCGCAATCCACACGATTGCGGTCAATTCACAACCCAGTCTTCCTCCTCACTTGCGTTGTACCACAAGACCTCGAACGCTCATAATTCTTTCCTCAAACCATCCAACTACCAACTCGATTCATCGATTTATTGATCACAACATTTTATCATATTAGCTTATGAAAAGGGAGGGAAGTTTAGGCCCTTACTTGAGCAACCAGCATCATTCAGCGAAGCGTTACAACAAGCGTGCATATAGCCACATTTATTCATAATTCGACAATACTTTATTCAGTAAACCAAACATAATTCGATTCTAAACATATACGTGGCATTTCGAATCAACTTCCCTAAGCATGAATGCACTACAAAGGGTTCGAATTTATTTCGTTTACACACATAGTACATTAGCTAGTTCAGTTCGAATGGGAGCTAGACACATTAAACTAACTTCGTTTTTAATCCTCTTTCATATATTAGCTAAATAACTTGAATCAATGCTAAACATATTAAACTAACTTCGTTTCAAATTCCCTTTCAAACACTAACTCATTAACTCGATTCGAAGCTAAATACGTTAAATTAACTTCGATTTTAACTCCGTTTTAAACAATAACTCTTTAACTCGAATCGAATGCTAAATACGTTAAATTAACTTCGATTTTAGTTCCGTTTTAAACTATAACTCTTTAACTCGAATCGAAGCTAAATACGTTAAATTAACTTCGATTTTAATTCCGTTTTAAACAATAGCTCATTAACTCGATTCGAAGCTAAATACGTCCACATAAATTTGAATTCACTGCTCACGCAAGATTGTGGTTTATATACAAAATTCACATCGATTTGCAAACTCAGGCATGAAATAACCAATTGATTCGAACCTAAGCATGAATAACTTTGTTCTTATCATTTCTAACGAATTTAACAAGCCCTAACTTGACATGCAACATCAATCTGCTGAAAAATTAACTTCGAAAATAGTAATAACTTAGGAGGGAGAAACACTTACTTGGGTTAGCCTAGTTTCAACCTCAAACGGTGAATGCCGATGCTCCCACACCGCTAATCCCGAAACCAAGCCCGTCAGCGAACCCTAGCCCTCGATTTCATGATGCTTCTGGCGGATTGAGGCTTGATTTTGGCTCTAATTTATAGAGGAGGCCGGGTTGAAGGTGGGTCGTCGGTTTCCGGCAGGTGGACGGCCGGTTCTGGGCGAGGGGACGCGTGGGGGAGAGGTTGAGCGAAGTGGATGAAGTCTGGTGGTGGAATGGGCGGCTGAGACGCGTGGTGTGGGGGACCATTCGTCCCTTTCTCTCGACGGTGACGTGTGCTGGCCGGCAGCAGCGCCAGGTGGCCGATCACCGGTGAGAGGGAGAGGGAGTGTGAGAGAGATGGGCTAGAGAGAGAGAGAGAGCGTGCGGTGAGAGAGGGGGGGTCGGAGTCTCCCGACTTCGGTCCCCCTTTTCAATCCTTTTCTTTGTCTTTTTTTTTTTTGTTTTGGGTTAAACTAACAACATTCAACTAAATTTTGGTCCCGTACTCGCTAATGATTAGGCTAAACCCGAATTGAACGACCTACCATGTACATTTCGGTTTAAACCAAAAACCATCAAACAGTATGACAGTGTGTGGGTTGTAGTTGACAGATTAACTAAGGCTGCACATTTCTTGTGCATCAAGGCCACTTTCTCCTCTGAGCAACTAGCTAACCTATACATTAAGGAGATAGTTAGACTGCATGGTGTGCCACTCAGTATTGTGTCAGATCGCGATACCAAGTCTGTATCTCACTTCTGGCATGGGTTTCAAATAGCGATGGGTACAAAATTTCGATTAAGTACGGCCTTCCATCCTCAGACGGACGGTCAAACCGAAAGAACTATTCAAACTCTGGAGGATATGTTGAGAGCCTGTGCCCTCGATTCTGCTGGAACTTGGGATCATAACCTGCCTCTGGTTGAATTTGCGTACAATAATAGTCACCATGCCAGCATAGGCATGGCTCCTTTCGAGGCGCTATACAGTAGACGTTGCAGAACTCCGGTTTGTTGGAATGAAATAGGGGAAAGGGAACCATCCAAGGTTGACTTAGTCGATCGAACGATCGGACTAATCAAGACAATCCGCAAGAGATTGCAAGCTGCACAGAATAGGCAAAAGAGCTACGCGGATAAAAGGAGAAGGCCGCTGGAGTTTGAGATTGGAGACCATGTATTTCTGAAAGTGTCCCCACTCAAGGGAAGCATAAGATTTGTACAAAAGGGAAAACTAAGCCCACGGTTCATTGGACCGTTTGAAGTCTTGCAGAAAGTAGGATCGGTTGCGTACCAACTGGCCTTACCACCCTCATTGCAAGGCATCCACGATGTATTTCATGTATCCAGTCTCAGGAAATATGTCCCGGATCTGAATCATGTCATCCGATATGAACCCCTACAAGTTAAGAAAAATCTCACCTATGTAGAAGAACCCATTCGGATTTTGGAGAAGACGGAAAAGAAGCTCATAAATAGGAGCATTCCCTATGTTAAGGTGTTATGGAAACATAACAAGGTGGCAGAAGTAACTTGGGAGTTAGAAAGCGAAATGCGTGAGAAATATCCCGCATTATTTTCACCAGGTGAGCAAATTTCGAGGACGAAATTCTTTTAAGGGGGGAGAGTGTAAGGGCTATGCTTTCATGCTATTACTGACTAACTGTTTAGTTGTTGATTTTACCAGTTGCTTTTAATTTGTTATCCAACGAAAGTATTACATCGACCGTGTGAGTTTTTAACGACTAGTTTCAATAGAAGGGGCGATTATTTGATTAATGTTATCATTGACGCTACTTATTTATAAAATATTTGAATCTACGCTAAACCCAGTTTTCAAAATCGTTTTTCGTTTTACTTGGCTGATTCCCAAAGTTTAAACCGAAATGCACATGGTAGGTCGTTCAATTCGGGTTTAGCTTAACCCTTAGCGAGTACGGGCCTGGTGTTCGGGTTTAGCAGTGTGGGAGCACCAGTATTCGCCGTTTGAGGTTGAAACTAGGCTAACCCAAGTAAGTGTTTCTCCCTCCTAAGTTAATACTATTTTCGAAGTTAATTTTTCAGCGGATTGATGTTGCATGTCAAGTTAGGGCTTGTTAAATTCATTAGAAATGACAAGAAATAAGTTATTCATGCTTAGGTTCAAATCAATTGGTTGTTTCATGCCTGAATTGTGAATCGATGTGAATTTTGTACATAAACCACAATCTTGCGTGAACAGTAAATTCGAATTTATGTGGACGTATTTAGCTTCGAATCGAGTTAAAGAGTTATAGTTTAAAACGGAATTAAAATCGAAGTTAATTTAACGTATTTAGCTTCGATTCGAGTTAAAGAGTTATAGTTTAAAACGGAACTAAAATCAAAGTTAATTTAACGTATTTAGCATTCGATTCGAGTTAAAGAGTTATTGTTTAAAACGGAATTAAAATCGAAGTTAATTTAACGTATTTAGCTTCGAATCGAGTTAATGAGTTAGTGTTTGAAAGGGAATTAGAAATGAAGTTAGTTTAATATGTTTAGCATTGATTCAAGTTATTTAGCTAATATATGAAAGGGGATTAAAAACGAAGTTAGTTTAACGTGTCTAGCTCCCATTCGAACTGAAATAGCTAATGTACTATGTGTGTAAATGAAATAAATTCGAACCCTTTGTAGTGCATTCATGCTTAGGGAAGTTGATTCGAAATGTCACGTATATGTTTAGAATCGAATTATGTTTGATGTACTGAATGAAATATTGTCGAATCATGAATAAATGTGGCTATATGCACGCTTGTTGTAACGCTTCGCTGAATGATGCTGGTTGCTCAGGTAAGGGCCTAAACTTCCCTCCCTTTTACATAAGCTAATATGATAAAATGTTGTGATTAATAAATCGATGAATCGAGTTGGTAGTTGGATGGTTTAAGGAAAGAATTATGAGTGTTCGAGGTCTTGTGGTACGGTGCAAGTGAGGAGGGAGACTGGGTTGTGAATTGACCGCAATCATGTGGATTGCGAGGCCATGTGTGGCTCATTGTGTTGAAATGATTACGAAGTGTTTAAATGTGATATGCGTACTCCCTTTTCCTTGATTGTTTAAAATGTAACATGTGTGTGGAAGGGGGATGTTTTAGCAAATGACTCTTCATGTGTTTTAAATGAATAATAGCCATGTCTAGTGACGAGCTTTGGCCTATTTTAGCTATTCAGATAGTGTTTGGGAGGAATCCCTAAAACGTTTTTTTTTAACAAAAGGGAAATGGGAATTATGCGTTGAATGATTTTATTGTTTGAAACGGAAAATTACTAGCCGTTATGGCTGATACGCTTTAAGTGGCTAAGATAATGTGCTGCGGACAACATGATATGATGTAATGTTAACCTAGGGGATAAGTCCGGATAAACCCTAGAGGCCCTGACGAGGGCTAATGTAATGGTCCGATATGTTATATGTAGCCATCCCGGGAGTAAGAGCTTAAGCGTGAGCGTTAGGTCTCACTATGGGGTCGAGAATAGTTCTCACCCAATCAGCACCCTGTAATGATCTTATGCCAGAAGTATTTTTGTACCAAGATAAGAAAAGCAATTGGCCCTTTGCCATTTTATATGTTTTAAAGAAAAAGAATGTTTTATGGGCCCAAAGAGGCCATATGGAATGAATATGAAATGCTTATAAGGGTCGTTTTACGACGAATGCGAAATGTAAACTCTTTCAAAAGATTGAGAACCTCAAGGTTATGAAATGCTTTCAAATGTTCTTAAATATGATGAACGTGGCTTCAAATAGAATATGTGACATGCTAGTGAATCGTGAAATGACATTCAAATGTGCCTAGTGAATACGTAAGTCGTGACTTATCCAATGTTTATGTTCTACAACCTGTGTTCTATAATATGTTACCTAATACCATATTAGTGTTAACTAAATGCTTGATAAGTGGATATTATGAGTAATATTGCTTGAAAAGGGTTTTGTTTTAAGGAGTGGAGGAACACTCACTGAGCATGTGGTGGCTCACTCCATTTCCTTTCCCCTTTTTCCCCCAGGTGATGAATGATGAAAGAATCTGTGTTTCTTCTAAGACCATTAATTGTTCCTGCAAGTCGTACCCGTGACATGAAGCGATGTGGCTGCCTGCAGTAATATTTTGCTTGAAAAGTGCATGAATTGGGCATGTAGTGGCTCTATAGTACGAAACTTATGTAAGTCATTGTAAACAGTTGTTTGTAAAGGCATAAGCCTCAACCGCGAGTGTGTGACTCGCTGGAACCTCCTATTTCCTTTTTGAATTTTAGTTGTAATGATACAGGTACCCTACAAATTATAATGTAAATTATGGAAATGTTGATATTACAGACGGAACTCTGCCGGATTCGTCTCAGGTTTTCCTAACCTAAGCTAAAGTTGGGTAAAAATTAAGAAGAAAATTAAAAGAAGAAGAGCCTTAAGGGTCTCCCTCGGGGGATCCTGGCGGTGTGACATCCCTGGTAGGTAGTGGGGGTGTCACATTGGGTGGTATCTGAGCCATGGACCCGACCCGATGTGCCAGCGAGGACGCTGGGCCCCTGAGAGGAGGGTTGGATGAAGGTATCCCACATCGGGAGTTGAGGAGAACGAACCACGCCTCATAAGCGTGGGGATACCTCAACCCATCGAGGCGCCTTTTGAGGGCAGGGATGGTGGTAGTGTCCCGCCTGCCCCAAGAGGACAAAACCGTGAGGGCAGGGATGGTGGTAGCGTCCCGCCTGCCCAAAGCGGACAATACCTCGATGGCGGGTGGTCGTGGGCTGTTACAATGGTATCAGAGCCATGGACCCGACCCGATGTGCCAGCGAGGACGCTGGGTCCCTGAGAGGGGGGGTGGATGAAGGTATCCCACATCGGGAGTTGAGAAGAACGAACCACGCCTTATAAGCATGGGGATACCTCAACCCATCAAGGCGCCTTTTGAGGGCAGGGATGATGGTAGCGTCCCGCCTGCCCTAAGAGGACAAAACCGTGAGGGCAGGGATGGTGGTAGCATCCCGCCTGCCCAAAGCAGACAATACCTCGATGGCGGGTGGTCGTGGGCTGTTACAGTTATGTAATGCCCCTACTACATTTCAACGTTGCATGATGGCTATCTTTTTAGATTTTATTCAGCACATAATGGAAGTCTTTATGGATGATTTTTCTATGTATGATACAACATATGACCATTGCTTGAATAACTTATCTAAAGTTTTACAAAGATGTGAAGATGTGAATTTGATCTTGAATTGGGAGAAATGTCATTTTATGGTGCAACAGGGATTTGTCCTTGGTCATGTTGTTTCTAACAAACGCATTGAAGTTGACAAAGCAAAGGTGGAGGTAATTGAGAAATTGCCCCCACCAACTTCTGTAAAAGGCGTGAGAAGTTTTCTTCGACATGTCCATTTTTACCGACGATTCATAAAAGATTTTTCAAAAATTGCAAAAGCCCTTAGCCAATTGCTTGTCAACGATATGCCTTTTGAGTTTAACGAAGAATGGCTGAGTGTTTTCACAGATTAAAAGAGGTGTTAATCACCCCCCGTAATGCAAGCTCTAGATTGGGAGCTACCTTTCGAAATAATGTGCGATACAAGTGACTATGCTGTAGAGCGAAAGGACAATAAACCATATGCCATATACTATGCAAGCCGCACTCTTGACAAGGCTTAAGTCAATTATGCCACGACTAAAAAGGAGTTCTTGGCAGTTGTCTTTACCTTGGAAAAATTTCGGTCCTATTTGATCAATTCCAAGGTCATCATTTTTACGGATCATGCTGCTTTGAGACATTTAATGAAGAAATCTGATTCCAAACCTCGACTCATCTGATGGGTCCTCCTCCTTCAAGAGTTTGACTTGGAAATCAAAGACAAGGCAGGATTGGCAAATGTGGTTGCCGATCATCTATCTCGTTTAAGCCCAAAGTCCACTCCTAGTGAAGAGCTTTCTATTGATAATTCTTTTCCTTATGAGTAGTTATTAGCTATATCCTAACAAGCTGCTCCATGGTATGCTGATACGGTGAACTTCAAAGTGTGCAGCGTGTTACCTCCACGATTATCCTACCAACAAAGAAAGAAGTTCTTTATAAATGCCAAATACTATGTGTGGGAAGATCCTTTCCTTTATAAGCTATGCGGAGATGGGATTTATGGAAGATGCTTACCTGAAGAAGAGGTACGTAGTGTCTTACACCACTGCTATGCTTAAACCTATGGTGGTCACTTTGGACCAGATAAAACCACTGCAAAAGTACTCCAAGCAGGTTTCTATTAGCCCATACTCTTTAAGGACACAAGGAAACTTGTCATGACATGTAATAGATGTTAGCAAACAGGGAACATTTCCAAGAGGCATGAAATGCCTCAAAGTGGCATACTCGAAGTAGAGTTGTTTGACGTATGAGGGATCGACTTCATGGGTCCTTTTCCTCCTTCCCATAACAACCTTTATATCCTTGTGGCGGTTGACTATGTTTCTAAGTGGGTAGAAGTCATTGCATCCTCGACAAATGATTCCAAAGTTGTCCTTAAATTTCTGAAGAAAAAAATTTTTACACAATTTGGCACACCGAGAGCTCTTCTAAGTGGCAACGGAACACATTTTTCCAACAAGCCTCTTGAGTCACTCTTAAAAAAATATGGGATATTTCATAAGGTTGATACACCTTATCATCCCCAAACAAGTGGGCAGGTGAAACTCTCGAATAGAGAATTGAAAAGCATTTTGGAAAAAACGATGGATCGGTCCCGTAAGGATTGGCCCTTAAAACTACATAATGCTGGTTGGGCATACCGAACTGCTTACAAGACTTCTTTAGGCATCACTCCATGCTAGCTAGTGTTTGGAGAATCTTGTCACTTGCCAATGGAAATGGAACATAAGGCTTATTGGGCTATAAGGACACTCAATTTTGATCTACAAGCTGTGGGACAACAAAGATTCCTGTAACTAAATGGGCTTGATGATCTAAGGTTGGAGGCCTAGGAAAATTCACATCTTTACCAAGAGCAAACTATGAAATGGCATGACAAACACATTATGATGAAGCGTTTTGAAAAAGGTGATATGGTCCTCGTATTCAACTCAAGGTTGAGATTGTTCCTGGGAAACCTGAAATCCCAATGGTCGAGACCATTTACCATTACCAAAGTTCAACCCAATGGAGCAGTCAAGATATGGAGTGAGTCTACCGGAGCTTTCACAGTCAATGGACAGCGATTGAAGCCATATCTAGTGGGACAACCAATTGAAAATGTTAATGTTCATATGCTAACTAATTCGGTTCAACCATAGAAGAAAGGGTCAAGTGCAGCAAAGTTTTCAGGTAATTTCTGACCCTATCCCCTTTTCGTTATGATGTGCCCACATTGAGGGCAAGGTGTGATTCAAGCATGGGGAAGTTAGTTATTATATTTGGCGTCTGATGCTTGTTTTTTTTGGGCGTGTTTGTTTTTGCTTTGTATATATTTTTTGCGGTAGGTTTTTTTTTTTTTTTTTAGTAGTGCATTTAGTTTTCTTCTAGGTTGCATTTTAGTTTCCTTCTTTTGTTAGTTTCTTTTGCATTATAGTTTGCATTGTTTATAGGATGCATGCATTTAAAAAAAAGAACAAAGCAACAAAAAATAAATCCTGCGGTGATGATCTTTATAGATTTGGTAGCTTTCTATGTTTTTGGTACATGTTGAATGCGAATCGATTTTTCTCCCATGAGTCTTTACATGAAATTCTAGCATGTGTAGTGAGCTAGTTTTGACTGTGGTAGATGTCCCATGAGACTTTGAGCCTCTAGAGACTGTTCACGTTATTAGTCTCATATTTTCTTTTATGTATGACTCTTCCTTGACGTCATTTCTGTAGAAATTGCCTTGTTTCTCATTCAAGATCACATTTTGCATATGCATTTAGGCAATATGATTGAAGCATTTTTCTTTCTGTGATTTATTTGAAACCCACAGCTAAATAGCCATCCTTGGTATATATTGTACCCCTTGTTAGCCTCTTTGAGCCTATAATCGTTTTTCTTGATCTGAACCTCCTACTTTTAGCCCATGGCCAAATACTTATCTTACCCTTAAGCCAAGGCTAGAGGAGCGTTACATTCTTTTGTATCATATTTGATAGGGCATTGGTAAAGTGGATTGTTATTCTCTTTAGTGAATTTTGGCTGTTTGGTGCAGGGATGCAAACATTAATCCCTTATTTTATTGTGTAAAGTTTAGAGAAGAGTTTGATTTTAAAAGTTCGTTATGGAATTCCCTTGACTATTCCTCTTTGAAAATAAGAGAAATTAGAAAAAAAACAACAAGAATTGAACAAAAAAAGAAGAAAAAAATTCAAAGAAAGTGATTAGACTTGGTGGGAATGTAAGATATTTGTGATTTTCGATTCTATCTCTTTTCATTTTGGGATTATTTCGCTGATCAGTTGATAAGGTTAGAGAAGGATCTACTATGATGCATTGCAATTGTTTAAGCTCTTAGTCTGTGGCTTTTAGCTACTCATTTCCAAAAAAAATATTTGTTCCCCTCTTACCTTTATGCTAAGCCCCAATACATCCTCACGAAAGTCCTCATGATTGTTTAGTGTATTTGCATTTTAGTGGTGGCGAATTTGAAAATCTTCCTAAGCTTATGTAGATTTATGTTCAAGGAATGAGAATTGAGAGAACCTTCATATATATACATTGTCAAACACATGAGTGCTACGTGCCAAATAACTATTGTGAGGTTCTACCGGCCGTGCTAATCTTACTCGTTTCACATGCTAGAATGATTGTATTTGACAATTTGGGGGACAATTGGTTCAAGTTTTGCATTAAGGTCTATAAAATGGTTTTGAAATTTCATTCCCTATTCTATTTGTTAACTATGTTTTTACATCTTTTTGGGCTACATTTGGATCATCCTTGCCATTTGAATGTTGTCTACGTCTATCCTGAGGAGGTTGTATATCCTTAATCCTTGCATTGCTTGAGGACAAGCAACAGTTTAAGTATGGGAGAGTTTCATAAGTGCTTTATATGTACATCTTTTTAGGGCTATTTTACCTCCTTTTTAGGAGAATTTTGTGCTTAATGATGTTATTTAACTTTCCATTCTCGATTTATGCTTGGGTGTAGTTGTTTTATGTGTTTTACAGGATTTTTAGTCTTTTTACCTAGCATTTGCCATTTAATGGCTGTATTTTGACATCTCGCACGATTATCCATGTTATGCCACCATCGTAGAGCAAAGAAAAAGCAAAATTCCAGATCCAGTACAGGCCACGGTCAGACCGTGGTGAAACCCATAGAATGTGGTGTGCCTGCAACTGTTGCCTCTTCCTTTTCCCTCGGCTGTGTGGTTGAGATCAACTGAAGTTTCCTATAAATAGAGACGTTCTGCAGTAAAGAAGGGCACTCAAGAGCATTCTAAGCAAGCAAGCAAGTAGAATAGTTTAGATTAGATTAGTTTGTTTTATCTCAAATTTTGTCCTTTGTTTAGTTTTGTATGAGTTTTGAGTGTGAGAGTTTTGATCCTGGGGCGGTTCTAAAGCCCTTGGTGAAGACCCCCTCAGTCGAGTCCTTTCCGTCCCAAGACTTCGCCAATCGTTTTGGTTAGTTTATCTTTTATCATGTCTGAGTAGTTTTCTTAGTCTAGGAATTTAGTAGTTTTTGGAATTGTTATTGGATCATGGCTTGATTTTTAAGGAATTGTGCTTATGTTTATGATTGGTTTGATTTTGTTCTATCAAGTGTTTGATATGTTGTGAGTTGACTTTTGGCCAAAATTTACTTGCACACTTGAAACAATCGAGTGAATATTCGAAAGATGACATTTGATTGTTGGACTGCTTGAATAAACACAGCATAACTTCGTCTCGAAAGAGAGATTTATATGTTAGGATGGCCAGTAATTAATCGAATATATTAAACTTGGATTAAATCAAATTAGTTTGAAAGAACGACATTTGCTTAGTTTAGGCAAATTCGATTGATTTCAAAAGAATAGATTAAGTTTCTTGACAAGATTACAATTCCTCAGAATTAACCAATTAGAGAATAGCACATGTTTATTAATTTTGATCAAATTCTCTTCCATAACTGCAAAAATTCCTAGATGTTTTTCTCTTATTGATTTAGACAAGTTTATTTATTTGTAGTAGTTAATCGAATCCATTTGAAATTGAGTTTTGCTTAGCATATTCTGGTAAGACTAGGCTCGATAGATTACTTTAGTCCCTGAGGAACGATATCTTTATCTATACTACGAACACCCATACGCTTGCAGCATTGTGTTGATCACATAGTTCAAAAACTCATAAACAAGCATTTTATTCATGAATGGGCCTAACAACAAGGGTCAAAATAGGTAAAAGAAAGTCACTTAGTCTAAAGACTCATCATTGAAGGATTTATAGGCTCTTTTTTTTTTTAGGTTTTTGTTTTTTATATTTTTTTATTTATGTTTTTTTTTTTTTCACTAAGCCTAAAATGAAACTAAAGACTAAAAAATGTCAGAACAAAACTAAAACATAGAAAGAAACCTAAAAAACTAAATGATCAACTAAAAATGCGAAACAAACCTAAATGCATGACCTAAAAATGCAAACTTTCACACATCCACAACACACATATATAGAATCACAAACATAGAACAACTACAACAACTCCCTCATACTTAGACAAAGCATTGTCCTTAATCCAAGCATATAAAAAGCATAAGACACTAACGGGGAGGGGGAGGGAGTGGAGAAGAAGGAGGGTAGGGTTAAGAAATGTGCTAGTCCCGCCAAATTTTTAAGAAGGCCCTAAAGTCTTGGAAGTATTGGTTCTAGGAGGCAATCCTCCCACAGAGCTCATCATGCCGCTCCTGAAGAAAGTCACAGAGTGGGGCATGTTCTGTTTCTATGTAAGCTAGTAGAGAAGCTTGCTCCTCTTGAATTGACCAAAGGGTATCATGCAAATTAGAATAATCATGAGAGGAGGATGGTTGGGATGAACTAGAAGCCCTAAGGTGAGTAGGTGAAGGAGGTAGGGCGGGTCGTGCCAACTCTTCATCACTGGATAAAAAGTAAAGAACAGCCTGGTTCAGGAGAGATATGTAATCGACATTTGGGAGAGACATAAGTTGGTTCCCATGATAAATCCAATAGATATGCCTACCATCTGCCCCACAAAATTTCATTTGTTCAAAAGCGGCTAAGTTAAACCGCTCCAAACCTTTGACTCTATCATTAGGGTTTGGTTTAACACCAATTAACCTAGTAATGGGGCTAATGAGGGCCCAATGACAATTTTATATCAAAAATTAGTGGCTGCACTATACAATTGATTGACCAAGAATGACCCAGGGTCAATCTGGTCACCTTCAAGCATGCTATACAAAAAATATAATTCAAATAGGCGAGACACATTTAAACTATCATCCATGGCAAACAAAGCACAAGCTAACAAGCGTTGGGCCATATGAATACAAGGGTTTCGAATAACTGCACCTTTAGAATTACTAGTGTCATATGGATGATCCCCAAAAATTTCATACCAAAAAGCATTTGAATTGAATTCCTTAGGGACATAGAGGTATGATAAATCATACTTGATGGAAAATCAAATACACCATTAAAGGTACTCAAATTAAGTTCATAGAACTCCCTATTAATATAAAATCAAATGTAGCCCTCTTGACATCGAAGGCCACTCATGATCTCAAAATGCAATGTGCTTAAAAATTCAAGGGTGAGGTCCCGATAGGTGTGGTCCCTAGCATCTAAAAATTGTCCCATTCTGGCCCGAGCAAACAACCAATGAATATCATCAAATAATCCCACATGATTCAACACATCCTCATCATAATATCGAGTAGCTACTATCAGTTTACTACTAAAAGCATTATATCTAGCAATATGCTCAAGATTAGTTAAACCAAGGGGGTATGGAATGTTACATCGGTGTCTTAAGGTGGTGGATGCTCAGGAGCTTTAGGGTGCTCTTTGTGGGGCTTGACTTGAAGTCCCAGCTTCATACGTGGCTCTTGCCTTCTTCTTCGGTGCCATGGTGGTGTAATATGCATGGGTAAGAAGCTTAAAAATCAAACTAAAAAGAAATGAGTAGAAAAATGCCAGAAAATGAAAAATTTGAGAAAAGAGAAGTAAGTGCTGAAGAAATATGGTAGAAAAATGGAAGAGTAAAAAGTGACAAATGGAGTTTTGAAGGTTATAGGCATGGAGATGGGAAAAATGGCAGAGAAAGAAGGCTTGAAAATGAAAACAAAGGGAGGTTTGGGGTTAAAGTGAAGAAAATAAGTGAAAAGGGAAGAAATTTGATGAATTTTGGTGCAGAATTGAAGGTTTGAAGTAAAGTGGTCATGGAGGTTTTAAAGAGAGAAGGGAACATTTAGAGAGAGAGGGTCGATTTTTGAGGAAGAAGATGAATAGGTTTGGTGTCAAAGGGCCTTGAAAACCCTTGGCCACGGATGCAAGGCTCATCACGGACTACGGTGGTGGTCACGGACCATCCATGGTCAGCTCTGGTCCCGATCATTTTCCTTCTTTTTTTTTTGGATCTTTCATGGACCATGGGTAGGCACCTCGAGGTATCCGTGGAGGTTCTAAAACCCTCTTATAATGGGCTTTTTCTTCTTTATTATTTTTATTGCCTTTTTATTGTTTTATTGATTTTCTACCGAAGATTCTAAGTAGCAAAAGCACAAAATACAATAAAAAAAGAACATAAAAAGGGAAAAGAAAAACAAACACTTGGGTTACCTCCTAAGAAGCACTCGCTTAAGGTTGGGAGCTCGACCTTTCTTCTATTCTAGTTCCGAGTACCACCTCAAAAACTCAGGTTGGAGGTCCTTGTACATCATCAAATTGCGTCAAAGTGTAAGACCACCATATAAAACAGTTCGATATTGAGCTCCATCAAAGGGGCCACTATCTTCATACTCAATCCCAAGATCAAAATCCAAACTAATTCCTTCCGTAAGAGGTAAAATAAGAACTAATTAAGCAAACCTGCAGTAGTCACTCAAGGAAGGCTCATTAGAATCATAGGTCTCAACCTCGGGTATACTAGATGGTGTAGGAGCAGCAAACTCCACCTTAATGTAATGGTCAGGATCCTTAGTTGGAACCCAATCAAAACCAGAAGGGTCAGAATAAACCCAATCATCCTTCATCTCAATTTCAGGAGAAAGGAGAACTATGTTTGAGAGGAAAGAATTAGGGGAAACAATTTTATCTTCCATAAAACAAAATGCAGGATAAGATCCCCCACTTTAAATGTTATACGACCCCCTTTTACATTAATCATGAACCCAGAAGCAGCCAAAAAGGGTCTCCTAAGAATAATATGGGCATCGTCAGTCTCAGTTATATCAGCAATGATAAAATCTTCAAGCACCCATAAATCTCTTATTTTTACGGGCACATCCTCCAACATGCCCAAAGGTCGTGTTTCAGAATCATCCGCTAATTGGAGTGAAAAGGGTGTCGGTTGCAATGGTCCTAACTAAAGCTTACGGAACATATGGTAAGGCATCAAACAAATACTTGCACCAAGGTCACATAGGGCTCTATCAATCTTCACTTTTCCTCTTACACAGGGGACATAAAAGCTACCTAGGTCAGGAAGCATAAGGGGAAAGACTTTAAAAATCTCAAAACTGCCTTTTTCTCTAACGTCATGGGCTCACCCTCATCATTTTTCGTCTTACTTTCAGCCATGCTCACCTCTCTACCTTTCTCAAGTCTCATGTCCTCCAAATCCTTTACCCCTTCTTTCAAGGTAACACAGTTACACTGCTCGTAGAGGTTAGACTCGGGTTTACTAGGCAGTCTACCCAGGTGTAGATGAAGAGGTAGGTTGTTGAGTAATTTGGGCTTCCAACATCTTATTGTGAGTAGTAAACACATCAACCTTAGAGGTCAATTGCTTAATGTACTCATCTTGATTTTGTTATGCCACAAGCATATTCTCTATCATAGTCTCTGAGTTGGATTTTTAAGGTACTTGTTGAGGATAGGATGGTCCTCAAAATCAGGGGGGTGGTCTAAAATTCATTGAGGCACAGTTGGGGCATTAGAACTATAGGAGAAATTAGGGTGATTCTTCCAACCACGATTATATGTGCTTGAGAAAGGATCATTTTTTGGTCTAGGGTTATAATTGTTCATATAGTTGACTTGGTCACTTACATCTTGTGCAAAAGGACTACCCAATTAACAATGCACAATCAAATGATCAAGTGGCCCATAAATATCACATGATGGAGAAGGGATACTTAGAGTGACAGAATTAACATTCAAGCGTTCTAATTTTTAAGACATAGCATCAAATGTAGAAGAAGCTAAGAAATAGCATCTAATTCCAGCTGACCACTAACCTGCTTAGGTTGGGTTTTGTCAGACGACCACTAGAAATTGTTAAGAGTCATATCTTCTTCAAGATTCTATGCTTCATCTTTAGTTTTGTTTATAAAAATACCTTTTGCTGCTGCATCAATGGTAGATCTTAATGGTTGAGTGACTCCATTATAAAATGTCTGCGTGATCATCGACCTTTGAAGACCATGGTGAGGGCATAATCGTAAAAGGTCCTTGAATCACTCCCAGGCTTCATAGAGCATCCTGTCTTCCTTTTGAGAGAAGGTAGCGATTTGATTCCACAGGCTTGCCATCTTACTCGAAGGACAGAACTTAGCAAGAAAAACTTTTGTAACCTCATCGCATGTCATGATGCATCCTTGAGGCAACGAGTGAAGCCACGCCCTCGCCTTATCCCTAAGTGAAAAGGGAAATAAGCGCATGTGAATGGCATCAGTAGAAACTCCATTGAGCTTTAACATATCGCACACCACTAAAAAGACTGAGAGGTGTAAGTTTTGATCTTTTAACAGGGTGCCCCGAACTCGGAGTGCTCCACCATTAACATAAGGGCTGGTGTGAGCTCAAAACTACTTGCATCTACAGTTGGCTAAGTGATGCTGTAGGAAATGCCTTGGACTCCCGAGCTAACAAAATCCCAGAGTTTCCTTCTTTGGTCACCTCCTATTCCTACCGTCAACGAAGAAACTGCTTGAGCCTTTAATCCTTGGTCTCTTTGTTCTTCTACCCACAATTTCTTCCTCCTAGAGTGAAAAGTCCTTTTGATTTCTGGATCAAATTCAAACGAAAACCGACTTCGCATATAAAGGAGAAATCTTGCAAAATTACTAACAAAACTACCAACGCAAATAAAAAGTATAAAGAAAAAGAAACAATGACAAAAATGCTTAGTCAATTTCTAAGGGCTAACTCAACATCCACAAATTTTCTTCTCAATAATGGCACCAAAAACTTAACCTATAAACATATCATAGTTTAGAAAAGATATCGTTCCTTGAGAGACCAAATGTTGTCTATTGAGTTTTGTCCTATAAACATGCTAAGCAAGCAAATTTCACTTAGGTGTTTGAAGAACACTATAATCCAATTGGAAAATTAGATCAATTTAAGACATCTAAAGATTCGTTTTGTCTAGTAAAGATGTGGATCAATGGAATATAATATGCACTTGATCTATATTGGGAGATTGAAAGGGGTGTAATCGTATTAAGAATTCAATCTTTTCTTTCAAAATAAACTGAATTGCTTAAACTAACCAATTGTTATTCTTTCAAATGTCATTATTTCATCTAAGTTATGGATTCTTGATGCCTAAAAAGAACACCTTTCTCAAGTCTTGCTAAGTCAAGTCGTACCATGTAGGTCAAATAGCAACTTTCACCTTTCAGTCCTTCACTTAACTATTTAAATTCAGCAAGTAAATTTGGCCAAAATTCTTTCACAATAATCTTACATATAAGACAGAATTTAACCAATTCCAATCACGAACAAGCACAACTAAATACAAATTAGAGATTCCAACATTAATACTTAGCTAACAATCCCTAGATTGGGAAAACTACTTACACATACTTGAAACAACAACAACTAAACAATGTTTAAGAGAAGAAAACTTAGCACAACTGAAGATCCTCCAAAGTTTTTCCAACATTGCAAGGCCTCCAAAACGGCAATCACTTCTTCATAACTTTCACTATTAAACTCAAAACTAATGAAGAAATCTAAAACTAAACTAAGAAAATGGAAAAGCATGAAAGAGATTAGAGAATAGTAGTTCTCTGTTGTTGTATGTCTCCTTAATCTGCTACGAAATGGCTCTATTTAAAGAAAAACTCGGTCAAGCTTAGCCACACAATTAAGAAAAATGAAGAGACATGTAGTTATGGACTCACCACGGACCGTCCGTGGTGAGCTCTGTCTTGACATTCTTCTGTTCTTTCTTCCTTCCACGAGCATAGTAATTTGGGTGTCTGTGACGGGTCAAGCTACACTCATTTAGTGGTTAAATCTGAGGTAAAATAGTCCAAAAGCCTACAAAACACATAAAAGAACCATACTTGATTGTAAAATAGAAGAAGGAGTGCATAATATCACATAAAACACATAATTCTCCTCAAAAATGATACAAAATGACCTCCTAAAAAAAAAAGTGCACTTTAAGGACTTATCAAAACCTAACATTAATTGTGAACATTGTCCTAGTGAGGAAACGAATGACAAACTCCACATTTTATGTAGATTTTCAGGACCTTAATTATTCATGTGCGAAAGATGGCTTTTCACTTCCGATCACTAAACTCATGATATTGCCATCACTAGTGATGAAGTCTGATTCTTCAAGGAGTGCACTACATGTTATAACTAAATTCAAATGGCATTAGAACATTAAGGGGTCATAGGCTTTTGCATACCTAAGGGCATATTTTGCTATAAGCTGACACCTTTTGGCTTAGAAATCGAGGAGCAACCTATCAAAGAGTGAAGAAGACTATCTTCGAAGATATGTTACATAATATAGTGGAGTGGTATATATATAATCTTTTAGTTAAGTCCAAAAGGATGCTAGATCATTTATAAGATTTTCACCAGATCTTCGAAAAGTTATGGAAGTGTTAACTAAGGATAAACCCGCTAAAGTGTACATTTAGTTTCACATATAGGAAATTCTTAGGCTTTGTCATTCGGCACGACAGCATCAAAGTTGAAGAAATTAAATGAAAGCAATATGAGACATGCCCACTCTAAAGAAACTCAAAGAAGTCATGATTTGTAAGGACGCTTGGCATATACTAGAAGGTTTACATTGAATCTTGCTAGTTGTTGTCACACTTTAAGCCACCTCATGGAAAATGTGTACCTTTTGACTATGATGACTCATGTCAAAATAGTCAAAAGGCTTTTGAAAGCACCAAGAGGTACTTATCGAGTCCTCTAGCCCTAAAGGCTCCTGTCTATGGAAAACCTCTTCCAATTTACATTGCAGCGTAAGAATGCTCTCTCAGGGCGAAAATCCCAAATATAATGAGAAGGCTCTCTATTTGTTTTAGTGCATTATTATGGTCCAAAAGCAAGACTTGTAATGATATCTCCTACGAAACACATTCTTCCAGCACTAATTTATGCTAACTTAACTATGCTCTAACAAGATGGTTAAATATCGAGTGCTTATACTAGGTCTTCAATGGCTATTGAGAAGGGGATGCAAGACCTTGATATGTCTATAGTGACTCATAATTGGTCATTAATAAATTTTTTGAAGAATTTAAAGGGGAGAAAGATGATCCTATTCTCTATTATAAGCATGCCTTATAACTATTGGATAGGCTTCGCATTATCAAGTTTGAACATGTCCCTAAAAGTGCCAACAAGATGGTAGACCCTGCTTATAGGACCTACAACCACTTGGGCACTTAGGGTAAAAGAGAGCATCATTATTTTAGAGTGTTGTCAATGGGTCATTATGGCACTAAAGGATGAGTGTATGGAAGAAGTCAAGGTAGTCTCTATCTGTTAGATTAACAAAAAAAACTAGCATCAGCAATTCATTGACCACTTAACACATGGAAAATTGCTATTGGCTTAAAACATACAATAAAAATCCAACAAAGAGCCTCATAGTTTCTTCATGACAAAGAAACATTGCATCGACGCCTTTTTTTGTTATCTATGGTTACAATGTTTGGATGAAGAAGAGGGAACATAAGTAATGGAAGAAGCTCAAGCTGGTGTATGTGGTGCCATTAGTTCAGACCCAAGTCCCATGATCGCATCAAAAAAATGGATAATTATTGGCCTACCATGGTGGAAGATTATATTGACTATGCAAAAAGCTGTGATGCATGTTAACTCCATACGAACTTCATTGACCAACCTCTGGAACCACTCCATCAAATTGTAACCTAGGACCCTTTTGGAGCATAGGACTTGATGTTATTAGGCCTCTTACTCTTAAATCTTCTATTGACCCTTTGAACATCTTAGCTGCTATTGATTATTTCTCTAATTGACATGATGTGCCTTAATATATCATCACAAGTAATGACAAACCATTCGTCAACAAATTAACGACAAACCTTTGTGAAAATTTCAAGTTTGCCTAGCATAAGTTGTTAATGTACAATGTAACTACAAGTGGTCTAGTAGAAGCTTTCAACAAGATATTATGCAACATGTTGAAGAAGATGATGTTGAAATCCAAGTGGGTTTGGCATGAGAAATGAGGCGAGGTTCCTTAAGCATGTCAAACCATATATCATCTCCTTGTGCTTTAGTATATGCAGCAATAACCTCTTGCCATTGGAAATTCAAATTCCATCATTATGTATCACCATACAAGAGGGCTTGAATGAAGATAAAACCACAAGCTTCGCTTAACTAAGTTAGAGGCCATGAGAAATGGCTTCAAGCCTAACAAAAGTTAGAAGCCTATCAAGCTTGGCTATTACGAGCATTCAATAAAAGGTTAGCCACATTCAATTCAACTTAGAGATGAAATACTTGCATTAAGGAGGCCAATCATCATAATTTATAAGATAAGAAGCATGTTCACTTCCAAATTAGAGGGCCCTTCTTTCGTGTGAGGGATACAAGAATGACATCTATAAGATAGTGGATGGGAGAGAAGTTTGATTAGGATTCATAAATGGCAAGTTTTTTAAGCATTATATGCCTAGAGAAGAGCCTAAACTATCATAAAATAATTCATGGCCCATAGAAATACAAACCATGAATAGGAAAAGAAAAAAATTTCTTAGTTACTCCTGATTCGCAAGAGCATATATCACAAATAGAGAAAGAAATTAAAAGTCTGCTAAATTATATGATGACTTGATCTCATATGAAATTGCAAGTTGCCATGAGTACATAGGTAGTACGGCAAACGAAATTGCTAAATGCACTTAAAATTAAGACAAAAACAAAGGTGATAACAAGAAAGCATGTTTTATGTGATTGAGGATACAAAGTTCATTACAAAAATTAAGAATTTACTAAAGCAAGAAAAAAAATGAGCCAAGTAAGAGATCAATTAGTGTTCAACCAAGCATAACAATTTAGTCACACTGCATATCTAATAAGGTCCATTCATATCTTTCTAGTTCCCCCACATTCCTAATTGATACAGTAGGTATTGCCTCAAGGCCAACAAAAAATTTTGCCTTCTAATCAACATCCTTCTCAGTAGTTATCGTATCTATAAAGCATACGACACAAAAAAAGGTACCTTAGGGGAGCAAATTACAATTGATTAACTTGTTAACAAAAGGAGTGATTTCCAATGCTCCTCTTCAAATGTAACCCCACAATGCCACCCAGAAATTATAATATACCCTTGTCAAAGTTATTTTATACATGCACAATGCCTCCTAAGACTTTCACCATTAAATAGTAGAATTCCTAGTCATCCCTAAAATGACTGTCAAGTCATGAAACTTTGTAACTCTTATGTTGTCAAGTAGTAGAATCTTAGCTCAAGTCACTCTCAAGATTTTTGAGTTGCCAAGGTGCATACTTTTAAGTAACTGACCTAAAAGTCATCTAAAAAGACTCATAACTAACAAATCATCATAGTAAATTAAACTAGCAAATTCTCATGTTGTTAAGCCATAAACTTATAAGTTACGCTCTTCTAAAGACTGTAAAGTCATACAAAAACTCACAAGGCATAATAATCGCGAACATTTTAAAGTCTCGCCTAGAGATTCACAGGTCATCAAACTTAATGACTTTTAAGTCATGACAAATTATCACACTAACTAAAGTAGCATACTATTAAGTTATCAATGCTGTAGAATGTTAAATCGTACTTCATAACTATCAAGGCATCACAATTGTAAACTCTTAGACCACTTCCAAGTCACCTCACTCTACCATGTTAACCACAGCAAGACATTGTGTTGAATTAGAGAGTACACAACCACAAGAGGGGGGTGAATTGTGGTGTTCGACTTTCGCAAGTTGCTGACAAACAGTCTTAGACCAGTTCGTACAGGTTGTTTCTGAGATAAGCAGAAGCGAAAATCCAACAAAATTGAATGCGGAAATAATGGACACAGGATTTTTTACGTGGAAAGCACCTCTAGCCCAGTTGAGGTTAAAAACCACGACCTACCTCGTGTAGGATTTAAACACTTCACTAAACGGGCTAATCACGTTACAATAGCAACACACCTTGTTACAACTTGTAACACACGTAACCTGTCTTCCCTAAGACAAGTTACCCCACGTCCAAAATCCCCTTGATTTGGACACACACTCTACTCACTCTTGTGAAAGAAGAATGTAAAGAAAAAACACCCTATTACAATGCTTCTCAACTAAGCTAATATAGGGTATAATGAAGTCCTAGTATGCCAACTTTAAAAGCTCAATTAATTCACTCACAAGGCTCGGTTTTCTTTTCAAACGTTTTAGCTCATGAACTTAGATTTTTTTCTCTTTGAAAACCGATGTGTCCAAGATTGTAAGAAGCCGCCTTTTATAGTGCTTGGAACACAATTCATCAAATTTTTGGAAACTAAAAAATCTGAAGAATATAGAATCCTTTACCCACAAGGGATGGAAAAACTATTTCTGAAATTTTTGGAAACTAAAATCCTAGAGAAAATAGAATCCTTTAGCTACAAGGGTAAGGTGACATGAGCTGAAAACACTTCCTGAACCGCGTGCATAAGGCGGTGTTCTTTAGCAGCTAGCCCATGTTTTTCTCAACTACCTTATCCACTTGCCAAAAATTAGATATTCTTTTTATTCAAAAAGATTTTGTAAATCCCTTAAGATTTTTGATAACTGTTTTTTAGGGTAAAGAATAAGATACTCCATAGAAAAATCTTTCTTGTAAATCTTTGAAGAAGCTGCTCAAAATCCAAAAGATGAAATCGTGCAAAGCAGTTTTTCGCAGCTTATTCTGGAAACACCCTGCTCGCCCTGTTCCCAGGGTTGTTCTGAAGGGTGATCCGAAATATTTTTCGAAAAGCAAAACCGTTTCCAGTGAGTGGTAAATTAAAACTTTCTAATTGGCATATTAACAAGAGTCTAAAAATATAAAACCAAATCAGATCAAGACATCTTGTTGTAACCACTAGTCATCTTGTAGAACGACTTTGCTGCAAACACTTCACAGAATATGCTTCAAACACCGCACGGAACCTGTTTGTCACAGCTGCACATATCTTATGTTTCAAACACTTCTCAGGATATGCTTCAAAACACCTCATAGAACCTGTTCCTCACAGGTGTTCTTACATTGCTAACTTGAGTACCTGTTCTTGATAAACCATTAGTCAAGCAGTTTTAATACATTGAGAACAGCAGTAATGTCCTGTTTGGAAAGCCTGTTTGGAGCAACAACAACAACACTTGGATTTGTTATCATCAAAACTTTATACATTCTAACAAATTCCCCCTTTTTGATGATGACAAACCAAGTGACCATATTGACTTTCAAGGACAATTGTAGTAATTAGTGCCAATTATTTATAGGACTGACAATTTACATGAAGCAGTTAGTATCGAAAAAGTGTAAGAAATGTAACTCGTCCATGGCAAAACTAAAACAATATTGGTCAACCTATCTTCCCCCTTTTGGCATCATTAAAAAGTAGGGGCGAACAGTCAAACATAGGGTGTTTGCTATCACCACCACTTGGGTAATGGAGGAAAGGCAACAGGCGATACACTCAAGTGTTTTGGTACAGTAATGAGATTGGCCATCCTAGTCACACACAAGCAATTCACAACAAAAAGCAAGCAAGGCAAAGCCAATCAAAAAACAAGATATCCTGTCATTCATCAAAAGAGTGCAACAGAGTACAAACTGATTCACCGAGAGAAGTGAGAACAGGCTATGAGAACAACAGATGGGAACAGCTCATGAGGGTTGTTCAAGGAGCAGAAGGAGAAAATTTTGCTGAAAGTGAAGAGAGAAGGGCGAGGAGATCTGCATGGCGTTTTGCATTTAGAGCTTTTTCCTCGTCCAGGGCAGCCTTTACAGCGTTAAGCTCAGTACTGAGGCGAGAGTTTTCTTCCAAAGCAGCCTCAAGCTTGGTTGAGGAACTGCCAGGAACAGGAGGACGGGGTGTTCTGGTCCCCTGTTCTGAGGCAGACCCTTCAATCAAAGCATACCCACACCCCATAAGGGTGTTACTCCCGATCTCATCAATGAACTGAGCGCCCACCTTCTTCTGCAGTGTCACCCCAAAGTGCTCAAACAAACTAGTCAGAAAGAAGCCGTATCCCAGATCATGTTCCCTAGAGGTGTTTGCAATTCTTGCAATATGTCGAATCATGATGGCAGGAAGGTTAATTTACACTTCCGTGTCCATCAGATCCATCAAACACTGATCCATGGCATCAGCAAGATTTCGACCCTAGCCTCTGGGGATGACATTCTTGATGATAAACCAAAATAGCAATTGATGGAGCGATGTCATGTCCCCCTTCTTCACAGACTTGGGTGTTTGCAGGCTTAGTTGCTGGCTAAATTTCTGGGCGAGTTCCAACAGCCTGGCTGTCCCTAGAATAGTCTTGTCTTCCCTCACATATATATCAAAGCCTGTGGAGGGAATCCCCATAATGTCCCCTAATATCTTCGCATCAAAGCGAAGCTGCTTCCCATTAACAATACTTGTCACCACTCCTTCGGTGACAGTGTAGTTGGCATAGAACTCTGCCAACTCATGTACAGAACACCCCAGCTAGGTGTTTGTAAACAACTCATACCACTCCTGTGCATGCAGCTTGTGCAGAAACACCCCCAGTCCCTGTTCCTCAAAATATTTGACCTTTATAATTTTGCCCCTAACAACCCGTCTCTGAAGCAATTGGGTCAGTTTGGCTGAGATTGCAGACGGGTTAGATTTCTTGGCTCGTTTAGGTTGGGGCTCAATAGGAGGGTCTTGGGTGGAGGCTTTTCTCTTGGGAGTTTTGAGAGGTGATGGTTTTGGTGTAGGAAGAGACTTATTCTCTGAGGACTCTGAGAACACGGGCGTGCCCTGTTTGAAGGCAGTGTTGTCAGTGTCGCTATCTGATGAAGGCTCAGAGGAGGAATCAAGCTCCTCAATAACAGGGGCTGACTGTTTGGCTGGACGAGGAGTGGAGTGAAAAGCTATTCGGGTTATTTTCTTGTGGGTCTGTTTGTGGGTTTGGCCGAAGAGGGGATTTGTGGTTTTGGTTTGACAGCGGGTTCACTTTTTGAGGGCGCTTCAGTCTGGCCGCTTTTAGGCCTTGATGGTGGTCGTGTTCTTGGCATTCTAGTACGCCTAGCCACAATTTTGTATCGTTTACGTTTCTCACCGGTTGGTGGTACCGGTGTGGCTTGTTCAGGCTTCACAGGAGACTCCTCCATTTGACCACTACTTCCCCCTTCTTCTTTTGACAAATCCTCCCCTAGGTCATCCCTAAAAATTTCAGGCCCTGTTTCTGACCTCGTTTCCTGCTTAGGAAATAGCCCAAACGAATTGATGTCATCTAACCCATGGTCCAACAGAAAGAGTTCATCTAAAGCCACAATTTCTCTTTCAGATGCCCCAACAAGTTCTTAGGGTTGACATGCGCCCGTTTCACCAAACAAAATCAATTCCTACCCAAATTTGTACGGGATGTCTTCCAATTTCAAATTCACTGTTCTAAGGTCGATACTTTTCAAAAACCCAAAAGGTTTATAGGCAATGGGTCGAGGAGGTTCAGTATTTTTACCTTCCATGAGGGCTGTCAGAAATTGTGTAGGTGCAAACAGGGTTGTGGCTGTTTGCAAGGTTGTGCCCTGTGTCTGGTTGCCCTGGGTCAAGGAAGGAGAGAGATTAGGGTTTCTTGAACAGAGTTTCAGAGAGTTTCAGTGGAGGTGAGAGATTTGAGCAAGAGAGCTTTAAAGGGAGAGAGAGACGTGCGAAATCTTTAAAAGATTTTACCCGTTTTTGCAACGGATTTTAGCATTTATTTAGGTCGCGCATGCCTCGGGAAGAGATTAGCAGTTTTCAATTTGTTGCACACATTTGACAAATAAGAGGCGTACCTGTTTCTGATGTTTGTTCTTGAGGTTACTTGCTCGGTAACATTGGACAATAAGGGCAATCTCATTAGACCTCAACGAGTGTCAGCAAGTTGCAAACCTCACATATGCTAAACATAGCACACAAGTTGATTGCAAACAAAAATTTAACATGTTGTACCCGTCACTTTTAAATTTTGCAAACAGGGAGAGAGAACAGGTTGGTCAGGTTGTTCTAATTAAGCCTAGTTCGATTCTATTCCTTTCAAATTGTTCTCTACTCAATGCCTTTGTGAATATATCAGCAATTTGATTTTCAGTGGCACAAAAATTCATTGAGATCACTCCCTTTCAACATTGTCTCTCAAGAAATGATGACGAATGTCAATATGTTTTGTTCTTTTGTGTTGACATGGATTTTTGGCAATGTTAATTGCACTTGTATTGTCACAATAAATAGGAATGCATCCTATGTTAACACAAAAGTCCTTGAGTTGTTGTCTTATCCATAATAACTGAGCACAACAAGATGCAGCTGCCACATACTCAGCTTCTGCTGTGGACAAGGCAACAGAGAGTTGTTTCTTGGTTGCCCAAGATACCAAACAAGGTCCAAGAAAGTGAGCCATACCTGAGGTGCTTTTCCTATCAACCAAGAAACCTGCGTAATCAGCATCAGCATACCCAACAAGATCAAAGTTGCAACCTTTAGGATACCATAAGGCTAGATCAGGTGTATGTCTTAAGTACCTTAAAATCCTTTTTACAGCCTTAAGATGAGTTTCTTTAGGGTTAGACTGAAAACGTGCACATAGACCAACACTGAAAACAATGTCAGGTCTACTAGCCGTCAGGTATAGGAGTGACCCTATCATGCCCCTATAGGATTTCTCCTCAACTGAGGGACTACATCATCCATTACTAACCTGGTTGAGGGAGAGATGGGAGTATCAATGGGCTTGGCCGACTCCATCTTAAAACGCTTAAGTAACTCTCTGATATACTTTTGTTGATGGATCATGGTGCCGTTTGAAGTTTGCTTGATTTGCAAGCCTAGAAAGAAATTAAGCTCACCCATCATGCTCATTTCAAACTCACTCCTCATCATTTTTGAAAATTCATTGCACAAATCATGATGAGTTACACCAAATATGATGTCATCGATATATACTTGGACAATCAACAAATGTTCCCCCTTAGATTTTAGAAACAAGGTATTGTCTACCTTGCCTCTCGTAAAACCATTTTCTAGTAAAAAGCTTGACAACCGCTCATACCAAGCTCTAGGGGCTTGTTTTAAACCATAAAGTGCTTTGTCAAGTTTGAAAACATAGTTAGGAAATTCATTACTTTCAAAACCAGGGGGTTGTTTGACATACACTTCCTCTTTAAGGTACCCATTTAGAAACGCACTTTTAACATCCATTTGATATAACTTGATCTCCATGTGGGCTGCAAAAGCTATCAAGATTCGAATGGCTTCCATCCTTGCAACAGGTGCAAAAGTCTCTTCATAATCAATTCCCTCTTCTTGGTTGTAGCCTTGAACCACCAGCCGGACCTTGTTCCTAGTGACTGTTCCGCACTCATCTAGCTTGTTACGGAACACCTACTTGGTTCCAATGATTGTTCTATCATCTGGCCGTGGCACAAGGTGCCATACCTTGTTTCTTTCGAACTAATGGAGTTCTTCTTGCATAGCTGTGACCTAATCTGAATCTGCAAGAGCTTCATTAATATTCTTAGGCTCAATTTTTGAGAGAAAAGCATAGAAAGCACAGAAATTTTTAAGCCTAGATCTAGTTTGAACTCCTGCATTAATATCAGATAAAATTTGATCAAGAGGATGTGAACTTTGGCATTTCCATGATCGTGGTGAAAGTGGGTTCACAGATATGCTCTCCATCCTAGCTGGAATACTTGGCAAAACAAGTTCAGGACCTGTTCCCAAGCCTGTTTGGGAGCCTGTTTCTAAAATTATCTCAGAAGGGTTCGGCTGATGTTGTCTCGAACAGGGTTCCATCCTCTTTCCCCCTGTTTGGTTCACACCCTGCCTACCTTCCTGAAGAACAGCTTCAGGCCTTGATCTCTCAGGTTGATCCTTACCTGGTTCATCTTGAAGCAGCATGTCTTTTTTAACAAGACCTAGTTCGAGGTCTTCCTCCTGTGCATCATTCTCACTTAGAGAGTTAGTTTCATCAAAAAGCACATGCACACTTTCTTCAACACACAAGGTTCTCTTATTAAACACTTTGTATGCCTTACTATGTGAGGAGTAACCGAGGAATATTGCCTCGTCACTCCTTGGATCAAATTTCCCTAAGGCATCCTTTCCATTATTATGCACAAAACATTTACACCCAAAGACTCTCAAATGCAAAATATTTGGTTTTCTTCCTTTGAGGATCTCATAAGGAGTTTTGTTAAGAACAGGTCTAATCATGCATCTATTTATAATGTAACATGATGTGTTTAAAGCTTCAGCCCAAAAATTTCTAGGAAGACCACTAGCAACAAGCATTGTTCTAGTCATGTCCTCTAGAGTACGATTTTTGCGCTCTACCACCCCGTTCTGTTGGGGTGTTCTTGGAGCTGAAAAATTGTGATCAACACCATGCTCATTACAATAGTCAATAAAGCTCGAATTTTCAAATTCTGTACCATGGTCAGACCTTATGCATACCAAAGAGTGTCCTACCCTCTTTTCAGTCTTTCTAATGAAAGCAAGAAATTTTTCAAAAGTTTCATCTTTAGAAGCCAAAAACAAAGTCCAAGTGAAACGAGAGTAGTCATCCACTATCACAAGCACATACCTCTTGCCACCTCAGCTCATGATCCTCATTGGACCACATAGATCCATATGTATTAATTCAAGGGGTCGAGTAGTGCTTATACACTTTTTAGACTTAAATGAATTTTTGACTTGTTTGCCTTTGGCACATGCATCACATACCTTGTCATCATTGAATTTGATGGAAGGTAAGCCAACTACTAAATCTTTGGTTACAAGTTTGTTCAAAAGAGAGTGGCTTGCATGACCTAGTCTTTTGTGCCAAAGCATAACATCATCTTTTAAGGCACTCAAACAAGTCAAATTATTTTGGGGAAGAGTAGAAATACACACTTTATAAACATTTTTGTGTCGCTTCCCCCTTAACACAACATCTCCTGCGTTCATGTTTACAACCAAGCAACGTGTTGAAGAGAACACTACTAGGTTGTCTTTGTCACAAAGTTGGGACACACTTAGCAAGTTGTGTTTTAAACCATCCACAAAATAAACATTGTCAATTGAATGGGAGAGTGACTCACCTATCTTACCTATACCGACAATTGTCCCAGATTTGTCATTTCCAAATGCCACACTCCCTCCTTCTGATGCTGTAAGTGAGAGAAAATTGGATTTTTCACCAGTCATATGCCTCGAACACCCACTGTCAACATACCACAGCTGCCTGTTCCCTAGACTGTTTCCTGCACTGTTTGCTAGGTTGTTTGCTGGGTTGTTCTCTCTCACTTCAGCCTGCAAAACAAATCAAGGGTTAGTTTTGGGAACCCAGATCCACTTGGGTCCCATTCCTTTAGACGTGTAAATCTCATCTTTCCTAACCCATATTTGTTTTACATGCACTGAGTTCTTTTTAATGGCATACTTTCTTATAGGACAAGCATATCGATAATGCCCCGTTTTACCACAATGAAAACAAACAATATTTTCAGGTAATCCGACATATTTGTTATTCATTGGGTAGGTCATCTTAGGCAAAAACCTAGTCCTCTTCTATTTTGACTATGATGAGTGTTTAACCATTCCAACGCCCTTGAGGACCTATTCCAGAGCTTGTTTGTGGCAAGGTCCGATTCTAAGTGTTTTATTTTTTCAAGCAAGTTTCTGTTTTCTTCCAGCAAAGACTCGACCTTACCTTTTAAGTCAAGAGATTCTTTTTCTAGCTCAGTCAGTTTAGTGGAACAAGTCTCTTCTTTCATGAGTAGAGTTTCTTTAAGCACATTGATGTTTTCATGCAAGGCAAGAGTCTCTTTGTCAACTTCAAGCTTTTCTAATTTAAGGGTTTCATTTTCAAGTTCTAAATCTCGAACATCCCCTTTTAATTCAACACATATATCCATTATATTGTACACTAATTTCTCAAGAGTTGATTTATTTAGACCACGTACCTTATTCTTGAGTTGAGTCAGACTATCCGTTGACCCATCATCTAAATCAGTGTCACTCCTTGCCATGAGTGCTACATCAGCTTCCCCAGCTTCAGACCCTTCCTCATCCTCACTTGAATCTCCCCATGCCGCGAGCATAGCTTTTGAGAACCTTTTCGCTGAGCTGCTTACACCCTATTTCCTCCCCTGTTTTCTGGGGTGTTCGGGTTCTTGTTCTTCCTTGTGGAGTGGGCAGTTTCTCACAATGTGGTCCAGCTTACCACACTTGAAACACCCAGTGAACAGTTCCCGAGGGGTGTTCCTGGCTTTGCCGAAGTCCTTCCTTTTGATGTTTTCTTTGACTTTCTTGAAGAACTTCTTAAATTTTTGAGTCATCATGGCAATCTCCTCCTCCTCAGAATCAGAATCAGAATCATCTTCTAAGGCCTTTAGTGCAAGACCTCGTTCTCTCTTTGTCTCATCTTTCTGTTGAGAATATTTCCTAAGTTCATATGTTTGGAGGTTACCAATCAGCTCATCTAAGGTGATCTTATTTATGTCCTTAGCTTCTTGGATGGCCGTTACTTTTGCTTCCCAAGAATGAGGTACAATTCTTAGGATCTTCCTTACCAATTCTTCGTTGGTGAAGGATTTTCCCAAGGATTTCAACTTATTCGTTATGTAAGTGAAGCGAGTGTACATGTCCATCACACTTTCCCGATCACCCATCTCGAACAGCTCATACTTTCTCATAAGCAATTCAATCCGGGATTGCTTTACTTGATTGGTCCCTTCGTGAGCTACTTGCAAAGCATCCCAGATTTCTTTGGCCGACTCACATTCAGATATGCGAGTATATTCATCAGGACCTAGGCCAAAATATAGGAGTTTCTTGGCCTTGGCATTCTTCTCCATCATCTTATAATCTTCAGCATTGAACTCCTTAGGCTCCTTGGGGATTGACTTTCCATCTTCAGTTGTTTTCTTAGGGATGAGTGGTCCATGCTTGATGAGCATCCACAACTCATAGTCATCGGCTTGGATGTAGTTTTCCATCCTATTCTTCCACCAACTATAGTGTTGGCCATTAAAGTATGGTGGACGAGTTATGGATTGACCTTCAAGCATGCCTTGTGGAGTACTCATCTTCAAGGATCTCTCAAAGGTGTTAGCTTTTCAAAGGAGAACCTGCTCTGATACCACTTGTTGAATTAGAGAGTACACAACCACAAGAGGGGGGTGAATTGTGGTGTCCGATTTTCGCAAGTTGCTGACAAACAGTCTTAGACCCTGTTCGCACAGGTTGTTTCTGAGATAAGCAGAAGCGAAAATCCAACAAAATTGAATGCGGAAATAATGGACACAGGATTTTTACGTGGAAAACACCTCTAGCCCAACTGAGGTTAAAAACCACGACCTACCTCGTGTAGGATTTAAACACTTCACTAAACGGGCTAATCACGTTACAATAGTAACACACCTTGTTACAACTTGTAACACACGTAACCTGTCTTCCCTAAGACAAGTTACCTCACGTCCAAAATCCCCTTGATTTGGACACACACTCTACTCACTCTTGTGAAAGAAGAATGTAAAGAAAAAACACCCTATTACAATGCTTCTCAACTAAGCTAATATAGGGTACAATGAAGTCCTAGTATGCCAACTTTGAAAGCTCAATTAATTCACTCACAAGGCTCGGTTTTCTTTTCAAACGTTTTAGCTCATGAACTCAGATTTTTTCTCTTTGAAAACCGATGTGTCCAAGATTGTAAGAAGGCGCCTTTTATAGTGCTTGGAACGCAGTTCATCAAATTTTTGGAAACTAAAAAATCTGAAGAATATAGAATCCTTTACCCACAAGGGATGGAAAAACTATTTATGAAATTTTTGGAAACTAAAATCCTAGAGAAAATAGAATCCTTTAGCTACAAAGGGTAAGGTGACATGAGCTGAAAACACTTCCTGAACTGCGTGCATAAGGCGGTGTTCTTCAGCAGCTAGCCCATGTTTTTCTCAACTACCTTATCCACTTACCAAAAATTGGATATTCTTTTTATTCAAAAAGATTTTGTAAATCCCTTAAGATTTTTGATAACCGTTTTTAGGGTAAGAATAAGATACTCCATAGAAAAATCTTTCTTGCAAATCTTTGAAGAAGCTGCTCAAAATCCAAAAGATAAAAATCGTGTAAAGCAGTTTTTCGCAGCTTATTCTGGAAACACCCTGATCGCCCTGTTCCCAGGGTTGTTCTGAAGGGTGATCCGAAATATTTTTCGAAAAGCAAAACCGTTTCCAGTGAGTGGTAAATTAAAACTTTCTAATTGGCATATTAACAAGAGTCTAAAAATATAAAACCAAATCAGATCAAGACATCTTGTTGTAACCACTAGTCATCTTGTAGAACGACTTTACTGCAAACACTTCACAGAATATGCTTCAAACACCGCACGGAACCTGTTTGTCACAGCTGCACATATCTTATGTTTCAAACACTTCTCAGGATATGCTTCAAAACACCTCACAGAACCTGTTCCTCACAGGTGTTCTTACATTGCTGACTTGAGTACCTGTTCTTGATAAACCATTAGTCAAGCAGTTTTAATACATTGAGAACAGTAGTAAGGTCCTGTTTGGAAAGCCTGTTTGGAGCAACAACAACAACACTTGGATTTGTTATCATCAAAACTTTATACATTCTAACACATTGTTAACTTATCGATGTTATAATTTACAAGTTATGCCCAGAAGACTATCAAGTTGTGAATGTTGTAGAGCTACAAGCCAATACAAAGAGTCAAGTCATCAAAATTACATATTTCTAGTGATGCTCAAGTCTTTCAAGTTATCATGTGGTAGGCTTCTAAGTTGTCAACACTACAAAAGTTAAAGTCATCCAACCTCGAGCTAGTAAAATTGGAGACTTGAGTCAAGAATGTCGCTGACCTAAAAGTCACACCTAGTAGCTATTAAGTTGTCAAAATTGTAAACTCAGGTAACTTATAAAAAACTCTTAAGCTAACAAAAATTATAGGCTTTCAAGCCAAACACAACAACTCCTAAGTCAATGAAGTGTAGGCCCTCATGTTGCCTTCAACACATTTAAGTCATCAAAGTTATGGACTATACAGTGATCAAAAAAAACCTCAAGTCAATCAATCTATGGACTTTTAAATTATCATCTGCGTCCCAAGTCATCAAATTTTCAAGTTCGAAGGCACTCTTCATAGACTTTCAAGTTAAATGACCTACAAATTCATTCGTCACATCTTAACTCCCAAGTCATTAAGTTGTTGACATCAATGTCGTCCCTTATAAACCTTCTAATTAACCTAGGACACAATGACTCATCTTTATGACATACGTGCATGCTACTAAGGTTTTAATTCATTCTTTTCGCTGAAATATAAATTGTTTTGGCCAAAAAATATAACTAAGGCAAGCAACACAAGCCAAAGGAGGACACAATAGAATTCTTACATTATTTCAATTATAAAGAACTTCTACCATGTGTTGGAATGGTTAATTACGAAGACTCCTTCCTACTAGTGAGCACAACGGATTTCTACATGGGGTCCAAAGATCAAGTTAGACCACATACAGTGGGACTTATACCTCAATATAGAGTGTGATTCTCTCAGTTTCAACGTGTGAAGTCTTTCTTCTCAAGTTCCAAAGGCGAGCTCAAGCCACATCTTACAAGTCTTCACACTGCTTATAACATGTGGGTTTTCTAATCTAGACCGTAAAAGGTGTAGTGCTTAACCGTGTTTGCAAATGGGCTTCAAGTCTTCAGGGTGTGAGTTTTCTATTCTAAACCACAAAATATATAGTGGTCAGTCGTATTCACAGATGGCCTTCATGTCTTTACACCACTTATTGTGTATGGGTTTCCCACTTTAGAACCTGAAAGGTTTAGTGGTCAACTGCATTCGCTAGTGGCGTTCAAGACCTCGAACCATCCATTGCATGTAGGTGTCCCGTTCTAGACCCCAAAAAGAACTAATGGTCTGTCGCATTTCCAAGTCATCTTCAAGTCTTCATATAACTTACACCACATAGGTTTTCCATTCTAGACCTTAAGAGGTCTAGATGATCAAGCGCGTTCACAAGTAGTCTTCAAGTTGCTAATCGACTAACCTACACTTAAGAGAAGATTATTACACATCCAACAAAAGAAATGTCTTAGCATTCACATAATTGGTGGCAATCATATGACTTTTTTAAAGCATGATGCCGCAATAATTTAGATAAAGTCAAGGTCAACCATGTCTAAAGAAAAAATACAACAGTCAACAAACAATGTAGACGTAAAAGTCAAAAGAGGCAATAATTAATAAGTAGTGGCACAATATTTGTAAAACACTTCCTAAATACTCTAGGTTGGACAAGATGAAGTAATTAGAGACCTCAACTTTTGCCCCAAAAAAGAGGAACAAAGAATGAATATATAATAAAGGGATGTTCAGTGGTGATACTATCAAGCATTGAATTATACACATTTATTAAAGTACAATAAAGAAATGTTAAGACATGGTGCCTAGCATGAATTCTCTAAAGCACAACTAAGAGTAGCACTCATAAATATTAATTTTGCTTCATCGCGACAATAGAACCAATGCACAAGCAACAAATTATTAAAACATAGAGAGATATTTTTTATGCAATAAGGCGACCACCTTTGGATTACTTTGGTCAAAGTTGTCACTTTTATTGCCAATAATCAATAGAAAAAGGGATTGTAATGACAAGCCCTTCAAAGCACATCATTATGAATTTCAAATGCAAAAAATAAAATACAAGAAAGAGGAAGTATTGGAATTATACGTTATGGATGAACCAAGGCCTAATTCTAATATTAAGTCTAGCAGTCATTTGCAATACACAGAGCTCTAAGTCTGGGTGCAAAAACCTTTTAGGTAAATGGTGATGAAAGGACGCATCAAACATAAAAAGAGAGGGGACGTTCACACACAATAAGAAGAGAAAGCGGTTTCGTCAAGTGCTTATGTAGTCAAGGGGCTGCAGTCCTATTTCCTACGGACATTCCAAGCAAAATGAAATTAATCAAGGAAGAAAAGCAGTAAATATATGAGAAACCAAAAAAAAGGAGAATGGTGATCATTTATCTCATTTGTCTGTGCCTAAAATCATTCCTTAAGCTGTCCAGCTCTCGCACACATCCTCAAAATAGTACTTTTTAACTCCAGTAATATAACTAGAGACAGAGAGAGAGAAAGAGAGAGAGAAAGAGAGACAGGAAGATAAGGAAGACTGTGACATGAGGAAATTTTGGGCCTCATCAAATTTCGTTTAATTAGTGGCTACAGATGATTACACTTGATATATAAAAGGCGCAAAAATTGCCTTAGGGATAGGTTATACCTATGGTCTTTAAAACAACAGAAAAAAGTAGAGGGGAAAAAAAGAATAAAAGGGGGCATATGACAAGGCTCCAATAGCTAGCGTATATAAGGCTTGGCTTGTTTATTTTCGACCATTATGCTTAATCTTGCTCATATCAAACTTTGACAAAGTTGAGGTTATAACACGTAAAGAAAAACAGAAAGAAAAGGTGAGAAAAGATCCCCATCACACTTGATAACGATCCCCTTTAAGCCAACCTGTCATATCCAATTTAGCAGTTACCCAATATTGTGTGGCATAGTTTAAGATAGTAACATAACTTTGTATTATGTGGCAAGCTAACAATTCAAAAAGTTAGGTCCAAGAACAAATGATTAGGACATCAAGAACTTTTGGGGCCTACAATTCAAGTATTGATGTGACCTACCTATTGAGCATCAAAGTGACTAAACCAGAATTTACGTTGACATGATTAGTCAAGTTGAGAGCATGACAAGGATAGTTGTTACAACATGAACAACATGATAAGCAAAGCTAAAAACATTGCCAAGTTATGTTAATGACATGATAGTCCATATTGACAACTACTCGTAGCAACAAGTTGAAAAAATATCGAGACGTTAGCCACGTTTAAAAAAACACAAGCCTTGTATGCGACCTACTCTGGAGGAGACAAGGCGTGGGCACTAACAAAATTTTGTTTCATACTATAAGTATAACTTTAGATTAGTTATTTAGGTTAATTACTTTAGTTGATTTAATTAAGCTAAAATTCACTCACAAATTGTGGCCTAAGCCCACGTTTAACTCGTAAGCAAAGACAATCAAGGCCTAAAGTTGACTCCCAATTCAAGGACAATGATTTTAAGTCAAAACATAGTTAACAGTCAAGCCCCCAGTCTAGCTTTTAGAACTTCAATCGATTACAATGTTGAAAAATCAAGACTTCAGTGTCAAGTTTACATGGACTCCCAAGTCAAATTTATTCAAATCGAACCCAATTGTGGGTCCAAAAGAAGTAAAAAACCACCTTGACTCTTAAATGGATGGATGGGGGTTTTCCTATAAATAGGCCCCTATTTTCCTTGTTTCAAGGGTGAAAAAATTAGTTCGAATCAAGATTTTCTCTTTTATAGTGAAGAACGCAATTGAAGATCACATAAGCATACAAGAAGCTGACCTCCAAACTAAAGATTAAGCATTCATTTTAGGGATCAAATTAGAGGAATAAATTTGTTCTTTTGTAACAAATACTTAGATATTTGCACCTAATTGATTTAAATATCAATACAAAATACATTGGTTCACATTTTGCAGCAATAGTGGCAAAAATATGAAAATCACCAACATATACCGCCTTTCACTATTGTCACTTTCACCTCTCCCCGGTCATTCTTAATTTTGGGGATAGACATCATAGCAAAAAACACTCCTTAAGGGATTGTTGGCCATGAGTACATTCTAGTAGTCACAGATTATTTGATGAAGTGATCATAAGTCATCATATGTCCCATTTCAAGGACGAAACTTATGCGAGGAATGAAGTTAAACTTATGAAAATCGACCTAACATGTCGTCATTCACATTGTTTATAGAACATCTGTTAGAAGATCCATCAATACTGTTCTGTTCTTACTTATGTAAGGAATGAAGTCAATCCTGTCAGTAGAGGTGCAAATTCCTTGACTTTGGGTTGCCTTGGAGGGTCAAGTACTCAAGGGAGATTGGATACAAGCTCGGCACAAACTAATAACAGTCATAGATGAACAAAAGACTTATTATAGTACATCACTTATGACAATACCAATAGAGGGTATCCTAAGCATAAACTCAAAGGTCGAAATGAGAAACATAAAAGTGGGCAATCTAGTCTTAAAAGATATTAAGACCCACGTCACCCACCTACACCGAAAATTTAAACCTCAATAAAAAGGTCCCTCCATTGTCAAGGAAACTCTATGTGGGGGTCCGGTCAAATTAATGGATCACATAGATCACATAAAACACTTCCACTTCTAAGAACATTTTACAAAAAGGCAACCCAGGCTCCGTGATCTACCATTGGACCCTAGTACCATGCCATTTGGGCCTAGCGGTCTGCTGCTAACTCCAAACAGCTTGCCACATGCCTTAGCACCTCCATGCCACCATCCAACAACAATTTCAATATCAACTTGTTCCCAAGCCCATTTAAGGACAAAATTCTTACAAGAAAAGGAAAAAGAAAAAGAGCCCTGCACAACATAACATGCCTAACATATAACGTATTCATAATACAAAAAGCTTTTCGTTAATATTAATAGGAAAGTCTGTTATATCATCAATTAAGTAGCGTAATTAATAGTCCTAATATCCTCATATGGGATTTATTCTAGCTATGTACTGGACTACTAAATAGTTGAAATGCAACATAAATATGCAAACAAGATCACTCTAATCAGTCTTGTCTTTTGCGTTCTTGCATGAATCTTCATTAGGTTTTTGTACCTAGACAAGGTTGCGAGCCTTATTCATTTTTCTTTTCTTTCTCTTAGGCATTTCTTTTGTAAGTACTTATGCATTTCATGGTTGACCCACAGCTGTAGCTCTCAACATAATGCACTTTTTAAGAGTGGTAGATTTTATCCACCCACAATAAGCATGGCTCACAAAGGGAGCGATAGGCATGGGTGGCCTTGCCAACCATATGAATTTAAGCCATTTTTGATTCCATGACTTATTGATTTTTTAGGCCAACTTAAATAGCTAGTTCAACACAATCATGACTTGGAAGGATTTGTCTAAAGTGCGTTTGGCGAGACGAATGACAAGTAAAGTTGTAAGTACATCTTTTAAGCCATAAGAGAAGAAGACAACTTCCATCTCTCCTCGGAACTCTAAATCCCTGAATGCACTGCCATTTTTATGTGCCAAAAAATCTTGGTCTTTCCATGATGAAAAAAGACTCTCAATGTTCATACAAACATTTGCAGATGACAAAATTTCTAGGCACATATCTCCATATAAAAAACAAAGGGGCACTTGGTAGAAATTCTATAAGAGCCAAATCTCCAATATCATCAAGCACAAATCAAGATCTCTATCAATAGTGTAGAAAGGGGACAAATGAATCCAAAATGTTTGAAACTTTAGCTGTAAAAGAATAGGGCTTCCTTTAAAATCATTGCCAATGTTGCCACTAAGGCCATCCAAGCACAAGATCATCTCAGTAAGAACAATGGCATATAAGAGTGTCCCTTCAAAGACTCCCTCACAAGGTGCATCACACAAGCTAACCTCCCTTGCTAACAAATAAGAACATGTTGTTAAGACAAAAGGCAAGGCCTTTTTCTTCCATTGTCGGAGTGATAGTCATCCTTAGACTCAAGCATAAATCAATAGGCAATTCATGCAAGATCGGCAACATAGTCATCTATGGCCTCTATCACCTTATTTGCCCCTAGATCAATCGAAGTCCAAACAAGATGATAGAAATTTGCTATTAGAGAAGGGGCAACAACCATCTAGGGCTCGAAAGACTCTAACTACCAAAAAATTGTTCAATACAAGGACATCTTTCCCTATAATTGAAGCAGAGCACATGGAATGTTAGAACCCAAAATTCAAAAGCAATGCAGATTGTGTTCTGAGCTACACCATATTTTTCTTCGCAAAGCTTGTAAGGGAAATAGGCCTGTATCCGATCATGTTTAGCTTTCATCTTTCAATGCCCACTTTTCACAAACAAAAATATAGGGCTTTTTATTTAAAATGCACAATAGATTTTAATTATATTGCAAAGAAATGCAATTAACATTCACAGAGTTCACACAACTACAAAATGCTACAGATGATATATGCACAACTACAAAAGTGTAGTGACTAATATAGATCAAGGGGCATTCCCTATTGCTCATCATCGAAGCAACTTCCCTCATTCTTTAGCAACGGTCTAGGGGTGATCTAGCATGACTGTATCAAAAAATCAGTGTTGTAGCACAAAACCAATATGCAGACAAGGGTATAGTGTCCTTTACATGTAGCGAGGTGTAATAACCCAACCCTACCCCATATTTATTTATTTAAATCATATTTATTTATTTAATTAATCATGTTTATTCATTTAATTAATCATGTTCATTGATTTAGTCACTTATGGCTATTTGTTTAACCAAATCATGTTTATTAATTTAGTTACACTCAATTTATATATTTACCAAATTACCTTATATCATTTAAATTTTGGCTTTCATTTATCATATTTAATCGTCCCGGCTGGGGAATATTTTATTTGGGTCTATTTTGCAATTCAAGTTTTATTGATTGTTAATTCAAGTTTCGTTGATTAATTAAATATCAGGTGAATCAAAACTAGGCATCGATATTATGGTTTAAGAAATTATAATTATCATTATTATTTTTTATAACCTCGCAAAAATTTAATTTCGAGCTACGAAAATTCAACCGCATACCACATAAGCCAATCATAGCCCAAGAAGCTTGCATTCCATAATTTAAATCTAACCTTAAACTTAACCATGGTTAACCAAAAAGCTCCTTTATGAAATATTAAACACTAGTCAAGTAATGTTGATTCATTTCTAACCAAGTAAAACCCACACACACACTCATCTTCTCTCCCCTTTCTCTCTCTTTTTAAGCTCTAGTAAGTAATCTCAACTTAGATTCTTTTCATTTTGATTTTTGTTTTTGTGATTTGGGTTTTGATCATGTTCTTTGGAAGGAAACAGGAGTTATTTTCATGTTTTTAAATGTAGCCTGAGCTTGAAGCATGCTAGGGTTTAGGGGTTTGTCATGATCATGTTAGCTTAAGTCAAGTGATGGATTTGGATTGTTTTGTATATGATTTTGTAATGTTTAGTCTTATTGATGATTATGGTGGTGTTTTTGGTGATTTATAATAAGTTGAAGATGAGTTCAAGTTGGCCATAAACAAAGGTTCTAATGATATTGCAAGGTTTAGCTCTCCTTTAACGGCAAGCATGTTATTTGTATATATTTGATTGAGATATGAATCTTTGATGGATATGATTATGTAGTGAAATTGAGTATTATGGCTTAATATGGTGATGGGAAGGATGAAAGTTTTGTTACATGATTTTAAGGAGTGATTTTAGATGAGAATTTATCTGAAAAGAAAGGAGAAGATTGTGACAGTATGGCTGTGAACTGACAGAAAACAGGGGACACTTTGCCAATAAACGGGTAATGTTTAGCCCAGTTAAAAAATATGACATTTAGTGGGCAGATAGGTTAGTGCGTAAGCTTTCAAATAAATTTTGAATGGCCTTAATCCAAGTTCTGTGGAAAAACTTATACCAATTTTGCTAGAACTGCGCTGGTTCAACCATAACTGACACACTTATATTCTAGCCCTATTTTGGAAACCCTATTGTGGGAATCATATTTTGTGTTATAAATAAGAGTTTTTGGGACTTCTTAATCTTTTTATATTGGGGTTTCAGGTCTTCATTTGAGGTCAAGGTTGAATGTTATGAATTTTTGAAATGAACTGACCTATTTTGGTGTAAATTATGCTGTTATTGCAATTTCTCTGCAGCGTATACTTGGAGGAAAATTTTAAAAATTTTACTGTCGATTTTTGATATTATTTTCTAATTACCTATATGATTTCATCAATTTTGGTTGAGTATTTTGAGTTTGGTGATTTTTGGAAGCATTTGAATAATTGTATAAAGAGCAATAATAAAGATTGACTGAGATTAATAATGTACTCATTTTGTGTATTTTGGGCCAAGTAAGGTCATTTAAGGGGGAGAAACAAATGTTACAGGGTTTAATAGGGCGTTTAACTCAATTATGGAGAGAAAGGAAGACAAGTATGTATTGTGGAGGTTTATTGATGAGTTATGGACTTTACAAAGGAAAATATCAAGTTTAATAAGTTTACTAGCTTCTGTGGTTTTCAATGACTCATTTGGGGTGAAAAACTACGTTTATTAGGCTTATGAATGAAATATGAGAAGTGGGGAGAGTAATGATTTAGGGAACCGTATTTATCAGATCAAATTAGTGTTATATATGCCATTTTGAACCAAGATACATCTCTCTTGGCCATAAATCCATATTATCAGTTCGTTTCATAGGTATCCCCCCAAAAACAAAATTAATCTTTCATTATAAGCATCATAAGGGCCTATTGCTAAGAATCATTTACTCTTATTGTCAATCCATTTATAGCCATCAAAGCCTTTTCCTTTTTAATCTCATCTATCCAGTTTTGGGGTTATGTTAGCATGACCTATCATACAAGCTATGTGAGTTACTTACTGAATTTCTATCAAAGTTACAAGTTATGCGAGTATCATTTACTGACTACACATACCTACAATTACATTTGTGAAATAGAGTCGAGGCCTAATTTATCGTTCCCCATTATGAATAAGTTTTATCAATTCAGAACATATTTATCAAGTCCGAATCCATTTTAAAGACTCAAGGCACGTTCATTGCCTATATCTTTAAGATTCAGCACCATTTAATCAAGTTATAATATCATTTGGTAAGTATACCAATGAATCAGTTTAATCAGAGATCTACCACATAATTAGTGACCCCGTCAGTGGTAGAGTGAAGGCCCTTCAATTAGTGATATGTCGCGATGTCAGGCCAGGGTTCCTAATCGACCTGATAGGATTGCACCTATTAGTGGATCGTTATATCTATCAAGGGGTTCACTTACAGATAATAATGAGCAATTTAGTTTTATGTTACTTACATTTCCATTGCTATGGCGAACTAAATGAATTGTAAAAGTAGGCGCCCATCAACAATGTTTCTACACTTATTTTACAGTACAGGAATGCATGTATTGAGTTTTAGCTCACATTTTTGAATTGTTTTCATGGTTTTCATTTTAGGTGATAAAGTATCACATGTTTCTCCATTTAGCAAGCCCTTTTGGAAGTCATCAGATGCTCATAGTAGATTCAGTATAGCATGAATGTTGGGATCAACCTCAAGGTTAAGTTGGGTCTATATTCAATACACTTATATATTGTGGAGTGCTAGTTAGCACATGGTACAATTAAGTTGATTGTACTAAAGTTGAACTGTTATGGACTTTGGACTTGGAGTGTTTCAGTTTAATAGAAATTGTGATTATGAACATGAATTGCAAGATTGAATGATTTCAGTGAGCCTTGTCCTTATTAGGATAGAAATAGCGCCTTCCATCATTAAGTCTTCTATTGCGATTATCTATGAATCCAGTAATTAGCAATTTGAAGGCATTAAAGATCTAGTATTAGAGCTAAGGTTTAAAGGGCCACTGTGATCTATCAAGTGTTTATGAGTTAGCTATCAAGGTGTGTATGAGTTATGTTGGACCAGTTAAATGAGCTATTAGCTAAAAGTTCACATGTATGGCCATATATAGAGGAACCATTTCCATTTGTGTGACTCAATCATTTGGTAAAATCTTGAGATTCGAGCATTAGTAAAGTGGAGTGTGGAACCATTTAGGTCACTTGTATTGAGGCATGCTCTCATTTATCTAGGAGTTGTATTGTATATTTTAGTTCTCTCATTTGTTCAAATTTTTGCAATTGTGCACTCCAGGGTGTGACCTGTTGAGTTATGAACTCCAGTGTGTGGCTGTTAAGCTATTGAAGTGTTTCTCTCCATTTTAGGTATTTATTGTAAGGCTTTAAGCCGGATTTTAGTCAGTTTTTAGACAGAACTCTATCCGTTTTTCCCCAGGATTTGAGAGTTTTATTGAGGTATGTTAATATTCCTTATCTTAATTACAGCGATGGTTGAAACCCCGATGTGGGGAAACCATTTACAACTTCTTAAGGGATTAATACAGTGTCAAGTTAGATGTAAACCTCTAGATGAGGAAATACCTTGTGGGGTAATATTTTTAAGGTGAAATAGTATGAGATGAATATTACAATGAGTGCTTATGTATGGTGATAACAATTAGTAGCTTATGGTGTGCTACTTAGCATTATATGGGTGGTACAAGTAAGATTAAGCTGCCATATATAGGAATTATCTAGTCTTAACACTAAGACCTTACATCAGCAATGCTCCCATTACTTCTTGTCATTAACTTATTTCTGCCCTAGTTACCTTGAATTGTTTAGAGGCATCATTTCTTTGCCACTAACACTCTCTTGATTTGTGATGGAGTATTTATGAAAAATCTCATATGTGGTCTGTGGGAGCCCTTTAAACACATCTGAGCAACCTTTCTTATAGGCGATTCAAACCCTAATAATCATAATCGTTTAATTCTTTGTTTCCATGATTTAGCTTATAATGACCTCTGGTATGCATTACTGTGTGATTTGTAGTTCTTCCTAAGCATATTTAACCCATTCTACTTAAAGTTCAGTAATCACTATGTTTATATTTTTACTGTCCCCTCCTTTAACTCCTTACTTCTATTTGGGCACTAATCATTTATTGCTTGCAAAGCCTTTCATTGCTCCAGACCCAGTCATTGAGCGCCCTTTTAGTAATTAAATGGATCTATATTGTTCGTGTTTCTATAGCACCGTAACGTCATGTTGCCATACGACTCTATGACTGTGACTGCATGTTGTTACTAAAGTTATTTTGGCAATCCTTTCTTTACTAGTATAACCTATCTTGTTAATGATAAACAACAATTTGTGTTGTTTCCATCTGCCAGCAGTTTTGGAGTTTATATGCCTACCTAAGACTTTCATTTACAGCAGAATGTGTTATTGATTGATGCTATCATGTTCAGTCATAAGACTAACTCCTTCATCTTGACATGTTGGCCTTTCAAATATGAGATGAATAAAATTTCCCTTCTAGTGCTATTGACCCTCATCTTCATCAATTTACTCACATACGGGTATCGTGCAACTTTTCAAATGCCTCTTTGGTAATCTATTAGATTTCTTTACCTTTAGTCCTTAATACTCCCTCTCAACTTCATAACATCGTTCATTTACTTTACTATCATGACCGTCATGAATAAACTGCATGTCTTGTATATGCAGGTCATTTATATGCCTTACCTCTTTCATCACGAATCTTCGTACTTTCATTCATTCAGCTTATATGCTGGTCCTTTATAACCAATAAAGAAATATCTTTGCAAGAGTTCATGGTGTGGTTACATCTCTTTACACTTTAGATCGTCCCCCTGTCTTTTAAATTTACTAAGACCAGTAGGTAGTTGAATGTGTTATCTTTTACAAATATGCCTCTATTAGTATTGCTGGAACCATATTCATTGGGCATTCAATCCTGTTTGATCAGCATACCTTGTTATCATTATGGGATGAACTGATTGTGTACTTATAAAAGATGACTTGTAAAGATCTTAAGGCTAGTTTGGGAAATGAGGAAAGACCAGATGTGTGTTTCTATGGACCAAGGGAAGAAAACCCTATTTTCGTCGTAATTATACTACGCAAGCAAGTGAGTTATCATGTTAGTAATGCATTGATATTAGTGATATGCTAACCACACTCAGTATATACATATCCATAATTACAGTTTGTGAATTTAAAGATGTTTTATCTGAGACTTTCAGGATTATTTTCCCATAAGAAACATTGATTTTCAAATCAACCTAGTTCTAAGTGCTCAATCCATTTTCAGAGCCCCTATCATATAACCCCCCCAGTAGAGTTCAAGGAATTAACGATTTAGTAAGATGACTTGTTAGAAAAGGGAGTTATTTGACCAAGTGTGCCACTGTGGGAAACTCTAGTTTTATATGTGTGAAGAAAGAAGGCAGAACCTTATGGTTGTGTATTGCGAACAGAGAGTTGAATAAGATCACTATCAAAAACAAGTGCCCTATACCTTGAATAAATGATTTATGGGATTAATTGCGAACGATAGAAGTCTTTTTCAAGAATAATTTGAGCTCCGGATATCACACCTAAACCATGCAACTATAGTTTATTTTTTACAAGAATACCCTTTTATAGTAATTCTTGAAATTGTTTGCTTACCTCATCTTCAAAATTTGATACTATACAATACTTTTAATCTCCGTTGCATTTCTACCCAATATTTCCTATTAGCGTGATCTTCCATGTCTTTGTAAACCCATTATTAAATGTGCAATACAATTTTGTTCAACCTTATATGGTTGTCAACATTCTAGTGCTCTCAACCTTCACCATCTTCATTTCATGGTCATAAGTTGCAGCTTATTCTGTTGAGAGCTGATTCACATATCTACCTTATATCTCATTTATTCATAATGATAAGCTCGTATAAGTAGTTCTGAATTCATAACATAATTCAACTCTCAGGGGTGTGGGCGATTGCGATTGTCATAATCCCCTTACTCTCTTTATTTTGAACTTCAACTCCCATACATATATCTTACATTCTGATAAATAAACTTACGTATTCTCTATTTAATCTTATCATTGTACTCAAATTGGCTTCATATGAGCAAAGGCATACTCCTATTGTAACTTGCTCAATCTATTTATCTAGCCATTGGCACTTTGCTCGTCCAATCCATTTATCTATCCATTACACTTTGCTTGTCCAATCTATTTGTCTATCTATTGCACATTGCTTATCCAATCTATCTATCTATTTATTGTACATTGCTCATCCCATCTATCTATTGCACTTATCTTGTTGCTTGTGGCGATAAAGTCACCTAGTTAAAGCTTAGTCGCTTGTCATCTTATTTCTAATTCATCAATTAAACCCGAGCATAACCAGACCATCTTTCTCCTTGGTTGATTATTTATTAGACTCTTTATAATCTATACTTATAAATCACAATTCTCGTGGCATTACATTTCAGAATTCATGATACACCTACGGTTATCTTGATTCTAACCACCCCATGTTAATCACTCCTTTATAAATCTTTTCTGGTCTCATTGTTTATTTCTTTTGTTCCTACTAACTCACTTGACAACTAATTCCATCATTTTCATCTCTGACCATGTTTATTTTAGTGCCTAATTCAAACTTAGAGCAGATCCTAGACTAGGCTGATGAGGGAAGGTCATATGGTGTATTAAGAACATCAGATGAGGAAAACAATGTCTAGCGGCATTAGAGTAAGCTAGAAGAAGCATCGAGAATAATGAGACAGTTCAAGTATATGCTAAGGTGACACACGGACTACACAAGAGTCATATGGTCATTTTGACCAAAGAAGGAGACAATCAAAGTTCAGATGAGATATAAAGTATTCTAAAGGGCTTCTCTAGTCAAGGGCACTTATGCGTTAGTATCAGAGTACTTATTAGGAAATACAATGGTTTCCATACTTATTAGTGGTCAAGATAGAGAACCAGCAGAAAAAAGTACCTCCTTTGCAGTAAAAAGTTTTTCTTTTGAAGAGAATATCCATTTTGAACCAAAGTAATCGAGCCATTGAAGTCACTGAGGATCTGGATAGTCAGCCGCAAGACTAAGCAGCTGTGCACTTTGAGCTAATCATGCCTTTTTGGAGGGAAGCAATGAAAACCATCTATACATACTTGAGGTGGCATTACATACATGATCAAAATCATAAGTTTCAAGGATGAAACTCTTTAAAGGGGGAAGGTTGTGACAACCCAACCCTAACCCATATTTATTTATTTAAATCATATTTATTTATTTAATCAATCATGTTTGTTCATTTGATTAATCATGTTTATTGATTTAATCACTCATGGTTATTTGTTCAACCAAATCATGTTTATTAATTCAGTTATACTCAATTTATATATTTACCGAATTACCTTATGTCATTTAAATTTTTCACTTTCATTTATCGTATTTAATCATCCTGATTGGGAGATATTTCATGTGGGTCCCATTTTGCAATTCAAGTTTCATTGATTGTTAGTTCAAGTTTCATTGATTGATTAAATATTAGGTGAATCGATAGTATGCGTCGATAATTATGGTTTAAGAAATTATAATTATTATCCTTATTTTCTAACCTCGCAAAAGTTTAATTTCGAGTTATGAAAATTCAATCGCATACGGTTTACTTCCCTTCCCAAGCCCAAACCGTATTAGCCAATCATAGCCCAAGAAGCTTGCATTGTTAACTATGATTTAAATCTAACCTTAAACTTAACCATGGTTAGCCAAAAAGCTCCTTTATGGGAGGTTAAATACTAGCCAAGTTATGTTGATTCATTTCTAACCAAGTAAAACTCACACACACTCATCTTCTCTCCTCTTTCTCTCTCTTTTTAAGCTCCAAGTAAGTGATCTCAACTTGGATTCTTTCCATTTTGATTTTCATTTTTGTGATTTGTGTTTTGAACATGTTCTTTGGAAGGAAACAAGAGTTATTTTGATGTTTTTAATTGTGGATTGAGCTTGAAGCATGCTGGGATTTAGGGGTTTGCCATGATCATGTTAGCTTAAGTCAAGTGATAGATTTGGATTGTTTTGTATATGATTTTGTAATCTTTAGTCTTATTGATGATTATGATGATATTTTTTGGTGATTTGGACTGAGTTGAAGGTGAGTTCAAGTTTGCCATAAACTAGGGTTCTAATGATATTACAAGGTTTAGCTCTTCTTTAACGGCAACCATGTTATTTGTGTATATTTGATTGAGAAATGAATCTTTGAAGTATATGATTATGAAGTGAAATTGAGTATTGTGGCTTAATATGGTGATGGAGAGGACCAAAGCTTTGTTACATGATTTTAAGGAGTGATTTTAGATGAGGATTCATCTGAAAAGAAAGGAGAAAGCAGTGATAGTGTGGCTGTAAACTGACAGAAAATAGGGGAAACTTTGTCAATAAACTGGGTATGATCGACCCAGCTAAAACTAATGTTTTTTGGTGGGTAGATAGGTTGGTGAGTTGCCTTTCAAATACGTTTTAAATTTCCTTAATCTGAGTTCTGTGGAAAAAATTATGGCTATTTTGCTAGAGCTTCGCATGTTCGATCAAAACTGATACACTTGTGTTATAGCCGCATTTTGGGAACCCTATTGTGGGAATCATATTTTGTATTGTAAATGAAAGTTTTTCGGGACTTCTAATATTTCCATATTGGGATTTTAGGTCTCCATTTGAGATTAAGGGCGAAAGTTATGAATTTTTGAAATGAACTGACCTGCTTTGGTGCAAATTGAGCTGTTATTCTAATTTCTGTGCAGTGCATACTTGGAGGAAAATTATGAAAATTTTACTATAGATTTTCCATATTATTTTTGAATTTCGTATATGATTTCATGAATTTTTGTTGAGTATTTTGAGTTTGGTGATTTTTGGACGCATTTTGAGTAATCGTGTAAAGCGCAATAATAAAGATTTGAGTGGGATTGATCATGCACTCATTTTGTGTATTTTGGGCCAAGTAAAGTCATTTGAGGAGGGAAACAAATTTTATGCGGTATAATAGGCATTTAACTCAATTGTGGAGAGAAAAGAAGACAAGTATGTATTGTGGCAGTATATTGATGAGTTATCGACTTTACAAAGGAAAATACCATGTTTATGAGTTTACTAGCTTCTATGGTTTTGAATGACTCATTTGGAGTGGAAAACTATGTTTATTGGTCTTATGAATGAAATATAAGAAGCGGGAGGAGTAATGATTCAAGAAACAGTATTTATCGGATCAAATTAGTATTATATATGTCATTTTGAACTAAGATACATCTCTGTTGGCCTTAAATCCATATTATCAGTTTGTTTTAGGGGTATCCAAAAAATCAATCTTTCATTATAGCCATCATAAAGGCTTATTGCCAAGAATCATTTACTCTTATTGTCAATCCATTTATAACCATCAAAGCCTTTTTCTTTCTATTCTCATCTATCTTATTGTAGTTTATTTTACTTTCATTTAAATTTATATTAAACTAACTATTTTCAATTATCCAGATTTGGGGTTATCTTAGCATAACCTATCTTACGAGTTATGTAAGTTACTTACTGAATCTCTATCAAAATTACAAGTTATGTGAATATTATTTACTGACTACACATATCTGCAACTACATTTATGAAACGGAGTCAAGGCCCAATTTATCGTTCCCCATTATGAATAAGTTTTATCAATTCAGAATGTATTTATCAAGTCCGAATCCATTTTAAAGACTCAAGGTATGGTCATTACCTCTATCTTTAAGATTCAGCACCATTTTATCAAGTTATAATATCATTTGGTAGGTGTACCAATGAATCAGTTTAATAAGAGATTTACCACATAATTAGTGACCCCGTCAGTGGTAGGGCAACGGCACTTCAATCAGTGATACGTCGCAATGTCAGACCAGGGTTCCCGATCGACCTGGCATGTGTGCACCTATTAATGGATCGTCATATCGATCAAGGGGTTCACTTACAGATAATAAGGAGCAATTCAGTTTTACGTTACTTACATTTCCATTGCTATTGCGAACTAAATGAATTGCAAATGTGGGTACCCATCAATAGTGTTTCTACGGTCATTTAAGAATATAAGAATCCATGTACTGAGTTTTAGTTCACATTTTCAAATTGTTTTCGTGTTTTCCATTTTAGGTGATGAAGTATCACATGTTTCTCCATTTAGCAAGACCTTTTGGAAGTCATCAGATACTCACAATGGAATCAACATAGCATGAATGTTGGGATCAATCTTAAGGTCAAGTTGGGCCTATATTCAATACAGTTATGTAGTGTGGAGTGCTAGTTAGCACATGGTATGATTAAGTCAATCGTACTGAAGTTGAACTGTTATGAACTTTGGCCTTGGAGTGTTGGATATTGTGATTGTGAACATGAGTTGCAAGATTGAATGATTTCAGTGAGCCTTGTCCTTATGAAGACGACAGTAGCACCCTCCATCATTAAGTCTTCTGTTGCGGTTATCTATGAATCAAGTAATTATCAATTTGGGGGCCTTACATGGGGCATCCCATATTGAGGAGGACGGGTAGTAAGATACCGCTCTAGACACCCTTTCAAGGTTCTTGGAAAGAATGGTGGCTACCCGGGCACACTAGAGGTGGAGTATATAAAGAGCCCTATATCTGAAGACAAGGGTATAGTGATCAAAGCATAGCCAAACGGCCACAAAAATTTACGAACATTTTTTTATAGCTTTTAGGGAGCCATAGATTGATGACAAATCGTTTATAGACATCTTACTATCGAAGGCACGCAGTAACTTCTACAGTCTATACTTTGTCACATGAAGTAACTGAAACATGATCCAATGGTCATAGAACTTTTAAACACATTTTTGGCAAAATTCAAGAAGTATGGATGTCTCACAATACATTCAAAACCATCCTAACATAGGCTTTACTAAAAAGCAACAAACTCAACAAATCAAAGCAAAATGAAATCGAATCAAGCAAAATGTGCTCCAACAACCACCAAGGCCTACATTTCATGTCTACAACATGTATTGAGCTTCAAACAAGCTAGAACTCAGCATGAACAAATGCTAGAATTAAAATCCAAAATTAATGTTTCAAACCCTCACCATATTTGAATCAATTTTAATTAAACATGTCCATTACATGAAATTTGGTAAGACTTCACTTCTAATAATCCTTTGCTATAATAACAAGCAAAACTAATCAACAATTTCCCATAATGGCTCAAAATGTGGAGGTTTCACATCCAAATTACAACAAACCCAAATTCCTCCAAAACTCAAAAAAACTTTTAAAAGTAAGCATAATTTGAAGCAAAGGCATGAAAACTTGAGAATTAGAAATCAAGAATTACTTTAATTAAATTCTCATAAGCTTATGTGGTCAATAATGGAGGTTTTGAGGAAGGGGGAGTTCGAAAGTAGAGTGGAGGCAGCGCCAGGATACCTTTGCCCTTTTATAGTCGATCACAATAGCTTGTCGCTGGACCTAGTGGTTGTTGTTGGGATTTGCCTTTGACCCAAGTCCCCTTCTACTGGCACCAACTTTTGGGAGGAGGCGGGACAAGGTTGGTACATACCTCTTTGTATGCTAACATTTTTGCCCATGCAATCACCAATGGTATAGCAAATTTCTAACCTTTTCCTACTTGTGTGGAAACATCTTCTCATACCATGCCCTCATTCACTCTGATTACATATTATATATCGAGTTGGAAGACCAAAGGTTGCATAGAAAGCTATAAAATTCTCTATCACTATCTTGTCAGTTGCATCTAGCAAATTTGAAGACATTAGGTAGGTCAAAAAGCCACGAAATCGTCTATCCAAATTTCTTTTTGTCCTATGGATGGGCTATAATAACTCAAAAGTTCTCTTCGTCCTCAAGGGTTATAATAACTCCAAATTTTCTCTTACCCTCAGGGTGGGCTATAATAACTCCAAATTTCTTCCGATTTTCAGGGAGGACCATAATACCTCTCTATACTTTCTTATCCTTGAGAAGGGGCCAAAATACAATAACTCATAATGTAGGTCCCGCTTTCACGAGGTTTAGGAAGATCCAGATATAGCAATCATACCCCTACGCACATGACCACTCGTCAAGAGATCATTTCCAATAAACCCGTACACAGAGTTTTAAGAAGATAGTTAGAAGTTAAAAATTGAACGGGCCAAAACAAACTTCCAATTACTTCTTGGCCAGAGTGCGGGATTATATAGACACATTGGCCAAAGTGGCTAAATAGGATAATTGCACACATCTTGCATGACATAACATACATTGGCCTTCATCCTATTCCACCTTGGCCAAAGTGGGGGAGTATATAGACACCTCCTTCGGCTTAACTGACCTCATGTTGCATGATTATGCATAGCAATCCAATGATGACACCTACTTTTCCTCCCTGATGGCTAAACGGTACATTTCGAGGATCCTTGAAGCTAGTTCCTATATTAGGTAAGCATAAAAAATTATTTCAAAATTATTTTCTCACTCTCTTCCCTCTGAAAGTTTGAAAATCAAAAAATCAAACTAAAATTTTTAGTGCTAATTACAATTATGGGGCCCAAAGAACATGAAAAAACAACTTCTTATTGGTATCAACTACAGGTCAGGGCATATGCACTATAAAGAGTGGAGATTGATGAAATGGGGCAGGGTAATGCCTCACAATAGTAGGGGATAGACTAGTGATATGGTGTATTGCATCGTAATCATACAAATCAAGCCATGATATTTAGCCATATGTAAGCCCACACCCAGTGGCAGGCTACTAGGCCTGACTCATTATAGGAACCAGTCTAGGATGTAGAATTGTATCGCCGTCTGGGCCCATTGGTAAGACACTCACCCTTGGCGGCACGTCATTGGCTTGTTATTTCCCAGGTGGTCTAGGGCGATAGGGAAAGATCAAGTGATTCTTTATAAGGTTGTCTTTTAGAATATGATTCCTACTGAATTTACAAACCCTAGAGAGGTTTATTCACCCCTACCACTATAAAATGATCCTCTCCTTATTTCTCAAGACACGCACATATAATTCGTCATCTCGTTGCTAGAGTGGCTACCCTTACTATAGCTCTCTTTCTTCTCCTTTGGTAGAGATTTTTATGTTTCTCTAGGCAATGTTTTGTTGCCATAAGTAAAGGCCATTCCTCTAACAAATCTTCATAATGCTTCTCTTACCTCATAGTTATCAATCCTTTCAAAAGTTTTTGGACTAGTCTTCATCACATCTAATAAAGGTTGGATCATTGCGGTATTGTTCTTGCTGGACCCACTTTAAGGTCAGTCTCAAGGGTTCCTAAACCAGGATACTAACCAAATTATCCAGGATGTTTTGCTAAATCCTGGTGTGATTCCTGATGTGATTCAAATCTTTTTATCAATTTGTAACGCAATGTAATTAATCAAAATGGTCACAAAGTTCATTGCTTCTTAGTTATTTCTTATTTTCTTATATTTAGCATGTAGACATGACCAAATCCAACAGATCACATAAATTTCAAGTGTTTAATATGTTAAATCACCATAAGATCAATAACTGGATGAAACTTTATAGTCACATAGAGCTACCTAAATTTCGCTATCCACTTGCTTGACGTATGTAAAGGACATTGTTGAATGGGGTGATGTTAATGGGCAGATGTTAGGTTATAATTCGTGCTTATTTTGAATAACTATTAGATTATATTATATAACTATTAGATTATATTATACATGTTATTTTATCTAATTTACTTTATTTTATCTATTTCTTAGGTTAAGGATTAATAAAGTGAAGAGAAGAAGAAAAAGACGTCAAAATATAGGTTATATTTATTGAAGGACCTTCCAAGTGGTTTTATCAACTCGGTCCTAAGATAATGATTTATGAAAAATATTTACCTTCATAGTAAGTTTTTTGAAGACTAGGATTGCAAGACTACTAGTCCTGATTTGAAGAGGAGTTAGAAGACTTGGAAAAGAAGAAACTATGCAAAATCCTAGTTGGATTATTCCTACTATAAATTCACCATCTCCTAACCTCCTTCACATCCACCACGCCACCTCCACTATCTCCTGATCTCCAGCATCCTCATCACATCTATAACATCAAATATTCAACTTCACTCTACATGCCTATTATCTCCTCATTATCACCATTAATCACAATCAAGATCATCATCGCCCACCCCAAGTCCTTATCATCATAACATGCACCATTAAGCAATCACATGACTAACTCTTCACCAGCATCATCATATTCACACACCATAACATCAAACGCCCTGCCATCCTTGATCATCATCTCCTCCCATCAAGACCCTACTGAGTATTATAGTTTTTGGATAATTGGCTTAGGGTTGTTATTAAATTTTGCACCCTTTTTTATTTTATGTTTTTTCATTTATGGTATGTGGTAGTTTTCTATACTTAGCATAGTCTATTTAAAACCATGCTAAATTAATTATTTTGAAACAAGTTTTATAATTCATTGCCTAATTGAATTTTATTGTATGATTCTGTAATTTTTTGTGTTTATTTTTCATGATGTTTATGTCAGATTAATTAGAATGCATGCTAATCAGTTTAATATGAATTCGTATGATAGTTTTAAATAGAGACCACTACCTGCTGCAAGCGCACGGGTAGTTATAGTACAGATAAAAGGCATCATTCCTTAGGGATTAAAGTAATCTATCGAGCCTAGTCTTGTCAGAATCTGCCAAGCAAAACTTTATTTCAAGTGGTTTTGATTAACTACTTCAAATGAACTCGCCTAAATCAATAAAAGAAAAACGTCTAGGAATTTTTGCAGTTAAGGAAGAGAATTAGATCAAAATTAATAAACATGTGCTATTCTCTGATTGGTTAATTCTGAGGAATCGTAACGTTTTCTAGAAACTTGATCTATTCTTTCGAAATCAATCAAATTTGCCTAAACTAAGCAAACATCGTTCTTTCAAACTAGGTTGACTTAATCCAAGTTTAATATATTCGATTACTTACTAGCCCTCCTAACATATAAATCTCTCTTTCAAGATGAAGTTATGCTAAGTCTATTCAAGCAGTCCACAACCAAATGTCGTCTTTTGATTGTTCATTCGATTGTTTCAAGTGTGCAAGTAAATTTTGGGCAAAAATTAACTCACAACATAGCAAACACTTGATAGAATGAAATCAAACCAATCATGAAAATAAGCACAATTGAATAAACTAAAACATGATCCAATACACTTTCAAAACCTACTAGATTCCTAGACAAAGAAAACTACTCAGACATGATAAAAGATAAACAAACTAACCAAAAATCGACGAAATATAAGCGGGAGGGGCTTGACTGAGATGGCCTTCACCAAGGGCTTTAGAAGCACCTCAGGATCAAAACTCTCACACTTAACACTCACACAAAAGTAAAAGCAAAACTAAAGAACAAAATTTGAGAGAAAATAAACTAAAGTAATCTTCACTAGGCTAACTTTACTTGCTTTGCTTGCTGGGGATTGCTCTTCTTCGCTGCTGAGCATCGCTATTTATAGGAAATTCAAGTTGATCTCAGCCACACAATCGAGGGAAAACGAATAGGTAGCAGTTATAGGCCTACCATGATCAGTGGCATCCACCACGGTCCGACCGTGGTCTACGCTGGAGCCGATTTCTTACTCTTTTTTTGCTCCACGGGTGTAGCAACTCATGGATGACCATGGGGGAGGTCAAAACACAGCCATAAAAGGGCAAATGTTGGGTGAAAAGGCTAAAAATCCTGCAAAATATATAAAACAACTACACTTAAACATTAAACGCCCCTTAAACACAAAATTCTCCTAAAAATGAGGCAAAACAGCTCTAATAAGATGTACATATTAAGCACTTATCAAACGCCCCCATGCTTAAACTGTTGCTTGTCCTCAAGCAATGCAAAAACTAAAAAGGTATATACAACCTCCTTAGGAAAGATATAGGTAACATTCAAATAGCAAAGATGATCTAAAGGTAGCCCAAAAATATCATTAACAAACAGAATAGGGAATGAAATTTCAAAAAACTTTCAGTAGATCACAATGCAAAACATGAACCAATCTTCCCCCAAATAGTCAAATACAATCATTCTAGCATATAAAACAAAAGAAACTAGTAAGGCCGATAGAACCTTGCTATAGTTATGTGGCACTCAGCACTCATGTGTTTGACAATGTATATATATAAAGGTTCTCTCAATTCTCATTCCTTGGACACAAATCTACCATAGGCTTGACAAGATTCTCAAATTCACCACCACTAAAATGCAAATACACTTAATAATCATGAGGACTTTCATAGGGATGTAACGGGGCTTAGGGTAAAGGTAAGAGGGGAACAAATATTTTTGGAAGTGAGAAGCTAAAAGCCAAAGATTAAGAGCTTAAACAATTCCAATGCATCATACTATATCCTTCTCGAACCATATCAAAATAAATCCCAAAATGAAAAGAGATAGAGTCGAAAATCCCAAATATCTTACATTCCCACCAATGCTAATCACTTTCTTCGAATTTTTTTCATTTCTTCTTTTTTTTCTTTATTCTTATTCTTTTTTTTCCCTAGTCAAAAAGGAATAGCCAAGGGAATTTCATAATGAACTTTAAAATCAAACTCTTCCCTAAACTTTACACAATAAAACAAGGGATTTATCAAATGTGTACATCCCTGCACCAAACAGCCAAAATTCACTAAAGAGAATAACAATCCACCTTACCAATGCCCTATCAAACTTGATGCAAAAGAATGTAACGCTCCTCTAGTCGTGGCTTAAGCATAAGGCATGTATTTGGCCATGGGCTAAAAATAGGAGGTTCAAATCAAGAAAAATGGTTATAGGCTCAAAGGGCTTACAAGGGATACAATACATAACAATGGTGGCTATTTGGCCACGATGTTAAACAAATCAAAGAAAGAAAAATGTCTCAATCATATTGGCTAAATGCATATGCAAAATATGGTCTTGAATGAGAATCAAAGCAAGTTTTAGAGAAATGACGTCAAGGAAGAGTCACACATGAAAGAAATATGAGACTAATAATGATAAACAGTCTCTAAAGGCTCAAAGTTTCATGGGATATCTAGTAAAGACAAAGCTAGCTCGCTAGTAAACACATGCCAAATCTCATGCAAAGACTTATGAGTAAACAATTCGCATCCAACATGTGGTTAAAACATAAAGCACCGTTCGAAAATTCATTCGCAAACATTTATGCACAGTTCGAGCGAATTAAAGGATCAAACTAAATCAAAGAAAGCTACTAAATCTATAGAGATCATCATCGGAGGATTTTTTTCTTCTATGTTTTTTTTTTTTAACAAACAATGTAAACTAAAATGCTAAAAATGAACTAACAAAAGAAGAAAACTAAAATGTAACCTAAAAGAAAACTAAATGCACTACTAAAACAAAACTAAAACAAAAACTTCAAAACTACCACTAAAAATATATGCAAGTAAAAACAAACACACGAAACAAAAGTAGGCATCAGATGCCAAATATAGGAACTTCAAAACTACCACTAAAAATATATACAAAGCAAAAACAAACACACCAAGCAAAAATAGGCATCAGACGCCAAATATAGGAACTAACTCCCCCATGCTTGAATCACACATTGTCCTCAATGTCGGCACATCATAATAAAAAGGGAAGGGAAGTAGCAGAAAACAAGATTAGAGAGAAGGAGGTGGAGAAGGATGGGGTGGTTGTCCATAGGAGATATGCCAATCTCGCTAGGCCTCTAGACATACCCTATAGTCTTGGAAATATTGGGTTTGAGAAGCAAGCAACCCACGAAGCTCATCGTGGCGCCCTTGGATAAAGTCCCGAAGAGCGGCGCCCTCTAGGGAAATAAAAGCTCGAAGGAAAACTTGCTCCTCTTGAATGGACCGAAGGGTGTCTTGGAGGTTAGAATAGTCAGGTGGAGGTGGGTGATAGGAAGAACTAGGTCCTGCTTGACTAGAGTGAGGGGTAGTTTGCTGGGGTAAGGGCCGAACAACCTCGTCATCACCAGATACCCAGTAAAGGTTGGCCCGGTGAAGCAGAGTAGTGCAATCGACATTGGGAAGCAGCAAAAGCCGATCCCCGAGGTAAATCCGACACAAGCGGCCAGCCTCAACTCTATAAAAATTCATAATTTCAAAAGCAGCTTGATCAAGCCACTCAAACCCAGAAACTCTATCCTCAGGATTGGGCTCAACACGCAAGAATATAGCAATATTAGTTACAATTCCACCAACGACTATCCGACTTTTAGTACTAACAGCAGGACTATGTAAATTGCTTAGCTAAGAGTGAACCTGGGTCAAGTTGAACACCATCAAGCATACAGGACAGAAAGTACAACTCAGACAATCTCGGGACATTAAGACTATCATCCCGAGCAAACCGAGAACAAGCAAGATACACTGAGCTACCCTAATGCAAGGGTTTCTGATATGTATACAATTCGATGAACTGGTACTGTACCTAACACTCCCTGAAAGTTCATCTCAAAATGCATTCGGGTTAAATTCACGAGGGACTTAGCGATTCGGTAAATCAATACTACGTAGAAAACCAAAGATACTATTGAAAGTACCTAAGTTCAGTTCATACAATTAACCATGCAAATAAAACGATACATATCCAGTGTGACATTGAGGTCCTCTAGTGACCCCGACATGGAGTGTTCTTAAAAATTCTAAGGTCAGGTCCCGATACATATATTCTTTGAGTTCTAAAAAGCGACTCATACTATCTCTTCCAAACAACCAACGAATATCATCCAACATTCCCAATCAGGCTAACAAATCCTCATCATAGTATCTAGTTGGTACTACTGCATGTTCATTCAAACAATTGTACCTGGCAACATGATCGGGATGAGTCAAACCAAGAGGGTGAAGAATCTTACCTCTAGCACGCTCATTGGTTGATGTTCTGGATATCCTTTGAGGTTGGGGTGGTGCTTGACTTGATGAACCAACCTTCTTGGTGCTCCTTGGCCTTTTAGTTCGTGTCATGGCTACAAAACTAAAACTAAAACCAAAAATAGACACCAAAACTAAAACCAAAAATAGACACCAAAATCTAGAAAACTAAAGAAAATAAGTAAAAATATGAAGAATTTGAGAGAGAAAAGGATGGGTATGGTGAATGAATGAGGGTGAGGTGAATTTTAAAGACGAACAAAAAAAAAAAAGATGAGATTTTGTGGATGAAATGGGGTGATTAAGTGGCAGGAAGGAATTTGGTGTGAAAATGAAGAAAAATAAATAAGATTTGAGCGAGATTGAAGGTGTTGGTTATGGAGGTTTTAGAAAGAGAGAAGGGAGGAAGAGAGAGAAAGAGTCGAGTGAAGAAGATGAGGTGAGGGGAGAGGGAAAACGGACTGTGGTCAAAAACCTAGGCCACGGCCCATAGCAGTCCACCATGGACCGTGACGGTCACCACGGACGACCCATGGTGTCTGCTGGTACTCATTTGTTTTATGGTTTTTCAGGGTTGGCAGCCCACGGCCGTATTTTTGGTTTTCTTGACCGTGGTGCCAACATTTTACTCATGTGTATATATATATTTCATAGATAAAACTACAAAAAGTAATAAAAATCAAAACTATAAAAAGGAAAAAAGAAAGAAAGCTTGGGTTGCCTCCTAAGAAGCACTCTTTTAAGGTCAAGTGCTTGACCCTCGTTCTAGGCTTGGTCCAGATCAGTCTTGTCGCGAACCACAAAGTCAAACTTCTTCAATTGAAGGTACCACCGCAGAAGTTTTAGCTGCAGGTCCTTCATCTTCATAACGTGGTGCCATAATGCACCATTCGCATGCAAAACAAATCGCTCTCTTTGCCCATCAGATGGGCTACCATCCACTTACTCAACCCCTACATCAAAATTGATATCAAAACCTTCCAAAGGGAGCATAAACTGAACAACTTGTGCAAACCTACAATACTCACTCATCAAAGAATCATTAGAAACAAGGGCCTCAACCTCGGGCTTGTTAGGTGGCATAGGAGCAGAAAACTCCACCTTAACATACCCTTGGTCATGGTCCTCATATGAAATCCATTCAGAATCAGGAGGATTTTCATTATTCAAGACATCCTCCATATCATACTCAAGGGAAAGGGGGTAATGCATCCAACATAGAAGAATGAGGAGAAACCGCATCCTCCTTCCTATGACTAAACACAGTAAATCTTCCCTCTACCTCAAAAGAAACACGACCCTCCCTCACATCAATATAGCAACAAGCTGTCGCCAAAATTGGCTTACCTAGGATAATTGGGGTATAATCAGTTTCAGGCATATCGGCTATAATGAAGTCTTCTAATACCCAAATGTCTCCTATATTGACAGGCACATCTTTCAAGTTGCATATAGGTTGTGTCACAGAACCATCAACTAACTGTAGTGAAAAAGGGGCAGCTAGTAATGGTCCTCGGTGCAGCTTATGAAACAAGGAGTAGGGCATTATGCTAACACTTGCGCCGAAATCACATAGACCTCTCTTAATTTCTACCTTTCCTACAATGCAGGCGATAGAAAAACTGCCTGGGTCAGGGAGTTTAGGGGGAAAAATGGTTCGGATCTCAGCAGTATCATTCTCCACAAATGTGGCAATCTTGCCACCATTGTTACTCTCTTTACTACTGGCCATAGTTATCTTTCTAGCCTCTTCCATTAGTGCTTCCTTAAAGTCGGTTAAGTCCTCTTCATTCTCTTTTATGGTGACACATTTACAATGCTCCCAAGGGTTAGGTTTAGGCTTACTGAGAAGTCTATCTAAGGGTGTAGATGAAAAAGTGGCTTTTTGGGCAATTTGGCCTCTAACATCCTATTATGAGTCGTAAGCGTATTGACCTTTGAGGCTAATTGCTTAATGTACTCATCTTTTTCTGTTGTGCCATGAGCATGCTTTTCATCATTACTTCCAAATTAGACTTTTGGGGCACCTGAGAAGGGAATGAGGGTCTTTGAAAAATAGGGAGTACTCTAGCATTCAAAAGGGACATATTCATAGTGTTTGGATTCAACCTATAAGAAAGATTCGGATGATTCTTCCAACCCAGAGTATAGGTATTAGAGTAAGGGTCACTGGTCAGTCTCTGGTTGAAGTTTTGAACATAATTAACTTCGTTGGGATCTTGGGAAAAAGGATTTCCAATTTGACAATTTAGAGATATATGCTCAATTGAACCACAAATTTCACACAGGGAAGGGGCACTTGAGTTCACAGAATTGACATTCAATTGGTCCAGTCTTTTAGTTATGGCATCTACTTTAGCAGAAAGCAAAGTAAAAACATTAACTTCAAGCTTACCTCTAACCTGCCTAGGTTGGGCTCGTTCAGTGGACCATTGAAAGTTATTAAGTGACATCTCCTCGATAAGGTTGTAGGCTTCATTCTCAGTCTTGGTTATTAGAGTTCTTCCTGCTATTGCATCAATAATGGACCTCACAAATTGGGTCACACCTTTATAAAAGGCCTGGATAATCATCTGATAATTCATATTTTATATGTAATTTTTTCCTTTATTTGACCTACTTTTAAGTCTTTGAAATATATTTTTATGAGTAAATAATGCATATTTTATATGATTTTCAGGTGGAAGTAAAATAAAAGAAGTTGAGCATAATTGTTCAATTCTACTTGGATCTCCAACATACATGCAAGCAAAACTCAGCCCAAGATGAGGGAAAAAAAGAAGAAGAGTAAAGCTCAGCCCAAGCTCTCAAGCCACTCCATCCGTATGGGCCTGTGCACCTGCGGTCCATCTTGCAGCAACCCACCATGCTCAGCACCCCCTTGCCCTCTATTCCATTTTTGCTGGGCCTATTCTTTCTCTTTTGCACATGCGGCCCAGAACTAATGGTAGCCCAGACCCACTCTTCTCTCCACTCACTCACCCTTACATCACCAAGTGGGCCTGTTTTCAGCGGCCCAACGTCCAACCTATGTTGCCCCAGCCATCTCTCTCTCTACTGGGCCGGATCTACGCGGCCCACTGTCCTGCTCCTCTTCTTTTCTTCCTCTCCCTCACAAATCAGTTGGGCCTATCTGATGTATTCAAGCTTCACTAAGGCAAGTATTTGCTAGAGTGAATCAAGAATGCATCTGGAAGGGAAACAAGAAAAGAGAACCAAGAACCAAGATAGATCAAGTGGACTAGCAAGGGTGATGATAACCCACCTTGGTTTGCACACTTGGGCAAATCTTCTTCCTTCAACTAAGTTACAGAATTTAATCACCTTCTTAGTTGAATCAAGAAGACCTAGAGACCCACTTGAGTTGCCAAGCTCAAGATATAACACTAGGAATTTTGAGGGTGGATAGAGCAAGCACCTTCAAGAGATAATCCAAGAGGAGCCACTCTTGTTGGATACTTGGGCAATCCCCTTAGATCAATTAGGAATCACCACCTAATTGAGATAAAGGGACCTAGACACCACTTAAGTTGCCACACTTAAGATATAGACTAGGAATTTTGAGGGGAGAGTTTCTTTGAGAACTCACAAGCTTATACATTCAAGTTGGTTACAAAATGAGGGCCAAGCTGGTTTTTATGCTTGATGGCCGAGTTCCCCTCCCCTTCCAAGCAGCAAAATCAATAGCTAAGTACATTTGGGGAAGAGAAACACATCAACTCAGCCACTACAAGTTAGACACCTCACTACCTAGCTTAATCTACCTCATTAGGGGTTATAATGCCTCCCAAATGAGGTGTCAAGCTTACAATGATCCTAGGATGCAGCAACATGACTCATTCAGCAAGTGGGGAGGCAAGGGGACAAGCAAAACCCAAGAAAATCAGACCCTTGTACCGGTTTGGGAAGAACCGGGTAAAGGGGTGTTTCTCTTGTCCTTTTGGCTGGTTAATACCAACACAAGGGGGTGCTTTGGATGGGATTTGAACCCATGACCTGATAAATATTTGTGTCCCCTTTCATGCTGCAAAATTTGACAAAAGTTGGAGTTGAGGAAGTCAACCAATTAGGGCCTTATTTCGGACTGTGCTGGATTGCGCCCTGCAGTGCGCGGTCTCAGGTTTTGGCTTGGTTGACTGACCAAATGGACTCCAAATGCCTTGCAAAAGGTCTTGTTGGAAAGCTAAGATCTTAAGCTTTAAGGGGGTGGTGCGTGCAGGAAATTTCCCCTTCTACATTTTGCTCCAACAGAGAAACAAAACCGGGTCAGAAACGGTATGAACTGGGCAGTTCACTTTCTTCTTTGTGCATACATTTTCTGACTATGGCATGAACTCCTTTGGCCTTCTTGGACTCCCTAGCGGGGGATGGATCATTGGCAATGGCTTTTGAAGGTTTGGTGGGATGGTCTCCATCATTCTCCCCGGGTTGGTTGGAGTTTGGCCTCAAACTCGACAACTCTTCATCTTCATCATAGCAAGGGCTCAAGTCGGCCACATTGAAGGTGGCGGGCACCCCATAATCACCGGAGAGGTCAACTTTGTAAGCGTTTGGGCCAACCTTCTCAAGGATTTCGAAAGGCCCATCCGATCTTGGCATTAATTTGGATTTCCTCTTGTTAGGAAATCTCTCCTTCCTCAATTGGACCCATACTAGGTCCCCAGGCTGAAAATGAGCTTTTTTTTTTTCTTGTGAGGTGCGAACTCATGCATAGGGGATTTGAGGAGGGTAGTGAGATAGACATCTCTTTGTGAGCTTGTCGTGGGTTTGGAGGGGGCGGTTGGTTTGATGGGAGTGAGGGTGATCCTTTTGTGATCTTTGGTGAAGGTGTAGGTGTTCATGTGGCCATCATGCGTGACGCTCCTATCAAAGAGCCAAGGGCGACCCACAAGACATGGCACGCACCCATAGGGATAAGGTCACACCAAATCTCATCTTTATAAGTTTTCCCAATGCTTAAGGATAAGAGGCACTGAGACGAGATTTGCAAACCTTGGTTTTGATTGAGCCATTGGATGGTGTATGGCTTTGGGTGGGGAGTCACCGGAAGTTTGAGTTTGTTCACATGGATTGTGAGGCCACATTCGTACAACTTCCCCCATCAATGATAAGGGAGCACACCTTGCCACCTACGGTGCACCTTGTATGGAAGATGGATTCTCTTTGTTCAAGCTCATCATGGGAAGCTAGACCACTCAAGGTCCTCCGAATGACCAAAAGCTCTCCTTCATCCGGGTCTCTTCAACCTCCTCTATGGTTTCACTCAAATACACCTCTTTCTCTTCCTCCCTCTTCTCTACCTCCTCTTCTAGCTCCTCTAGAGAAGCTTGATACTCGGCTAGAGAAACCATTCTCTTGTTGGGACACTCGGAAGCATAGTGTCCAAGGCCTTGGCAACGAAAACACCGGATTTTGCTAGGGGGTTTTGGGGGTGGTTGTTTGGAGGGAGTTTGTGGAGTGGTGTTTTGTGGAGGTTTCGGGTTTGGAGGTGGGAAGACATCTTGAGGAATGCATGGAGGGTTTTGGAAACCGTAAGGCCGTGGAGTAGGTTTGGAGGTGGGACTCTTACCTTTGAGCTTCTTTTGCATTTCGACTTTGGGGGCTAAAGCACTTAGCTCATCAAGGGATGTGTAAGGGTGTAGTTCAACAATATGAGCAATTTGTTCATCAAGTCCACTCAAATAGCGAATCAAGGTTTGAGAGTCATCCTCCCTCAAATCACATTTCAAGAGGAGTTGTTCAAACTCCCTAGTATACTCTTCCACACTCTTGGGGCCTTGTTTGAGGTGGTGGAGTTTAAGGAAATTGTCTTGGAGGTAATGTGGGGGTAAGAATTTGGCCTTTAGTTTGGACTTCATCTTCTCCCAAGTCTTAATCTTACTTTTCCCCTTTCTTGCTCTCTTAGACACAACATTGGACCACCAAATAGATGCATATTTGCGAAGTTTCAAGGCCACTAGCTTTACCTTTTTGCCTTCCGTGATGTCTTTGTACTCAAAGACTCGCTCCACCGTTTGCAACCAATCGAGGAAGACATCCGGATCAAGTTGTCTTTCATACTCCGGGATGTCAACTTTAAAATCACCATAGCTTCGTTCGTGATGCCGTTGGTGTCGGCGTGGCCGTCTACCTTGCTCTTCCGCACTAGAATCACCAAATGGGTTGCTACCCTCGGAATCATCCGAGTCTCCATGCTTGCTTGAGCTCCGAGAACTCCATTGGTTCCGCCTCTTTTCTTCCATGAGTTGTCCAAGTTGCTTTTGGACATACTTTAGTTGAGCTTCTACCTCGGCTTTTTCCCTCAGGGCTTGCTCGGCCACTTGCTCGGGTGTGAGGCTAGAAGACATATTGGCTTTGGAATAGAGAAAGAGTGTTTTGGGACGGGGAGAGGTAGGCACGGTCGTGCTAGCAGGCACGGCCTGACCGTGCTGAGCTACTGGCGAAGAAGTGCTGGGCTGGAATTGTGGCACGGTCGTGCTCAGGTGGCACGGTGTGCCCGTGCCAACTACAACTTTCTGGTTGGGCACGGCTGAGATTTTGTGGAGGATGTGTTTGGGCTGTTTTTGTGGTTCTTGTGTTTGGGAGTGTGTTTGGGTGATGGAAGCTTGGCCAACATGGTAGCCTAAGCTCTTATACCAATTTGATGTATTCAAGCTTCACTAAGGCAAGTATTTGCTAGAGTGAATCAAGAATGCATCTGGAAGGGAAACAAGAAAAGAGAACCAAGAACCAAGATAGATCAAGTGGACTAGCAAGGGTGATGACAACCCACCTTGGTTTGCACACTTGGGCAAATCTCCTTCCTTCAACTAAGTTACAGAATTTAATCACCTTCTTAGTTGAATCAAGAAGACCTAGAGACCCACTTGAGTTGCCAAGCTCAAGATATAACACTAGGAATTTTGAGGGTGGATAGAGCAAGCACCTTCAAGAGATAATCCAAGAGGAGCCACTCTTGTTGGATACTTGGGCAATCCCCTTAGATCAATTACGAATCACCACCTAATTGAGATAAAGGGACCTAGACACCACTTAAGTTGCCACACTTAAGATATAGACTAGGAATTTTGAGGGGAGAGTTTCTTTGAGAACTCACAAGCTTATACATTCAAGTTGGTTACAAAATGAGGGCCAAGCTGGTTTTTATGCTTGATGGCCGAGCTCCCTCTCTTCCAAGCAGCAAAATCAAAGCTAAGTACATTTGGGGAAGAGAAACACATCAATCAGCCACTACAAGTTAAACACCTCACTACCTAGCTTAATCTACCTCATTAGGGGTTATAATGCCTCCCAAATGAGGTGTCAAGCTTACAATGATCCTAGGATGCAGCAACATGACTCATTCAGCAAGTGGGGAGGCAAAGGGGACAAGCAAAACCCAAGAAAATCAGACCCTTGTACCGGTTTGGGAAGAACCGGGTAAAGGGGTGTTTCTGTGTCCTTTTGGCTGGTTAATACCAACACAAGGGGGTGCTTTGGATGGGATTTGAACCCATGACCTGATAAATATTTGTGTCCCCTTTCATGCTGCAAAATTTGACAAAAGTTGGAGTTGAGGAAGTCAACCAATTAGGGCCTTATTTCGGACTGTGCTGGATTGCGCCCTGCAGTGCGCTGTCTCAGGTTTTGGGCTTGGTTGACTGACCAAATGGACTCCAAATGCCTTGCAAAAGGTCTTGTTGGAAAGCTAAGATCTTAAGCTTTAAGGGGGTGGTGCGTGCAGGAAATTTCCCCTTCTACATTTTGCTCCAACAGAGAAACAAAACCGGGTCAGAAACGGTATGAACTGGGCAGTTCACTTTCTTCTTTGTGCATACATTTTCTGACTATGGCATGAACTCCTTTGGCCTTCTTGGACTCCCTAGCGGGGGATGGATCATTGGAAATGGCTTTTGAAGGTTTGGTGGGATGGTCTCCATCACTATCCTAGTAGCCCATCAGCATTTATCCAACTCCTCTTTCGTAGCCCACTCCTTTCTCTAAATTTCCCACATGGCTAATTGTTAACCTAGTCAAATGTAATTAATCAAAAATTAATTATTAGCATAAGACTAGCCTTCTCTTATGAATTGTAACAGCTACTAATTAATTGAAATTAATTTTCATTAATTTTTGGGCATCAAGAGGGGTTGATTTTGCACTATAAATAGGAGCCATGGGTTGGAGCATCCATACACTCATTCATTCATCTACTCCCTCACTCAAGTATCTTCTCATTCTCATCTTCTATCTTCTATTTTTCTTAGAGAGTAGAGAGTATTTTGTAAGATAAAATCATTTGAGTTGAGGGGTTTAGAAGAAAATAGGCTTTGTTGGCTATTTTTCTCTTCTCTTCTCATCTCATTTGTGAGTTCAATTTGAGAGTGTTTACTTCCTTAATTTGTAATTGAGTACAAAAGTTTGGACATAGGTAGTGAAATATACCAATTATCATGGTGCTTTTACTAACTATGGTCGACTAAACCACTCATTTCTAGGAATAGGATGAATCCTTGATAATAATATTATTTTTGCTAATTTCTTTTGGGGTAATTTTTGTCTCTTTGATTGTATAATTTTGAGTGTAAACTTGATCTTAACCTACTTATGCATTCTAATACTATTGTTTAATCATGTTGATTACAATAGTTTAATTGCTATCTCAAATGAATATTAGACCTTGTAGGCTAATATGACATTATGCAAATAGATTTAAAATTATAATTGTTAAAATTGAATAATTTATGCTAGAAATTAGATGAGTTATATCTAAAAGAATAATTCATGCTAAACCACTGCATAAATAATTTTATTTGATAATCATAATTCATCTTTTCAATTTGTAACTTAATGCTTGTAGCTCAGATTGCACAAGAGACAAATCAAATCCTCATTTGAATTAGCAATTCAATATTTGAATCAAAGGTGAAATCCGAAATCCTAGAACATTCTCTCATCTGAATTCTCTCAACTTGATACTTTTTCCCTTCTTTTTGCTTCTTTAATCATTTTGACAATTACATTCCTCATTCCACTTATTCTTTATAATTGGAAGAGTTGAAATTAGAAATCAATATTGTTTCTTGTGAGATCGACACCTCTATATTTGCTTGTCTACAATTAATCTTGTGCACTTGCAAGTAAAAAGGGTTTTAAAACAAAATATAAAATCCACATCAAGTTTTTAGCACTGCTGAAGACCATGATGGGGAACGCAGTAGGTCTTTAACACGCTTCCTGGCTTCATAGAGCATCCCATCCTCTTTTTGTAGAAAGTTGGTGATTTGATTTCTCAGGCTTGCTGTTTTGCTCAGAGGGATGAATTTGGTGAGGAAAGCTATTGCTAACTTGTCCCAAGTAGTCATGCAACCAGACGACAAAGAGTGCAACCAAGCCCTCGTCTTATCCCTCAATGAGAAAGGGAATAAACGCAGGCGAATCGCATCACTGGAGACTCCGTTTAACTTTAGCATATTGCACACCTCTAAAAGTACCGAGAGGTGTAGATTCGGGTCTTTCAAAGGAGTTCTGCCGAACTGAGATTGCTGCACCATGGAAATAAGTGCTAGCTTGAGCTCGAGGTTATTGGCATCCACAGCAAGCCGAGCTATGCTTGAGGCAATCCCATGGACTCCGGGAGTAATGAAATCTCGAAGGGTCCTTCTTTCTTCCCCCGCCATGTTTGAATTCCTTCTTACCTCGTGCCTTTGCTCTTCTATCCTTTGCTTTTTCCTCCTTAAGCGAAAAGTCCTCTCAATCTCTGGATCGGGCTCATACGAAATCAGACTTCACATAAACTAGGAAAAATTCCTGTAAGTACTTTCACCAACATTACCAGCACAATAAAATAGGAAAAAGAATGATGTATCTATGGGGATAAATCACGAACACTCAAAACTGAATACAAAAGCTAAAAACAAGCAAGCTAAATTGAAGCTAAAATTTGAGTGTGGTCGTGTATGAATGAGTGAAAGAAGAATAGTCTAAACTCTCACTTAGATATAGAAACACCACTAAGTTTGAGTTTAGGGCCCTTAACCTCAATTAGGATACAGAAACACCAACCTAATTAAGAGTTAAGACTTACTTGATCACCACGTTAATCGGCCTAATTAAGGATAAGCAAGTGAAGTGTTTAAGGGAACGAAAGCACAATGCTCTCAATTCTAGTTTTTCAATCAAAATTCAAGTATGTAATGCAAAATGGCTGTGGCTCACTTTAATACATGTCCTAAGCTAGCAAATAAGTAGTAAAGCAAGCTGGTGGAGGTTTCCCCCTTAGGAAGGAAACGTATTAACTTGCTAATCTATGCGCTTAGTACAAAATCAGATTACATGCTTGCTTAACTTAAGCTAATTGCAACCAGAATACTAAGAAAAGCAAAACGAATGATGTAATTAACTTAATACATCCTTAACTAAGCTAATACAGTAGCATTACTTAGCAAAATGTTGAGAAAAGTAGTCGTAAAGTGCATCCGCTTTTAGGCTATCCAATTAGAATGCAAGGTGCTGATTCTTCCTTTGTTTTCTCATTGGTTCACACACTTCAATATTGTTTCTTCAGCAAATGATGATGTTTCTAGCAGCCTTGGATGTGGTTTGATGTAGGCAACCAACCAAGCAACTGAGAAAACCCACTTGAGGAGGAAAAACACCTAGGTGCTTTACCGGCTTCTAGAAGCTCCAAAACAGCCCGATTTTCTGACCTTGTTTCAACCAATCAGAAGTGAGTACGCTTTTGATTTGAGGCCACGGGGAAAACCTTAGGGTGTGTACAAACCCCCTGCAAAGAAATCAAGGATAAGTCATGTTTAAGTAGAATATTTCTACTAAAACACTTTACCATGTAGATTTAGACCAAAACTGGCAGGGTTGATAAAATGGTCTGATTTCTTAACTTCGATTAAGCATCATTAGTTTTGCTTGCTTGGACCTGAAAGTTAACATCTAGGGGAACCCAAAAATGTAAAAATCAAGACTTAAACCATAATATAGTTTAAGAAATCACATATTCAAAACCGGCTGTATTCTAGTTCAACTGGGCAGTTTAGATAGCTTGGGTTTATTGGCTGATTTGGATGGGTAAATGAAGTCCAAATGAGTTGAAACTTGCTTTGCTGGAAAGCTAACTTCTTGAACTTCAAATCCATTAGAAAATATTAGACTTAAAACTTAAAGAGGCCTAAGTAATTAAGCTCTCAAAAATTGGGTTTACTACAAGAATTAACCCATAAACTGCTGTTTTGCTTCTTTAACAAAATGTGGATGATTTATTCAACTTGGGGCTAGCAAAATAAGATTACCTTGACTGATTTGATTCTCTAAATTAAGGGGTATGGAGGGATCTCCATCAAAGAAAAATAACAAGAAAACAAAACAAAACAAAACAATAAAATGCTTAGTCACATTTGCAAGACAATATCAATAGCTAGCAATTTAGTCCCCGACAACTGTGCAAAAAACTTAACTACTACCTACTACAAGCACATGGGTAGTCGTGGTATAGATAACAAATATCGTTCCTCAGGAACTAAAGTAATCTATTGAGCCTAGTCTTGTCAGAATATGATAAGCAAAACTCTGTTTCAAGTTGTTTTGATTAACTACTTCAAATGAACTCGTCTAAATCAATAAAAGAAAAATGTCTAGGAATTTTCACAGTTATGGAAGAGAATTGGATCAAAATTAATAAACATGTGCTATTCTTTGATTGGTTAATTCCGAGGAATTATAACCTTTTCTAAAAACTTGATCTATTCTTTCGAAATCAATCAAATTTGCCTAAACTAAGCAAACGTTGTTCTTTCAAACTAATTTGACTTAATCCAAGTTTAATATATTCAATTACTTACTAGCCCTCCTAATATATAAATCTCTCTTAGACGAAGTTATGCTAAGTCTATTCAAGGAGTCCAACAATCAAATGTCGTCTTTTGAATGTTCACTCGATTGTTTCAAGTGTGCAAGTAAATTTTGGCCAAAAATAAACTCACAACATATCAAACACTTGATAGAATGAAATCAAATCAATCATGAAAATACACATAATTGAATAAACTAAAACATGATCCAATACACTTCTAAAGACTACTAGATTCCTAAACTAAGAAAATTACTTAGACATGATAAAAGATAAACAAACTAACCAAAAATCGGTGAAATCTGAGCAGGAGGGGCTCGACTGAGATGGCCTTCACCAAGGGCTTCAGAACTGCCTTAGGATCAAAACTCTCACGCTCAAAACTCACATAAAAGCAAAAGAAAAACTAAAGAACAAAATTTGAGAGACAATAAACTAAACTAATCTTCACTACACTAACTCTACTTGCTTTGCTTACTAGGGATTGCTCTTCTTCGCTGCTGAACATTGCTCTTTATAGAAAATTCAAGTTGATCTTAGCCACACAGCCGAGGGAAATTGAAGAGGCAGCAGTTACAGACCTACCATGGTCCATGCCATCCATCACCGTCCGACCGTGGTCTACGCTGGAACTGATTTCTTGCTCTTTTCTTGCTCAACAGGCATAGCAACTCATGGATGACCGTGGGGTAGGTCAAAACACAGAGATAAAAGGGCAAATATTGGGTGAAAAGGCTAAAAATCCTGCAAAACAGATAAAACAACTACACCCAAGTATAAATCGAGGATAGAAGAGTAAACAACATCATTAAGCACAAAATTCTTCTAAAAACGAGGTAAAATAGCCCTAAAAAGATGTACATATTAAGCACTTATCAAATGGCTTAATTATTTATAAACCTTAGTCTTTTAGGCACAAGTATGATCCCAATTGATTATGAATGTCTCAAACCCATCTTTTTTAATTAGAAAATCATCGCAGATCTTTGTTAAATCAATTTGCTCGTAAATTGGTTACAAGGTGTGGGATGATGTTTTTTTCTAATGTTTAATGCTTTAGTTTGATTAAAATATTAGGCTGGTGCTAGGGTTATCAAAAATAGTAGGAGTTATACTAAGTAAATCATAATCTAAGGAAAAACAAGGAAAATTCGCTAGTGGATGCCGTCTGCAATCTAACTCATGGAAAAGTAAATTTATTTGTTGATAATAAATATTAATTTTTATGGTGGATATAGATTATGCTAAGTGTTTTCTTGAATTTGGTATCCTTGATGATTATTTGCTTGCTTTTTAGTTGATTTATTTTTTTTGTTAATTTAATTCTTGATTTTAGAGACTTTAACATTAAATTTCATTCCCCCCCCCTCAAAAAAAGGTAGCCCTTTAGGTGTGTCATATTAATTTCAAATTAGTTATATTTTTATTTTTTAGTATGGTTTAATTTTTAGATTACTTTTCTATTCGGGTTTTGCTATTATTTACTAGTTTGTTAGAAATTAGGTTAAAAATAGTTCCTTTAGTTTTTTTAGTGCTTTATGCTATTTGGGGTTTATATCAAGTCAAAATCTTGTGATATTTAATTTCATAATTCTCGAAAATTATTTGATAATTTGTGAGAATTATTTTGTGAATTTCATATGTGCAGGTTTTTACTTTAATAAACCTAAAAATTACATTTTTATTTTTCATTTCATATTTTTAGGGTTTGATTAAGTTTATAAAATTAGGTTTTACAATCTTGCAAATTTTATTATTTACTTGATATTTATTTAAGTGCAGTTTTCAAGTTATTTAATTTCGAATTTTATTTTCTGTTTGTATTTTTTGCAATTATTTTCTATTTTATTTTTCTTAAACAATTAGACATATTTCTATGAGTATAAATTTAAATTATTACCATTTATTTGTTTAGGGTATTTTCTGTGATTTTTTATATTAATTTTCTGTTTATTATTTTCTGCTTAAATTTTCAAATTGCTTTTTAATGGTTATTCCTGTTTTAAATTTTCCCAAATAATTAGGTTGAATATTTACTTTTATTTCCATAATTTATCTTATGATTTTTTGTAGTATTAGTAAGTAATTTTTCATATTTTTATTTTCTTAATTTTAATTTATTTTAATAACTAAAAGAAAAAGGAAAAAATATTAGAGTATTGAATTTAATTAGATTTAAACTAGTTTATTATTATATCTTTTCTCATGGGACCGATCCTTACTTCCACGTGCTATATTCTTATTTATAATCCTTAGTGGTGGTTTAATTTGTTGCTAGACAACAAGCTTTACAAATTTTGGTCGCGTTGCCAAGGAAAAAAAATAAAGTTGTTAGTTTTTATTTATTTAATTTTACTACCTTTATAGTTTTATTTTAACTCTAGTATTTTATTTTCATAGGTTGCTTTAGTTTATCAGTTTAAGGAGTGGTTGCATGATCAAAGAGAAAAAGGAGCATATGTTTGAAGAGTTTGAAAGCAAAGTAAGTGATTTTAAATCTGTAAACTCTAAATCAATACGTTCTGAAGATATTAAAGTTGAGATGGTTGCTTTATGTGAACTTGCTGCACCGAATCTGGAAACACAACTTTTATCTATTAGTTATCCTATATTAGACTGACCACTTAAACAGAAGTCTACATTTTTAAACTTACTGTGTAAGTTTCATGGTCTACCTGTTGAGGGCCCAGATCGTTATATTAATGAATTCATTATTACATGTTTAACCATGCAACATGAGGGAGTTACCCATGATCAAATTAAGTTGAGAGTATTTCCTTTTTCATTCTAGATAAGGCTAAAGATTGGCTATATTACTTGTCCCTTATAAGATTCAAGAGGGACTCAAGTTCATAAAGGATTCTTAGAAAAATTCTTGCCGATGTCTAGGATTGGAACCATTATAAAAGAAATATGTGGCGTTAAATAAATGACTGGGGAACGTTTTTATGAATATTGGTAACAAATTATGTGCTAGTTGTACCCAACATCAAATTTTGAAAAAAATTATTGATTTAATATTTTTATGAGAGGTTATTGCCTACAGATAGAAATACAGTAGATGTTGCGAGTGGGGGGCATTCGTTAATAAGACTTCGGCTCAGGCTAGGGAATTGTTTAATATTATGGCCCAAAACTCTCAATAATTTAGAAGTAGGGACTCCTAATTGAGAAAACTCAATGAGCTTAGTTTAGGTCCAACTATAAAGACCCAATGGTCTCAAATCACTGCTGTGCTAAACAAACTTGCCACTAGATGAATCTAGAAAGCAGTAGTGTATGATATTTGCTATTTAGAGAGGCATCCTACTGATGCATGCCGTACACTTCAAGTGGGCATGTGAATGCTATGTTTTCTAACCAAGGCTAAAGGAAGTACGACCCATACTCAAACGCTTGCAATAAAGGATAGAGAGACCACTCTAACTTTAGGCATGGAGTTAGGAACAACGCCCTAGGCTTTGGCTAACCACTACATCAACCGTTTGCTCAGGATATGACAAATTTTCTTTTAGAGCAGGTTATAAAAAAGATGGACGAGCAAAAAAAGGAGATTGACATTAGGCTTTGAAAGATGGAAATGACTCTTAAATAGCTCTTAAAGAGACAGACTAATATTGATACTGTAGTTAGAAACCTATAGGCCTAAATGCAGCATAGATTACCATCTTAATAACCTTTCTATAACCTAAAGGAAAATGTGAGTGCCATGAGACATAAGAGTGGGAATGATTTGAAGGAACCTAGGAAGAGTCGAGAGGAAGAGCAATAAATAGATGTCAACGAGCCTAAACCAAGCAAGGACCAACATCCTACCTCTAATGCTAAGGAAGTAGGTGAGAATAGCAAGAAATCTACACACCATTACCACATTTTCCTAGTAGACTGAGAGAGATAACGTCTACGATCGATCAGGGAAACCAAGAGATCTTAGAAACATTTAGAAAGGTAGAGATCAACATCCATCTCCTAAATGTCATTAAGCAAGTGCTCGTTATGCTAAGTTCCTTAAAGAGCTTTGTATTAGAGAACATAAATTAAAAGGGAATGAAAAAGTAAGTGTGGGGGAAAATGTGTCTATTGTATTTCAAAAGAAGCTTCCCTCTAAATGTAAGGACCCATGTATATTCCCTATTCCTTGCACAACTGGAAACCTCTGCTTGGATAAAATCATGCTTGATTTGGGAGCTACCATCAATGTGATACCTAAGTCCCTTTATGATAAATTGAACTTAGGAGAGTTAAAGGAATCTAGTCCAATCATTTAGTTAGCTAATAGGAGCAATGCATACCCAGGTGAAGTCTCAGAGAATGTCTTATTCGACCAAGTCAATGAGCTTGTTTTCTTATCGATTTTTATGTGCTAAACATGGATGATGCATGCCATGACATTCTAATATTGCTTGGTAGACTATTTCTCAAAACATCTGGGATAAAATAGATGTGCATAAAGGAACGTTGACTATGAAATGTAATGGTGAAGTTATTATGTTCAATATTTTTGATGCCATGAGATTTCTTGCTAATGTGAACTATCTTTGTGCACTTGATGTGATCGATGAATATCCCAGGATGTTTATGAATTATCTCATGAGAATGAACTGCTAACGATTCTTGCTAAAGGTTTAGATCGAGTTGTGTTTCTACACGTCTCTTACCATGTTGATAATGAGTTAGCAGGCAACATAGAGCCTTTGTTGGAACTGGAAGTAATTGACAAACCTAAAAAGCTAGAATTGCCTAAAAGTCACGCAAAGCTGCTACCATCTCGTATCTCACCTCCTAAATTAGAATTGAAACCATTGCCTAAGAATTTTAAGTATGCTTATCTAGGGGATTATAAGACCTTACCTCTTATAATCTCCAAAGCACTTACACTTGAACAAGAGGATAAACTTATTAGGGTGCTCAAAAAACACAATGAAGTGTTAAGGTAAACTTATAAGACCTTACCTCTTATAACCTTCAAATGCACTTTATGGTCACATAAAATCACATTAGAATCAAAAGTTAAGCCTAATATAGACCCTCAGTAAAGACTACATCTGCCTACGATGGAGGTAGTCCAAAAAAAATTCCTTAAGTGGTTAGATGCCGCAGTGACATACCCTGTACTTGATTCTAAGTGGGTTAGTCCTATTCATATGATTCCTAAAAAGGGGAGACAATAATAGTTTAGAATAAGGAAGGTGAATTAGTACCTACTAGAGTCCAGATTGCCTAGAGAATGTACATTGACTGTAGAAATCTTAACAAAGCCACAAAAATAGACCATTTTCCGTTGCCTTTCATGGATTAAATGTTAGAGAGATTAGCTAAGAGGTCATACTATTTCTTTCTTTATATATATATAGGTTATATTCAAATCCCTATAGCTCTTAAGGATCAGGAAAAAGACCATTTTTACCTGCCCTTTTGGCACCTATGCTTTTAGAAAGATGTCATTTGACCTGTGTAATGCTCCTACTATATTTCATAGATGTATGTTGAGCATTTTTTCTAATTTTATCACCAAAATTATGAAAGTTTTCTTGGAGGTCGTTACTAGACACTGGTGATTCATTTGATGATTGTTTGCATTATCTTACTTTAGTGCTTAACCATTGCATTGAGACTAATTTGATGCCTAACTTTGAAAAGTGTCATGTCATGGTAGAGCATAGGGTAATACTAGGTCATGTAGTGTCATGTAATGAATTAAAGGTTGACAAGGCCGAAGTAGACATCATTCAATCTTTGCCCTCTCCACAATATAATGTGTCGAGGAGATGAGGTTATTTTTAGGTTATATTGGCTTTTATAGAATATTTATCAATAATTTTCTAAGATTACCTCTTTTTTATGTGCTTTACTTTTAAAAGATGCTCTACTCAATTTTGATGAGGACTATAGCAAAGCTTTTGACCAATTGAAATTGGAATTGACCACCATTCTAATAGTACACCCCCTAATTGGGCATTACCTTTCGAACTAAAGTAAATGCGAGTGATAAGGCAATAGGGGTAATCATAGGTCAAAGAGTAAGGAAGGCACCTCATGTGATCTATTATGCTTTCAGAAGGCAAGGCCCAGGACAGTTTAACTACACTACTATCGAAAAGGAAATGTACAATGTTGGTTTTTCTCTAGAAAAGCTTCATCCTTGTTTGTTAGGCATTAAAGTAACTGTTTAGACTAATCATTCTTCTATTAAACTTCTATTGAGTAAGAATGACGCAAAACTTAGATTAATTAGATAGGTCTTATGACGCAAAACTTAGATTGATTAGATAGGTCTTACTACTTTAAGAATTCTAATTGGAGGTTAAAAATTTAGTAGTTGGCCATTTAAGTGGGCTATAAAATGGGGTCAGTGCTAATCCATTTAGTGATTATTTTCCTAATGAGACTTTATATGTTGTTACTAATAGGTTGCATTGGTATGCTGATATAGTTAATTGCATATTCGTCAAAACTTTTCTTAAAGACTTGTCTAGGGCCCAAAATAAGACGATAAGAGCCTGGTCTACATATTATGCTCGGGATGATCCGTATTTATGAAAATTTTATGAAGATCATATCATAAGGCGTTGTGTAGGTGATAATGAATTCAATTTTATTTTAACTTTCTATCACTCTTTTGAAAGTTGGGGAAATTTTGGACCCAAAAGAACAGCGCACCAAGTTCTTGAATATGAATTTTGTTGGCCTACTATTTTTAGAGATACCTATGAATTTTGCAAAAGATACAAAGAATGCTAGAAGACAGGTAATTTACTGAGAAGGAATCAAATGTTTCTACATGATATGCATGTTTGTGAAATTTTTGATGTATCGGTTGTTGATTTCATTAGACCTTTTCCTCCTTCTTTTGCTTCACTTACATTTCTTATGCTCATTGATTAAAGTCGATTGAAGTTATGGCTACTAGAGCTAATGATGCTAATATTATGGTGAAACATGTTGAACATCTTATTCTGCATAGATGTGGAGTGCCTACAGAAAGCATTAGTGATAGGGGAACACATTTTTGTAACTGAACTTTAGGTGCCTCGTCAGCCAAATATCATGTAACTCATAAGGTGTCTACTAGTTATCATCTCCAAGCAAATGGCCAAATTAAAATCTCTAAGGAGGAGATCAAGGGTATATTAGAAAAGATTGTTAGGTCAGATAAGAAAGATTGGAGTCTTACGTCAGATGAAGCTCTCTGGGCTTATAAAACTACATATAGGATACCTATAGGTTGTCACCTTGTAGGTCAGTTTTTGGTAAAGCATGTCATCCCCCTGTGGAGTAAGAGCATAAATCCCATTAGGTTATGAAGAAGCGTAATTTAGATTACAATACAGCAGGGAGGCAACGTAAGCTGCAATTGTAGGAATTGGAACAGATTCGTCTATAAGCCTATGACAATTCAGTGATTCATAAAGGTAAAGCCAAAGCTTTTTATAAGGCTAAGCTTAGTAGGAAAGAATTTTTGGTCAGTGAAAAAGTGTTAGTATTCAATTCAAAATTGAGATTGTTTCTTAGCAAGCTAAATCCAAGATGACTAGGACCTTTTGAGGTAATAAAAACCTATCCACATAGTGTTGTTAAATCTTTTCTACTAATAAGATTTTGAAGGTAAATGGTCACATGCTAAAGCATTTTTATGAAAGAGTTTAGTGAAGGATGATCTAGCTAGAGGATCCATGAGCTATAGCTTTGTTGGGCCAACGATGATAGAAATTGGTGCTAGCTGGGAGTCAACCTAATGTTTTTAGGGAAGTATACATTTAATTCTGTTTTATCTTCATTATTTTTATTATTTTGCATACATTAGAGACAATGCATGAATTAAGCGCAGGTGGTGTGTCTTGCATTTAGTTCCTTTATTTCTGGGGGAAAAAAAAAAATTGATTCCATAAAAATAGAGTCATTTTTGCGTGAATATGAGCTTATGCTAGGCTTCCTTGCTTAACTTTTTCTATTTTACTATTTTTAGTTAATTCCTTTTATGAGTGGGGAATTTTGCACATGCTAACTATCACTCAGAGTAGTTTGAGTTGATCTTCATATATCTGTTGAATGAGTAACAATCTAGATTATCCATCTTATTTGATCATGTTATATAATTGCATTAGAGGCAATAAAAGGATCTTATCTATTTTCTTAGACTATTGAATTAGTATAATACCTCATTAAAGTTATGACTTTTCTAGTTCCCCAGAAAAAAAAGTTTACTAGCACAAGTTGGTTCAACTGATATAGCACTTTTTTCCTTAAGCGGATCGTGTATGGAGAAGACCTGTACTTGAAGAGTTAACCCCATTTAGGGCCGCCTACAACTTGGGACAATTCATAAACATCCTAGGATTTCCTACTATGATCACGCCTTGGTTGTGTTCTTATGTCCATAGAGTGTTGTTCATGTTCTCTATTTTGTTTAGATTATCTCTTTTCTCTAATAAAGCGTCCTACATAGCCCTATGTGGATTCTAGGTCAGCTTTAGCTTTTTCTGAACTTATTAACTCCTGATTACTGGAAGAACTTGATGTAGAAGTGTTGGAAAACCTAATGAAGATGGATCATTCAAAAGAGGCCTTAGCTACCTTAAAAGATCTTAAGTAGAGGGGGCAATATGTGATTTCAAAATAAGATTAATCTATTGGCTATTGCAACTTATAAGAAGACTATGCAATACATTTGCTAGCATTCCCATCGATGACGAAGAAGCAAATTTGATAGAGAACCTTGGGATTCTCATCAAGTTGAATCGTGCTACTGTAGGTGGAAACTTAGTGCCTATGAGGGGGATTTATTTCATTGTGATTTGGCTTTGAAGTTTGATTTTTATGATGTGTTCAACATGAAATTACTACATTTTATACCCTTTGATTATCTAATATTTGCTCAAAATAAAGAATTTAATTAGGATTTTAATATAATTTTATCTTACTTTGTAGAAATTTGGATAGTTCAAAAGAATTGATAAATTACTTCAATAAGGTTCCGAAAGGGACAGAAGAAAAGGCTTTGGATTAAATAAGAAGAAAAGGGGGGGAATGACCAGTGGCCAACACAGGCCCGAGATGGTTCGGCCCAAGCTCCGAGCCCAGTGCTTGTTGCGACTCAATCCACTCAGCTCCATCCTCCTCATTCTGCTACATGTGCTGGTCACGTGTCTAGACTGCACTGCCCTCTTCTCTCCTCCCCCTTTGTTCCCAGCGAAGCCCAAGGCCCAATTCCTTCTCTTTTCTGTCTTCATGCGGACCTGTTCTTCTTTGCTTCCTAGACCGTGGCCCATTCGTCCATATTTCCGCCAGCGTGAGCCTAGCGTTGCCCCCTTCCCTGCTTGGTCCAGTCCATGGTTTCTTTCCTCCCCCCCCCCCCCCCACCCCCCCAAACTTAAACCCCACATATAGCACGTGATCACGCTTCCCCTTCTTCCCTGTCTTCTCTATTCATAGTGCCCAGAAAACCTAAGCCCCTTTGCCTGTGCCTCTTCCATCTTTATTTCTTCTCTGCCCATCCAAGAACATCTCCCCCCTTCATTTTGTTCCTTCCACTTTCTTCACCATAATTATTCTCATTAACCAATGACCGTTACCCCCATCACCATCTCTCCTCTCATTAGTTCAGCAGTCAAATTTTCATTCAAGCACTTCAGTGGAGCGATTACAAGCTTAGGATTAATTAAATAATTAAGTGAAGCAATGAGGGGTTAGAGGCGCTGCATTTTGTTAATATAACTTGAGCAAAGTCAAAGGCAGAGAGGGGAGAGTAGAATAGCAGATAGAAGAGAGTAGTCTTGGGTTTTTAATTTGGATTTTCTTCTTCTCGTTTGTTCTTTTTAACTTTCCAGATTTGCCTTCTTCATAAAATAGCGTACCTTACTTCAGTCCAATTTAATTCAAATGAAGATTTCGATTTATGGGTTCAATCTGTGCTCCATTTGGTACAAAGTTGTGCTCAAGTTGTGCCCAATTCAGTTACTGCATTCAAGATTCATGCTCAACAGAATTGATGCTGAACATAAAATTAGAACTAACAGTTTGGTTGTGAATGTTGCAAGCAGAATTGAACAAAGAAAGCAACACTGTGCAGGTTTTTTTTTTTTTGGAATATCAGATTTTGTTTTGATTTTTTTGAATCTAGTGCTGATTTTGTTATTCTGATATTTTTACTAGATTCTTATGGATTTTTAGAGTCTAGAGGAATTTTTGTAGAATTTTTAGGCATTTCTGCAATTTTCATAAATTTTTGAAAATAATTTTATGTTCTGATTTTGTTGCACTGTTCTAGAACAGAAAAAATTGAAAAAAATATATTCATGTTCTCTGGTATTGTGCTAAGTTTTCTGTGTATAGTGTTCTGATTTTGAAGTTTGATTTTCTATTTTGTTTTATTTTTAAGTTTTGCCTGTTTAGGTTTTAGTTTATTTTTTGTTTTCTTTTAGTTTATTTTGTGTTTTCTGTTTTTGTTTTATTTCATGATAAGTTTACTTTCTATTTTCATTTTGCGTGCAAAAAGAAGAAGAAAAAGTAAAAAAATAAAAAACCAAAAAGAAAAAAATCAGAAAAAGAAAAGGACTAAAAATACTTTTGTGAGGACGTGGGCATTGCATGAATGGTTGGATTAGAGATCGTGAGAGCAAAAGACTTGTTAGGATTAAACCCGACCCTGAACTAGAACTCGAACCTGAACCCAAGTCTGAACTTAAATTTAAAGAAATGGCATAAAAGATATCTTTGAACTATATTTTCTATCCTCCTAGGATCACTTTACCATCGTACTATAATTTTCCTAACCTAGGAGCTAATGTGACATTTGAGTTGAGACCTTATTACACTCCAATGTTTCATAAATTTACTGGTTTTGAGGATGCATATTTGCTTTTGAAGGAATTTGAAGAAGTACGTTCCATGCTGCATTTACCTAATATTTTTGTTGATGTTGTGCAAAAGACATTAATTCCTTTTGCTTTGAAAGATTTCGCTAAAAGATGGATATATGGCTTGTCTACTAATTCTGTTTCTCCTTGGAATGACTTTGTTAAGTTATTCTTAAAAATTATTTTCGTAATGTTAAGGCTGTTAAATTGAGGGATGAAATTAATTAATTTGTTGAACTAGAAAGGGAATTATTTTGGAAATACTTGGCAAGGTTTAAGAATTTGTTGGCCTGGTGTCCCCACCATGGTTTAGACCAGGCACATCTATACCAAATTATTTATGAAGGACTTGACCAACAAACTAGAATCATGTTAGAGTCCATGTGTTAGGATGGTTTTCTTTTTAAGAGCGTTACTACTGCTTAGGAGTTTCTAGATGACTTAGCTGAAAAGATTATATTATGGGAAACCACTAGAGATAAGAGTCTAAGTTCTAGGTTTGCTAGGGGTGGGATGCATTCCATTTCTGATGTGAGTCACCTAGAGTCTAAGATTGTGGTTTTAGAGAACACGTTGAAGGGGTTATCTATTCAGACTCTCCAGATTTTTCAAACTTCTATGGTGTTTTGTTCTCATTGTCAAGCCTTAGATCATTCATTAAGTGTCTGTCCTTATTTTGCTCACAAGTTATCAACTGACTAGGAGCAAGTGAGTAAGGCCTACTAGGTGCCTAAGAATGACCCTTCTCTCCTTACTATAAGCCATGATGGAGAAATCACGCTAACTTTTCTTCGAGTAATGAACCAAAAGCTGAGGTTC
>JAKOGI010000363.1:160000-217500 GCA_029747015.1 Carnegiea gigantea | reverse complement strand
ATAACAAAATTACATTGCATTACATCATACATAAAACCATTTACTACTGAAGCCAAATGTAATAAGATCAATTATAAATAACCATACCAATTTTGTGACAAAACTAAAGCAATGACCAAGACAGGTAAAGAAATCGAGAAAGAATTATATTATAAACCAAAGTAAAAGCAATAATGAAAATGACCATTAATGTTTTACATACGACATGAATATATGTTTGTTGTTGGTAATAGAATACAGGAATAGATCTGGTAGTTATACTATTGCAGCCACTTTTTCAACCACGTAATTATCAACTTCAATGATGTATCATCTGTTCAAACTTTATTAGTGGCTTTGGTCATTATCAACAGACAACACTTTGTAGTTTCCTAACTTCCTATTGGTGTAAAATTCGATTTGATGGATATAGATATTAGTTTGTCATAAACAAACTCAGTGTCAAATTGATCAAGGCTTTTAGGTAGGTATAATTACGCTTTTTCTAAAAACTCCATTTGCCCTGCGTGCAACAGGGCTGCCAGAATAGGTCTATGGGATACAAAGAAGCCCCCCTTATGTGTGTGTTTCACTCACGAAGAGTATACCCTAAGTGTCCAAAATTTGGCAAAAATTTAAGAGATTGTGGTGTTAGTATAATCTCTTAATTGTGCCTAATAAGGCATCTCATTCACATGCAACCATGTCACATATTTATAGAGATACTCATACCTCTTCATGAAATAATATCATCCTCTCATAAATACCACTTCAAAAGGAACATATCTATTCATAAATACATTCTTTCATTAAAAGGCACCCTTTCATTAAAAACTATAAGTTAGTTAATCATTCAGACTAACTTGTATCTCTTCATAAATAATTAATCAAATTAATTATTCATCAAATTGTGCATTGATTATCAAAATAATTGATTTTGTTTAGGCAAAATTCAAAAATATATTTTCATAACAATGTTTATGAAAATAATTATTTTATTAAATGTTCATTTTTATAGAGATTACTCCGACAATCCCCCACCATTTCCGTAACAATTGATTTTTCTAATTTCTGGAGATCTCATGCATAAATGAAGGTATCTTGTGATTGAACCCATCTTAGTGACTTGTATGTCAAATGACCATGATAACATGGTGGACTATGCTTTGAACAAGCTATCATCTCTGACCACTTGTATCTAAGCCTCACACAAGACTTCTTTCCCAGATTACTTATTAATTTGATACTAGAGCCAAGCCTAAACTCGACATAAGATACCAGGTAAATCTCATCAATACCGCCATAAAGTAATAATGGAAACATTTGATTGTACAAAGAACAAGTTACACCATTGATTAAGGACAGACAATTTAATCAAACACTTATTTTATACCCACTTAAATGTTCCCCATTGAGATTCATTAAGAGCAAAAGCTCGTCCTCCATTGAAAATATGGGTTATTTAGCATTCGATATGGATGGTGATTATGATGGTGAATGGTAACAAGTCATGCACATGGTGTACTTTGATTCATTGAGCTTAAGACTCGATATCTCCATGAGCTTGAAGTTGAGGTTCAACAATGGATGACCTAGTACGGACTTAACATCATCCTTATCAAAGTCATAGTACTCATTCTATACTTTGATAACAATAACCTTGCAAAAGTCTCAAGACTTTTAAATTATTATATAAATCACACTTGTGAATATTTATTTGTTAATTCGAATTCATTGCTTTGCAAGTCTTATTAATGGGCCGACAAGACTTGCAAAGCCAATCAACTATAAAACCAATGTCCAGCTATTAAAACTTGGACATCTCAACTTCTAAACAAGTTTTATATATGAAAATATTTTCATATTTGCATCTAACTCCATCTTGAAATTATAGACATAATTTCAATTGATGGTATAATATACCACATCACCATATGAATATGAATTACGCCCACCATTTTCTCCAAGCTAAAGTAAGTGGCTATAGGATCGTCATATGAAGTTTTTAAGTCATATGTATCTTCATGGATTAATGTAAATAGGTATGCATTTGCATTGCATCCATGTACCTTTAATTCTTTTGACCATGCTAAGAGTGCCATGATTATAAACAGATCCATAAGTTAACTTTATATCCATGGATCAAAAATTAGTCATACTAAAATATTATCACAAGTCCTAGGTGTACTTCTAATATTTTAGTATATATAAAATCTCATGAAAATAAATAAAACACTATATTTATTTCCATTAAAGATAAAACTTTTAGCCTATATATTTAGTATTCATTCACCTATAAGTATTAAATTATAATAACCTTATGAATCATTAATACCATTTGAATAATTTCTAAAACTAGAACAAATAACATCCAAATGTCTAGAATAAAAACATAGGCATTTAAAATCATGCTAAATATGCATTAACGAGTCCAACAAAAACATCCATGAACTTATACATATTTTAGCAATTTAGAATTATATAGAAATAAACAAATTATATTTCACATTCATTTCTATGAAGGATGAATCATTTATCCCTATGTTCACACTAATTACCAATTCATAAGCCACATTTTATGAATCATAAACATCATGTGAGTAAATTTTTTTTTTTGGTCCAAATGACATTCAAATATACATCTTAATACATGGACATTTATTGCTCTTCACTAGGAAACATGGCAATAACATACTTGGATCAAGGATAAAAGTATTTATCCTTAAAACATATAGAGTTAGGGTATATGCATAATAGTTTATTTTCATACATAACGCAACTCTTTATACAATTACTCCCAAATTCCCACCATATGAACCATATGAAATAATTATTGTCATGATAGCAAAATTATATCAATCATGAACATGCTCAAGCGAATGGATTAACTATATCAGTGGCATAAAAAATATAATTTTGCTCTCATAATCTTTGGTGACCATCGCATGTAGGACCATGAAAATTGTGCATAATTTTACTCCCTAAATTAGTTCCACCATATGAATCTTTAATAGTGTTGTAGTTTATCATCCCAATCCGTGATCACATGGGCTTGATTTTTATATTCCACAAGAAAGATTGCTTTTTTGCATCATGATATGCATTATCATGATAATGAATATCAATATTTGATCAATTGACCAAATCACATGCAGTTACCATCAATCCACCATAGATTCACAATCCAACGGTAAGATGATAATAATTAAGAGTTGATAATTTAGAAAAGAATAAACAAGGAAGCTAAGTAATTATTTTCAATTGGCCACTCACAAGATATTACATGCTATTTTGAGAGTATTAAACTAAGCTAAATTGAAGACAAAAATAAGAGAAAATTGAAAGTAACAAAGACAAAGACACTTATCTCGTAATCAACTTGTCTCTAATTTCCTGTATTGTCATTTCATAAATTCATGCCTCAAGGCAACATCAAAAATAAATTTGAATTTATTCATGGTTATTTCGGGATAATTTTTATATTACAGTCATTAAGTCCAAATAAACCACATATCTTCATGGACTTCATAATTTGTTTATTACATGGAAACATAGCTATAATACAATTCTTTGATATCATATCAAAATTTTCTCATACAATGAGCATTATAAATATGTACGGTTATAGATCTCTCTAGATCTCACAATCAAAATCATACATACAACAACCTTAAGACTGCTATCGTACTTTATTGTACAGCATAACGCTAATTACATCAAGAGAAACAACTACACTAGTCCAAAATACTCATCTCTTGTATGAACATATCTTTGTTTCCATCAATCCTTGAATTTGACACAAAAAATAATTGGCTTTTCTGTACCAGATGAAATAGCATCTTTAGATTGTTGGTGTAAAATTCGGTTTGATGGATATATTTGGCACAGACAAACTAAGTGTAAAATTAATCAAGGCTTCTAGGCAGGTGTAATTAGGCTTTTTCTAAAGACTCTATTCGCCCTCATGTGCAATAAAGCTGCCATAATAGGTGTTTGGGATAACAAGAAGCCTCCTCTATCTACGTGCTACACTAATGAAATCAAACCCTAAGTATCTAAGACATGACAGAAATAAAAGGAATTGTGGTGTTAGTATAATCTTTTGATCATATCTAACAAGGCATCCCATTCACATATTCACATGCACTCATGTCACATATTTATAGAGTTCATTATGCATCTTCATGAAAGGATAGTATCATTTCATAAATACCACTTTAAAAGGAACATACCTCTTCATAAATACATCCTTTTATTAAAAGGCAAAAGTTAGTTAGTTATCCAAACTAACTTGTATCTCTTCATAAATAATTAACCAAATTAATTATCTACCAAAAAGTTCATTGCAATAATTAATTATTAAAATAATTAATTATTATTTAGGCATAATTCAAAAATATGTATCCACTAGTGCTAAACCCATGCTCCACAATGGACTGGCATAGTTTTATACTTCAACAAATTCTATCTAATATGCTAATTTGTATATAATGAATTATATTATCGGGCAAAACTCTTATCGCCATCAACCAAAATAAATTAACTATTTTGATAAATAATAGTCTAAGGGTCCAATATAATTTTAAGTCAACACTGGAAATTTATAAAGTTAATATAGCCACTAATATACCTTTGTCCACATAAATGTAATATCTAGCTGTCATCACTATCTTGCCCTATCACTCAGTAACTATTACTACACTGCTTTTGCTTCTCAAAGGAAAAAAAGTTACTGCAATTCATTAAGGTTACCATAATGAAGTTAATTCTTACATCATGAGCTAAACAAAGAAGCCCCAATTACAAATATCTATCAGTTACGAGAGCTTGATTCAAAGAAAATTAAAATATCATTAATTAAATATACTTACATATGGAAATATTAAATTTATCAAAGCATTATGGAAAATAGGAGAGTTGACTACCATTTTATATATTCTTAATTAATATTAACACTACAAGTCAACAATTAAAACCTAATTTTTTTATTAAGTTGGTGAACTAAAATATTTGTATATATTCATGAAACTATAATAAAATTATTTCATTTTAAACCATAATTTTTGAAAATGGTATTTCTACTAGTGCTTCTCCATGATTTTACAATTATACTTATAGTATTAAAATTACGAACATAAAATTTGTACATATTTTAAGAAGATATTAACACTTAATTTTTAAAAAAAAAGAAAATGTGAAACACAAGAAAACTTAGTAACTTTTCTAATACAAAGTGAATCTATAAGTTGAATGCCTACATTAATTTGATCTAGGTACTCTTGCTAATACATCTCAATTAATGTCAAAAATCAATAATTTAGAAAAAAGAAAAAACAATATTCACATCCAATGAGTGATCATCAAGTGTCTAGTCAATATGTGATCACTCAATTTTAAGTATAGTTATATAGATAACCACTTTTATAGAAATAATTATATTATTAAAGTTCCACTTTTATGAAAATTACTCCTACACCTTCTGTTACAACGAATAAGGGGAAAGATTTTAATTTTCCAATTAATTTCTCTATCTCCACAAAATTAAAATAAAATAAATGAATCGAGGAAGGGAAGAGAGAAGTGCCTAAGCCAAGTAGCGACATTAGACATGAATTTGACACCATTCTTGAGTTAGCTAGCAGCACTAGCAATCCATGTTTCTTCACCCATAATAATACTTTCTTCTACGTAGAGTCTGTAACAGCCGGGGTTTTCTACCTTAGGCTAATCATTTAAGTTAATATTTTGATTAATTTATTTGATTGAGTTAGCTATATTAGGCTAATGTTTGCGTGATAATTAGGCGTAATAATTATGTGAATAGTTTTTATTAATTTTCCTTGGTTAATTACGCAATTTCATGAAATTGGCGAACCCATTAAGAATTAGCCAAGTCATAATAATGTGAGATAAGCAATCGAGCGAGGGTATGTGAAGTCAAGATTAGCAGACCCAAATAATCTAGGACCGAAGTAGGTTTAGCAAGTGTGACTAAACTACCAACCAAATAAACAAAAAAAAATGGAAAAGGAACAAAGAACAAAAAGGGGCCGAAGCCCCTTTCTAGTCTTCGAATGGGAGTGAGGGCTTTTCTACTGCCCAACCTCGAGAGACACACAAAGAGAGAGAAAGAGAGGGAGAGTGAGGGGCAAACTTAAAGGGGGAAGACACTGAGGTTCGGGCAGAGTTTGGTGGCAAGGTGCCTCGATCGTTCGGCTTGAGTCCGGCGACTGCTACGAGCCACACAAATCAAGGGTTTGGGGGCTAGGGTTTTCGAACCCTAAGTGTCACAGCAGCCGTGACCCACGCCGCCGACGGTGGGGCTCGATTTCGGCGACTGGGCGACATCGAGAGGAAGAGGGAGGAAGGAGGATAGGTAGTAATAACCACGGTAATAGAATGACTCGTCCTCGTGGAGTGGGTTTTTATTCATTGTTGCTTTCGGGTTATTCCTTGAGTTCAATTCTGCCCAGTTTTATTAAGTAGTTTTTGAATTGATCTCGCTTATCCATTTACATGATGTGCCATACTGGGGATCCTCCTTGATCTCCAACAATTGTTCGGTGAAATACGGGACTAAACTGAGAACTCAAGGAGAGGGATCCTGCCAATTGTGTTTGAGCTAGAGACCAACCATATAACCCATGAATCTGGTCCTTAGCTTAGAGTTCAGGTGGGTGGTTCCTAATCCCTAAACCTATCACTAATTTACAAATGTTTTTGAAATATTTGTGATAGCTGATTTAGTAGTTACATTAAAACTATAGCGAGTTGTGAAATTGTAAGCGGTTGGTGAATCATTTGGGTTGAACTGAAATGATTTTGAGGATTGTTACGGTCGGTGCTGTGAGGTGGAAGTTCGGGTGTGTCATTGAAATTATGAAGTGTGAATTCATGTTTTGATGTCGTGTATTACTTGTTAATTGCCTGAATTTGGTTGTAGCATGCCGCTTGATTGAGTCGTGATTTTGCTAGCCTTTTCCTCTTTAAGTTAATGTAACTGTGTTATGTAAATTATTTACGAATTTAAGAAATAGTGCAAGGTTCATTTTAAAGGATCATTTACATGTTTTTAGATGTTTCTGACTATCTCTCAGTTTGGTTGCCTTAATTGCCAAAGGATGGAATGAATTTCAAAGGTGACTAAAGTGTTTAGATACTAACGGATGCAATGAATTTTAAAGGCGAATAAAGTGCTTAATTGCTAAAGCATGGAATGAATTTTAAAGGCGACTAAAGTGCTTAATTGCTAAAGGTTGGAATGAACTTTAAAGGTGACTAAAGTGCTTAATTGGTAAACTTAGTTACGCTTCAAATATGAGAGCGAAGGACCAAGAACTGATAGAACGGTTATGAAATCACCTTGGCTAAATGAGCATAACTCTATTCATGTGAGTAAATTATTGAAATGAAAGGCATAAGTTGATAAGCGTGAAGGTGGTATGCTCAATATGACAAACATGTTGAGTTATGTGATTAGTAGATACTGTATACCATTCGTTTGACAAGGATACTTTTAAGCGAACTAACTACGAATGAGTTGTAGGCATGTAAGCTTTCAAGACAGGTTTTACTGACGTTTCCTTTGAAAAATGAATGTGTATTTGGCCATTATCTCATTTAGAAGCATAATATGACAAGAGGAATGGTTGTATGCTTTTCAAAAGTTGAATAACCCTATTAATGCGTTTAGTCTTCATGAGAAGGAAAGCACCATTGACATGATTCATTGAGGCAAAATGTGTTGTGAAATGACTGTTGATTTAAAATGTAAAGAAATCGAGATATTCTTATATGAATGCAACTATTAATGTTTGATAATGAGTTTCCATATTACTTGACCTGAAGAGTGAATGAACGTGCAAAGATTAACTCGTTTTAAGCATATTTTACCAAATAAGGGTTTTATGCTTTCTGAATCGATGTGAAATCATTAAGGCTGTGAGCCTCATGAGAATAAGAATGTCATTATTTGATATATAATGAAAGCTTTAATGTAGATGCATTTAGAGGTGAAATGCATCTAAAACGTTTTGGGCTAGGAAAATGGTGGTGTGTGTGTGTGTATATATATATATATATATATATATACATGTTTTTAGATGTTTCTGACTATCTCTCAGTTTGGTTGCCTTAATTGCTAAAGGATGGAATGAATTTTAAAGGCGACTAAAGTGCTTAATTGCTAAAGGATGGAACGAATTTTAAAGGCGAGTAAAGTGCTTAATTGCTAAAGCATGGAATGAATTTTAAAGGTGACTAAAGTGCTTAATTGCTAAAGGTTGGAATGAACTTTAAAAGCCACTAAAGTGCTTAATTGGTAAACCTACTTATGCTTTAAATATGAAAGCGAAGGACTAGGAACTGATAGAACGGATATAAAATTACCTTAGCTAAACAAGCATAACTCTATTTATGTGAGTAAATTATTGAAATGAAAGCCATGCGTTGATAAGTGCATAGTGCTTTGCTCGATATGAAAAGCATGTTGAGTTATATGATTAGTAGATACTATGTACCATTCGTTTGATTAGGATACTTTTAAGCAAACTAACTACGAATGAGTTGTAGGCATGTAAGCTTTCAAGATAAGTTTTACTGACGTTTCCATTGAAAAATGAATGTGTATTTGGCCATTAACTTACTTAGAAGAATAATGTGACAAGATGAATGGTTGTATGCTTTTCAAAGGTTGAATGTCCCTATTAATGCGTTCAGTCTTCTTAAGAAGGAAAGTGTCATTGACATGATTCAATGTAAGCTTTGAGGCAAAATGTGTTATGAAATGACTATTACATTTGAAATGTAAACAAATCGAGATATTCTTGTTTGAATGCAACTGTTAATGTTTAAAAATGAGTTTTCATATTACTTGACTTGAAGAGTGAATGAGCATGTAAGATTAACTCGTTTTAAGCATATTTTACTAAATGAGTGATTTTATGCTTTCTTAGTCGATGTGAAATCATTAATGCTGCGAGCCTCATGAGAATAAGAATGTCATTGTTTGTGATAAATGGAAGTTTTAATATAGACGCATTTAGAGGTGAAATGCATCTAAAATGTTTTGGGCCAGGAAAATGGTGCTATGTGTGTGTGTGTGTGTGTGTGTGTGTGTGATGATTAGAGAGAATACTCGATTCTCAGGAACCCTAATACATAGGAAGATAGACCTATAAGTGGGAACTCTAGAAGGCCCTGACGAGGGTGATATGTTGCCCAGGGAGTAGACCTAGAAGTGGGAACTCTAGAAGATCCTAATGGGCATAATATGAAATGTGAGTGACGATCTCACTGGTACGATGGAACGTGGGTGATGGCCTCAACTGTACCTAGCACAGTTATGAGATTCAGATGCCTATGAAAATGATTTCTTGCATAATATGTGATGTGAACAACTTATTCGAGGGTGATAATGTTGTAAAGCTTTGAAAAGGTGCATGTTTTCTTGAAAAGCATTTTATTGAGTTTTCAACTATCTACCAAGTGCATAACAACGGTTTTATAAGAACTCCAATTGGTTTACAAAACATGTATTAACCATACTCTCTTGCAAAAGGAGTCTCTCTTGGCCATTCTATTTAAACTCATTGATATTAGGTGTTTATATCTGAACTAAGTGTTCTATTGCATCCCATACCTGAATTGTAAGATGAGATAGCTTATCAACAAATCCCGCATGCGTGTTATGTGACGTTATGCTTACATTGTGTGATCTTATGTTGATATAACATGAACTTACCTCCAATAAGCTATACGAGACTTAGTTCAGGCAAGTTAAGTACCTTGGGCATGAATTAGAGGGAGTATAGGGTTACCATCATACTAGAAAGGTCATTGAGGTGACAACAGATGTGCAAAACCCTATATGCTTATTACATGATATTATATATATCATATTGCATGCCTAAGTGCTACTTAAAGTATAATGTGCAACTATTTTGTTTTCTGGGGGTTAGGAGTCATTCACTGAGTGTGTGGAAGCTCATCCCCCTATCTTTTCCTCTTTTCCCCAGGTTCCTAAAGTGACAGGCAGAAGTCAGTTCACGTAAGCCGAGCTGAAGCCTATCTTGCCACGTAGAAGTAGACTTATATGCTTTTATAACTAAATCATGATCTTAGTAACATATTATGATGTAAATTAAGTTCTTGAATGCATGTAAGCTAGTTACTGAAGCCATTTAATGCATATTGTCTAGAAGTCACTCTGTAAGGCCATATGACCCGACCATCTGATTTATCATTCGTCTTATAGCTGGATCATTCATTTTCTTTTGGGATATAAACCCCACTACTCCAGATGTGTGATCCGTCGAGTTGTATCTTTTATTTCATTCTTTATAATTGAACTTTATTATTTGGTTTACTCCGAGCGAGTGGCTCATAGAGTTGTGAACTCCGGCGTATAGCTGTTGAGCTTATATTAGTATCCTTTTACCCTTTTATTGATTGCAGGGATTTAATACAAGGCTTTAAGTCTGAAAAATGATCAATTTTCAGACGAAACTATGTCCATTTTGCCCCAGAATTTAAGTAGGAATTAAGAAATCATTAATACTTCTAACCCTAGGGGTTGGGGGTGTCACACAGTCCTTGGCCATTGAATATGCAAAATGCTATTAATCAATACAAACAGAAATCACAAATCAATTTATGATGATTGTTAAAGCCGTTGGGAAGGCCCTGATTGTTTTTAAAAACAAATATATAGTGGTGCCTCAACTTTTGGCATAACTATTTAAAGGATGCTCGCTTTTTGAAAATAATTTGTAGGCACCTTAACTTTTTTGGAAACAATTTTATAGGCATTTTATCCACTTAAGATGACACATTTACCTTTTCACAAACAAACTCAAGTGAAAAACATTGAGAAAATATAAAAACATAATAAATCTCATAAACTAAATAAAAATGTTATAATCCGCATAGAATATAAATTAGAATATCTTAAATAAATTTTTCTTGAATTAGTTTTTATAAGCTGTTCAAGAATATTATTCAATTATATATATATATATATATATATATATATATATATATATATATATATATATATATATATATATATATATATATATATATATATATATATATACATTTTTTCAAACTTCATGTTCATTTTACTAATTTATTTTATAATTTAATAGAACTTTTAAATTTTTTGCACTTTTTGTGAATATGTCTAAATAATTGTAATTTTTACAATACTTTTAAAATTTTAGTATTTTATATAAAAACTCAATTATTTTATGTAAAATTTTACAATTACTATCTATATACAATTTTTATTACATATTATGATATTTTTATCATTTTTTAAGGTTTATTGTATATTCAAAAATTTTCAAGCTTTTTTGATTGCTTTTGTTTATATGAGAAGACAATTGTGCCATTTCAAGTAAAAAAGGACCTACAAATTGTTTCACTAAAACATTATGTAATAGAAGTTATTTTTGGAAAGTGGGGGTTTGTTTAAATAGTTAGCAAAAATGGAGGTTTTATTGCATACTGTTTTGCCTTCAAAACCACAAAATACAAAATCTATCTAGTATAATACAGAGTCAAAATGGGGGCAAATACTTCCAAACAAAGAAAAGTACAAAAGATGTACTCAGCACATCGTCTACAACGACACAAGGACTCTAACCAAATATATTGAATCGTCTGATTTACAATTTTACCATCATCCATTTCAAAAATCCTTGGCATTAAATATAGCACTAAATTAGTGTTCACTTCTCTCAACCTCTACTACACCATTTAGGGTAAACAAAATCTCACAAATGATAAAACAAAAATAATAACAATCCAAAAAAGCCAAAATTTTGATGAAAAGTTTCCTGAATAGTTACCTAATTCAGTTAATATGGGAGCCATTGGAGACATTTGTATGATAGAAAACCACAATCACTTCAAACAATCCACCACTTCTCGACCAATTCTAATTCTTACCCAAAAACTACAGGAACTTTAGAGAGACATAAATTAAGCAAATGAAAATAGCTTGTTGATAATAGGCAAGATGGGGAGAGCAAAGGCAACTTCACATGCTAGATAATCAGAGTGAATGGGGATGCACTAGCATAGAGGATCCATAGAGGAGAAGAATAGTGCTAGAAATAGAAGGACATTAGCAGCTTGTCTGGGCTTTTTACCATCTCGTTTGAGTAGAATCAATGATGATAATGTACGCCAAAAGATTAAATTGGAAACAAGATAGTAGCCTCTGTTTTTACGAGTAAGGGTGAAGATATCACTCATAACTCCAAAAACAAGTTGCTTAAATAGTATAAGCTGGAAATCAAAACCTGGACATGCCCAAGTGAGGAGTAGCCAGCATCATACCCGAACATCCTCATGCTAATAAGCTTTAGTGGTGCTCACCTAGCTTTTTACCAACTTCAGTGCGAATAACAAATTGGATAACCCAGATAATGACATTAACAGATCTACATTTATCTTAAATTTTTTGAAGATTCCTTTCTATCCAAACTTCGTACACGATAACACAAAGGCAAGCTCTCAAAACTCTTATTTTGACATTCTACTGTTGAGCTTTTAAAGGGTAGGTAGAAATGAGAAAGAGAGGCTTAGCTCTTGCTACCTGCTATTCATCAAAAATACATGGCTAAACATAATATGAAAGAGCCAACCCTAGTATGAGGCTTAAGACACCTAATACTAGAAGGAGTCTTACAAAAATACAATTAGGAATATACTTTACAAAAGAATACAATTAGGAATATACTTTCCTCAATACTCCTCCTCAAGTTGGAACATAGGGGTTTATCATGCCCAACTTGCCACGTAAATATAAAAATTACTTCTTCCCTAATGCTTTGGTGAATGCAGGCTGTTGTGAAGATAGAAGATAAGTTACTATAAGATCACCTTATTGGAGCCCCTCTCGTACAAAATGACAATCAATCTCTACATGTTTTGTTCGTTTATGAAAAACTGAATTCTTAGCAATATGAATTGCTGCTTTACTATCACAAAATAAGGTCATGGCATGAGAATGGAAGAGTCCAAGCAATGCTAGAAGAGATTTAACCCAGATATGCTCACTTGTAACTGATGCCATTGATTGATACTCAGCTTCGGCAGACGAGCGCAAAACAGTTGTATGACTCCTGGTTTTCCAAGAAACTAGTGATTCTCCAAGACTCACAAAGTACCCTATTAGAGATCTTCTGGCAATAGGACAAGCTCCCCAATCAGAGTCACAATAGGTTATAACGTGTAAGTCACTATTAGCTTGTAGAAGAATACGTTGACCCGGTGATCCCTTGATATATATCTCAAAACTTAGCGAGGAGCATCCATGTGCTTTGCCTTTGGACACAGCATGAATTGGGATAAAACATGCACCACATAAGTAAGCTCGAGTCGTGTAATGGTCAAATAAATAAGACATCTGATTAAGCGTCTATAGCTACTAGCATCATCAAGCAGCTTTCCGGTTGCTAAGGCAAGTTTGTGATTTTCTTGGATGGGAAAATATGTGGGCTTACCTCCTAATAGTCCACACTCATCAACAATCTCGAGAGCAAACTTATGTTGAGAGAGGAAGAGACCTTGTGGTCCACGAGCTACTTCGATCACCAAAAAAATACCTAAGAGCCCCGAGATCTTTAATACAAAAACAATTGTGAAGGTAAGCTTTGAATACATTATAGGACTGAGGATCACACCAAGCAAGGATCATATCATCCACATACATAAGTAAAGCTAGGAAGGTAGCACCTTTGCGATAAGTGAAGAGAGAGTAATCCCCGTATGAACGTACAAACCTATATTCTTCTAATATAGAGGACAGTTTGACAAACCATTGTCACAGTGCTTATCATAGCCCATAAAGAGATTTATTGAGCTTACATACCTTGGTTATAGAAGCTGATGTGAACCCTAGTGGCATTGCTGTAAACACTTCTTCCTCTAAATCTAGAAAGGCATTGTTGACATCCATTTGATGTAGCGCCTAATCTTTTGCTACAGCAACCGAGAGAAAAACCCTGACACTTGTCAATTCACCACAGGTATGAAAGTTTCATTGAAGTCAAATCCAGCTCTTTGATGATCACCCCTAATTACCAATCGGGCTTTATACCTCTCGATGGATCCATTATATTTATATTTGACTCTGTAAACCTATTTATAACTAATGGGTTTCTTTCTTAAAGGAGGATCTATTACCGTCCAAGTCTGATTTTCCTCTAGCACCCTAATCTCTTCTACCATAGCCATTCTCCATTGTGGGTCCTTAACTGCTTCATGATAAAATCTGGGCTCCATAGTTTTTGCAATAGCAACTAAAAAATGCTGATGAGACATAGAGAAATCAGCGCAAGTGATATAATTTACTATGGGATATGAAGTACATAAAAAGCTTTTCTTGGAGGGGATTGCCAGAGAGGAGTCAGATAATTGAGTACTGTAGCAGAAACAATGACTCCAGTGAGATGGAGCCTACCTTGTTCTTTTTTCTCACTCATAATGCTGGCCCAATTGACTGCCATTGGGCTCCGTTTCTTAGTGGAACTCATCGCTGTTGCCACTGTCTAGCCCATAAATTGCTTCCGCTCAGTTGGGCCCAGCGGTAGCATCACTTGAGCTCCCCCTACCTGTGGGTCTGTCCGTTGTTTCTGACCCAGTAGCACCTGAATTGGTTCAAGGACCTCTAGCTTGCTCATATCCCAAAGGATTTTCTAGCCAAGTCAAACTTACATTTATCGATCCTATCTCTGCTAGAATATAGAATTCATCTAAGTCCTCAAAATACTCATGAACATTGTAGTTATTATCTCTTTTCTCATTTGACATTACCCCTTGTGATTGAGCAACATAGGGATATACTTCCTTACTAAAGATAACATCCTTGGCCATAAAAATCTCCTTTGTTTCTTGGTCAAACACCTTCTAACCCTTCTTCCCAAAAGGGTATCCAACAAAACCACACTTCCTACTATGTGACGCAAATTTATCCTTTGGGTGAATTTGGGCAAAGCATGCGCAACCAAAGATCCGTAAATGGCCATATGAAGGCTTAACATCAAAGAGTACCTCATATGGAGTTTCACCTTTCAAGACTTTGTTAGGAGTTCTATTAACCAAATGAGCTGCCATTAGGACACAATCACTCCAAAACTCTAAAGTCAAATGAGTTTGAAAATGAAGGGCTCTAGTGATAATCAGAAGGTGATGATGTTTTCTTTGTACTATCCTATTTTGTTGTGGGGTGTCTACACAACTGGTTTGATGAAGAATGCCTCTTTTAGAACAAAACTGTTTCATTGGTCCTGATTTGAACTCAAGTCCATTGCCACTACGTACTATTTTAACATTCTTATCAAACCGATTCTTTGTCATATTGACAAAATTAGAACACCCCCAGCTTCCCCTTTTTCTTTCATCAAATATACCCAACAACCTTATTAGCATCATCCATAATTGTCAAAAAATAATGGGCACCGCACATGAAGGTGTCTTATATGATCCCCAAATGTCACAATGTATGAGTTCAAAGAGATCATTAGCTTGACTTTCACTAAGATAAAATTGATAACGGGTTTGTTTGGCTCAAAAACAAATCTCACAGACTTTATTATCACAACTACCTGACACAGCTAGTTCTTTTAGAATCAAATTTAACACTTGATCAGAAGGATGCCTAAGATGTCCATGCTAAAGATGATTAGATTTCACAACATTAGCTTGGTGCTTGTTTGGTTGGGTCACTTGATAGTAGAAGGCTCCCCCTCTTTGGTCACCCACTCCAATCTGGCTCCTCGAGGTAGGGTCATGTATCACACAAAATGTTTTCTTAAATGTCACTGTGCAATCCAATTCTTTCAATAACTGAGCAATAGACACCAACTTACAAGTAAGACTTGGTACATAGAGCACATTCATTAACTTGAGATTAGGACCGAAGTTAATTGCTCCACTTCTTCTAGCCACTGTATTCATACCTTTTGGGAGTCCAATTGTAAATGGGTTCTTTCTCCACAACATTCTCAAGAAGTTCAAGATTACCTATCATGTAACAGGAAGCGCCACTATCAAGTAACCAATTTGCATTACTTGAGAGTTTCTCATAGCCGGGCTTAGACGGTTCAGTCAAACTGAGCAGTTTTTGTACCTGTTCTAAAGTCAGCCCTAACAAAGTGAGTCCTTGACTCGCTTCACCACTAGAGAGTCATGTTGCTCGCTTCAAGTTTGTTGCTGTGACAATAGTATATGCAGACTCGCTGCCGTTTCCATGGCTACTGTAACTTCTAGTGCGGCTGCCTCAGGTTGACCGTCCTCAACCTCATCTTTTGCTTCTCGAACCCCAGCCAAGCGGATACCCTACCAGCTTATAACAATTAGCTTGCTCATGCCCAGCACGTCCATAGTGTTTACACGTTATCTTTCCACCAACACCTACACCTGCACCTTGTTATGCCTTTCCTCCATGATTTATTTCAAATGCTACTGGTTCAGTTTGTTCTTCTCTTCCTAGCATTACGGTCTTGTGGTTTTCTTCTTGAAGAATTATATTAAACATTTTGTCAAGTATTGGAAGGGGTTCAAGTGTGATAATCTGGCTTCTTACGTTGGAATAAGATTCATCGTCTAAGCCTATAAGAAACTGATGAACTTTTTCTTCTTCTACCATCTGCATAACCATGGCACCTATACCACATTCCCATTTTCTGCAAGTATAGTGAGGAATCTTCACATGATTGCTTAGCTCACTCCATAACCCCATTAACTTTGAGTAAAACTAAATGACTTCTAATCCTCCTTGCTTACAACTTGCAATTTTGGTTTTTAGTTGGTGTATCCTCGTTGCATTAGCAACGACGTACCTCTTTCTTAGATTCTCCCATATCTGTGCCCCAGTCTCAGAGTAGGCCACCATGATGTGAAGTTTGGGATCAATCACATTGAGAATCCAAGATGCCACCATAGAGTTCACCACCTCCCAAGCTTGGAGTTCTAAGTTGTCTTCACCCTTTTGGATTGTTAGCTTCTTCATGGTTCCTTCAATGAAGCCTAGTTTATTTTTGATTTTAAAGCTGTTATAACTGCCTTCTCCCAAATATCATAATTTTTCCCATTAAAGAATACTGAAGTTATTGACACTCCAGGACCTTCGGATGGATACAGGAAGTATGGTGAATGTGGCTCAATTACAAATCTCTTAGCCATGGTGATAAGTGAAGTCATTTCAAGTTTTGGTGTTTAACAACCCTGCTCTGATACCATAAAGGAAAAATAATAGGTAGATCTGAGAAGGAGAGGCTTAACTCTTGCTACCTACTATTCATCAAAAATACACGGCTAAATATAATACATAAAAGAGCCAATCCTAGCGTGAGGCTCAAGACATCTAATACTTGAAGGAGTCTTACAAAGATACGATTAGGAATATACTTTACAAAAGAATACAATTAGGAATATACTTTCCTTAATATCCTTTCCATCCATTGCAAAATTTGTTTTAGGGAATGCCCTGGGATCCTGACCTAAAACCATTCTCACCACAAACCAACTAGCAGCAGCAACTTCACATTTAAGAAACTTAAGGTCATGGGACTCAATAGCATTAGACCACAGTTTACATGTACCAAGCTACCTATGTGTTATGGTTTTAACGCCCCAACTCGTAATCACATGGTTGACCTTAATTATTCAAACTTTAGTTGCTAATAATCTGAAAGAATAAGGTTAGAACATTACCGTCATCTTAGAGAGGAGAAGGATTAAACAACTTACTTAACACAAGCGTTATAATATATTTTAGCTTACATAATAACCGATTGGTGCATTATTTAATGTATACATCCCCAACTCAAAAGAAAGTCCATCAACCCACAAACTTATGCTTCGATGACCTTTGACTTCATAAAATGCTATTGTGAGCTTGTCTAGACTTCCTTAACTATTCCTTGCCTCCCTAATGCTAATCAAGTAAGGACTTCATAATTTATTTACCTAAAAATATAAAGCACAAAAATATTTAAATAATGAGTTGAAACTAAATACATGTACTCCCAATACTACAAAGAAAAGAAATTAATTTATCAATGAGTGCGTGTATTCTAATTCATCTTAGCTCGAAATGAGTGGAGAGAAGATTATATTAAAACTGTTGCCGGTTATTATCTGAAAGTGAAACCCAAGCTGATGAGTTCATATGTACAATGCGATCATTGAATAGATGCACACTTCCCAAGCCGATCGGGAAGTCTGAGTTAAAGCCGCAAGAGTGAACTGATAGGCCAAGCCCTAATAATTAATAACTGTTAGGTCCATTTGATTATATGGCAAAATAATGCTTGAAAATGATTCATTAAATACTTGTATATTATGATATTTTGGTATTTATAAAAACATATAAATATTTGAAGGATACAGACAGTAAATGTACCTAGTTTTAAAATCTTTTTCCCTTTGCAAAATGTTAATTGTTAGCTCGACAAATGGCAACAGGTTGCCTTGCTTCTGTACCAAATGTACTTTTTATTATTAGTAATGTTATATAATTTCCATTATTATGATCTTAGTAATTAAACACTATACACTTGATATTTTTCTTAACTATTAAAGTTCAATAATTATTTAATTAATTATATTAACTATTCTTGTTACAAATATTTTAATTTCTATCCTTTGTAACTTAGTAATTTGTTACTAAAAGCGCAAGATCAAGTGGTACAATTTATGAATTTGGTTTATTTTAGCAAGGGTTTGTCATACTCAATCTTGGATTAGCAATTCACTTTATATATTCGAGTATAATATCAATTTTCATTTAGTTGCTTTTACTTGATAATCAACATTTCCCTTTTAGTCCCCCAATGTTTTTAATGGAACCCATAGTTATTATCTTCAATAAGTTAGCTATAGTTATGGCTTAACTTATTATTAGCACTAAACCAACCCCTTATTTAACTTGATTATAAGTTCTTAAATTCCAAACTTTTCCGATTCCCTCCTTTTTCACCGTCAACCTGGTGTTAATGTTCACATTCCTTCATGCCCATCTGTGGCTAATTTCAAATTTTCAAATAAACCATCAAATTTTCTCGAGAGAATTGCAAGACACTTCAAATATTGCTCCACTAAGCAAAATTAAAGGAAGCTATATTCAGTCCCATTGCTCTCCAATTCTAGGATGAAAGCCTACTTCACCCATCATCTCAAACCTTTTCTAAATATAGCACTTTAATTCAAAATTTTCGAATTCATAAAATACACATCTAAAATTTACAACATTTTATAGGAAATTATCGAATATTATGATTAATCTAAAACTAAACTTTTCAGAATTTTCTTCTAAGCCCATCCTTAATAGAAATTAAAACAATGGCTGAAATTATGCACTAAAATAGTGCAGCTTCATTTGAAAATTCACAACTCAAAAAATACACGTCCATTTATGAACATTTTCAAGAAATTGATAAATATCATAGAGAACCCAAAGTAAAATTTTCGTAATTTTTTACCAATCCAAAAATTCCTGAAAACTAAAAAGTGGTTGAATTTCTAGAAAACCTGAGAATCAAAATTTTTGTTTTTCATTTTCATTCTTCTAAGCCAATTTCTCAAATAGTGAATCCATAATTTGTTGCATATAAGGTTCAGTCTTAGCATAATCATCAAACAGCACCACCCACACTTGAATTTCATCCACTCATCACACCCACACCATCCCCAACTTAAATTTCAGCTAGTTATCTCAAGAACCTAAACTCAATGCTCCAATCAACTTTAAATATCCATCTAAGTTCAAATAAATTTATTAATTTCATAAATTTAACCAAAACAAATCAAGCACATGTAAAATAGGGAAAAAGGGAGTTTGGGTTTCACTTTGAAAACCAAATAAGATAGGCAAGGGGAAGGATGACTGAAGTGGAGAGGTGGTGGTTGGTCATTGGTTGGTGGCTAATAGCGGTAGGCTGGTAGCAGGGGCGTTGGCAGTAGGCCCATGAGCATGGAGGGGCGCAATGCAAGGCAAGGAGAAAAAGAAGAGAAGATTGTGTGAGAGTTTTCTTTGTTTAGGTTTTATTACTTAGAATTAATTTTGCCTCTTTTTTATTTTTTTACCGTTTTCCCCCTTGCTTTAGGCCACCTCTTGTGGCAGATTTTTATCATTCATTATTTTGTTTTTTTCCTTTCTTTTTTCTTACCTGTATGCGTATAATTTTTCTCATAAGTAACTAATTAGCTAATTAATTAGTGCTATAATAGCCTATTCATTTTCTCAATTATTTTGAATTATTCTTACCTAAATAATAAAAATTGAATAGGTATTCTATAAATTAAGTTCAGAAATCTATACAGGAATTTTTCCCTTAAATTTTTATTATTACCTTATTATTTACTTTATTCATAAATAACTAGCTGCACATAGTATAGACTTTAAATGCAAGGCTATCGATGCCACTCGAGCCTTGTAAAGTAGATTAATTCTAAACACTAAATTGAAATACACGTGCTCAATTTATGTTAACTGGATTAAATAAAGTCGTTAAAGTGAATTAGATTCTAGGTATTACATGATTGCTAGTGTATCTTCAGTTAACAGCCTTCCCTAGACAGCAAGCCGGCCACAGAACGAATGCCTCCATAGTTCTATGGTGTCCTGCACCACAGAAGCCCACGACACCTTCCCATCTTAGTCTTTGAAAAAAATATATGTCGGATCCATTTTAAACTTGCCCAAGGGTGCATAGGCTTTTAGGAAAACCTGAGCTGACTTAGCAATTCCACATTTAGCCACCACTTGGTCTCTAATTTGCAAGATCTTTCTCCGAATCCATGAACTAGTGGACTTAGCCTGAACAACCTATATATTAGAACCCCATAGGTACTGTGTTCTCATCCATTCAACCCATAGAGATGTGTGGGCAACTTTGAATTTTCCAAAGGAGCCTCACCAAAGCCCCTTTATTCCAAGCAAGGATCTCTTTCAAATTTAGGCTATCATACTAGTATCTATAGCAAAATCAATCCCAACAAATATGAGCTACCCCTCATTTCCTATCCTTACAACCCTAAAGCAACCTTCTTTATGCATTGGTAATCTTATGGAGAACCCAGGTTGGAACTGTAAAGAGGTACACCCAAAAAAAAAAAAAAAACCGAACAATACAACTTTAATAAGTTGTTTTCTCCCAACAAAAGATAGCATTTGCATGGAACAATGTTGTTTGTAACCCAACATTTTCTTGAAAGAGTGGCTGACACATCCCATAGGTAATTATAGAGGATGCTAAAGGGATTCCAAGATATCTAAAGGGCATTTCTCCCCAGACAAACCCTGAAATCTCCATGATCCTCTCTTGCTCGTAATTTGACATACATCCGAAATAGATGTATGATTTGGCAAGTTGGCCTACAAACTAGAGATCATGACAAAAACTAGGGTAACAGTTTGGATAGACAATAGATCGCCCTTAATGAAAATGAGTTCGTCATTCGCAAAGATTAGATGGGTAATCCCCAACTTATTACACTTAGGATGATAAAGAAAGGGACCCTTTGTAGTTCTAAGCAGAATTAAGCTGCTCCATGCAAATAAAAAATAGGTTGGGTGATAAGGGATCCCCCTTCCTAAGGCCCCTCCTCCCAGGAAAAACCCCCCAAGTTTACCATTTATATTAAAGGAAAGAGATGTAAATGTGATGCACCACATTACCTGCCGCATGAATAAATCAGGAAAACACAACACCTTTAAAGCACATGTGTGCTCCTAAGAGACAGATGTCCTCTAAGGGGAGTTGTATCCTCTTAGTTTGAGGTATCTTCTACAACAAAGTCTTCTTTTCCAAAGGTGTAGGCAAAAGGATCATAATTCTTGGGATCCTTGTTCTTAGGATAGAAGTTCCTTTTCCTTGGTCAGAATCTATGGGCAACTTCATGCTCAGATCTAGGTCCCTACTCCCTATAGACAGTGACAAATTCTTTAGCATAGTTTAGAGTTTTTTATGATTCTTCTAGGAACCTTGTAGAACTTGTGTCACTGTCCAAGGGTTGCCTACAAAATAACTCCTAAAGAAAGGGAGTTTCTCCTCTTTAGGACACTCTGATGCTCAAGTTAGATAGAGGTTTAGAGGAAGGTGGTGAGCACCATGTACTTTATAAAAGTCTTGTGCCCTACCTTTGATTTTAGACATGGGTTGTTTATATAGGATTCTAGGATGCTTCTCTTAAAGGAATTCTACTAGGATTCTATATCCTTTTAGATATAGATTATTTCCTAATTTTTTAGACTAAAAGTTCTTCACTAGTTTCTTATAGATTTAAGGGATCTTAGCTAGATATTTTCTTCCATATCAATGCCAACTCTCTCCTCTATCCTATCAAATCTTCTATTTAGACCTCGTTTCTGCATGTAATAATCATCTTTGGTCATTTGTTTTTGTCTTGTTGTTGAAGCCTATGTTTCCTTGAAAGTTTAACATTATCTTCATTGAGACTTGTTTGCCATAGATGATGAATGGTCTTAGTTGCCACCAAGTGAGTAGAGTCTATGTACCTTTAAAACAGTTTTTATGGTTGGTCTCAGGGCCTTGAAAATGTTAATAATGCCAATGTAATCAGTAGTAGTAATAGCCTCTTTAATGAAAATCCTTATCCTTGAGCTTCCATTAACGTTTTTAAACTTTTTGTTCCCCAAATGTTTTACTCCCCATTTTTGTAAAAGTGAAATGGGGAGAAGAATACATGTTGTTAAACAGGTACGTATGATAGAAATCGTACAAGTCATAGAGTAGACTTAGATGGAGCATAAGGAAATAAATTTTTAGTGTCTATGTTAGAGACACTAAGAGTTTGCATTCTCTTGCTCACTCTATTTATTCCTTCACGTGTTTTAATAAGATTGACTGATCACATTTTTAAAAGTAGGGAGATTGTTGGGTCTCCTTAGAGTCAAGTTAAAAATAAGAGTATGTGAAGGAAACCTAGTGAAATTTATCCAGTCAGCTTAACCATAAATGGATTTGCACAATAGCTTTGATGAGTTCAAAGACAAATCAGAGCCCAGTTAGAGTTCCCCCGATTCAAATGCAATGTTAGACAGACTGACTAAATAGTCAAAGATGCACATCCATCAGAGTTGTTTATATACAAATGCTTGTTAACATCATTAGGGGGTTTCTCTTAGTTCAATTTGATCAAGACATTGTTCTCATCAATAACAGTGTCCACTTATAGTCAATCTTTTCATTCTTTGGGTTGATCAAGGAATTTTTATCTATGAATTTGATAGGCTCCTTCACACATTCCTCTTCAGTCAAAGGGCATTGAAACAATTCAAGGTCAGAGTAAAGAGATTAAAGTAAGGTGGAGGCAAAATCCTTTTGTAGGTATCAACGATAATGCTTTCCATGTAAGATAGAATCATACCAATCAAATTGAAGTCACATCGCTCAAGAATTTGATACAGGAAAATTAGGGTATGGACATTTGAGTTTTCTCTAGAAAATTCGTAGATAAGTATAGTTCTCATAGCTATATACCTTAGCATTCTTGCCTTTGAGTGAAAGGTAGTGTAGGATAGACCTACGTTGCTTGTTTTTGCTGCAGTTGTACTTCTTAAGGAGCTTAGTGGAGGCTTCTAACTCAAATAGATAACATAAACTTTATCATTTGTATTGATTCATCCCTAGCCATCTCTTTAACTCATTGGTACTTAACTCAATTTTCACTCCCTTGACTATAGATGAACACTATATGCCTTTCTCAGATTTTTCTTTCTTAAGGTTGATATAAAATGGCAAAAAGCACTCCAAATACACTTCGTCCCCAAGTTGAAATATGGTTTTACATCCTAAGGTCTCCAATTTTCGCCATGAACTAAACCTACTCTCTTTGAAAAACATAATATCAACATTCTCACACCTTGGCAAATTACCAGGCTCAAAGGAGGGGTATTTACCTATACCAAATGTAGGAAACTAGGTAGGAAGGTATTTTATAGGCATACAAGTGTAATCTACCCCCGCCTTCACCTTCTTCATCCCTAGTGTGGGAGTCATAGAGAGACTGGGACTTTCCCTCAGTTAGACTACATTCTTAGGTAGAGATTCTTAATGAGTCTTCGCTTCCCTTGTTCTTTTTGAGATAGGATTTGAAGATTCCCTAAAGCTAGCCTTTTAGTACCACTCTACTTCTTCCCCATTAGTGTGTTATACGAGTTTTACGAAAGAGAGAAAAAGGGAGGGAGGAAGAGAGAAAGAGAGAATAGGCAGTTAGGGTTAGCGGTGAAGAGAGTTTTCTCATAGTGAAGGAGGGCTTGGATTTGAGGAGAACAAAGAGAGGATATGGTAGACATAAGAAGGGTTGCTTGAGACAGCTCCCCGGATAGACCAATAAGAAAAATGTAATAACTATCTTACATTTATAAGTGGTATATGCTTATTATTTCAAAATCGCTCATTTAAATTTTGTTATGAAAAAATTAAAATCCAAAATTTAAGATTCAAATTTCAAAGAACCTTCTTAAAGCTTGTCGTTACTACTAGTCACCGATCAACAAGACTTATGAACTAACTTGTCCAAGTTGTTATGCTTTATCGGTTTTCTAGATATCAGTGAAATGATTTATGTCTCTAACATTGGTAAACAATTATTCATATTACAGTCTCTAAGAAGTCTCTAAGTATCATCTCACTTGAATTTTGCCCCTGCAGTTCACTTAGCAAACTCATTGGCACTTAAGAGAGTGCTACCCCTCAATTTATGCATCCAGTACAAGCATTCTAAACCCTTTGATAATGAAACTAAACTGCTCTTCATTCAACGACTTAATAAAAATGTACGCTATTACTTTCGAGTACACATAAGTTCAATAGAAATATCCCCATTTTCAATATGGTCTTTGATAAAGTGATGACTTACCTCAATGTGCTTTGTGCTTAAGTGTTAGACTATATTTTTAGTTATACTGATGGCATTGATGTTGCCTATGTGCCTTACTCCAAGGTCTCTGAGTTGTTGAGTCATCCATAAGAGTTAGGCACAGCAGGCTCTTGCTATAATGTACTCTGCTTCTATTGTTGGTGGAGCCACTGAGTTCTGTTTCTTAGAATGCCAAGAGATAAGAGATTGACCACGAAATTGGCAACACCCTAAGGTGTTATTTCTATCTGCTTTGCATCGAATATAATTAGCATTAGAGCTACCTGTAAGCTCAAATAATATAACTTGGAATCTTAGAGACTAAGGTTTAGGGTCCCTAATAGGATCTGAGTATTCTCGTGACAGCATTGAAGGGTGATCCCTTAGGAGCATACTAAAATGTTGTACAGATATAGGGGTGAGTATTCCCACCTGTCACACGAATGACCCGGGTTTAGTCCACCGGCAACAGTACCAATTTATAGGCAGTGTTTTCAAGTGAGTAGGGTGGAAAAATTGTCATCATCTGGGACAATGTCGAAATCAAGTCCCTAGTTATTTTTAAACCAAATCTAACCTAAGGAGAGTAATAAATGTCACTAAATATGATTGATTTAACTAATTATTTATAATCCTATTCTGAACATGATTAATTAAACTAAACTGAAACAAAGCATAATTAACAAAATCAACACAAAACATCCTATTAACTAACAATAACTGGCAAGGCATCTAATTAACTAAAAAAGTATTAAATTTACTAAGTAAAAGAAGAGAGAGAAATGGGAATACCTCAAAAGCTCTAAAATCCAACAATGGAGGTTGACCTCCATTGTTAGAGCAAGTGGATGATAATTTAGTGGTGCATTCTTCACTTATTCCCACTATTCTAACTAAACTACTCCTAATCTATCCCATGGTGAACCAAAAACTCAAAGTTACAAAAATTGATCTTCAAATCCTAACTTCAAAAGGGAGAGAAAATTATGTATTTGCAACATCCCACAAAATATTGGAGAGATTAAGACTAAAAAGAATGAGAAAATTATGTAGTTGCAACCTAAATCATCAACTTCAAGCATAAATCAATCATAAAATAAGCAAATCAAAGCATTAGATTAAGAACAAGAGCAAGGCAACACATGAAATTACAAGAAGATGAGATTACAAGAGAAAGAGAAAGCAATAAATCACTAACGTAAATCATAAAAGACTTGATTGTGGCTACAAATTGAGCTAACTATATACTAATCTTCCTCTAAACCTCAAGCTAGACCTAAAAATCCTACTTTAAAACCTAGCTTCAATCCTTACACAAATAGGGTGATAAGTCCGTAGAGTGCACTCTATTTTGAGGTCATTTGTACCATTTTTAGGCAGAATAATGTATTTTATGCTATACTATGCACTCCGTTTTCAGTTTTATGCTCGAGCATGGTTCTTTTCTGTGTTTTGCATGTTTTTGGACAATTTAACCCCAAATTTGTCCATAAATGAGTGTAGCGGACTCCTGCGGACATGCCCAAGTGACTATGCCCATGGAAGGAAAAAAGAACAGAAAAGTATTGAGATAGAGCTCACCACGGATGGTCCACAATGAAGGCTACGGTCTGTGGTGAATGTCATAACTGCAAGCCTGTTCCTTTTCCTTCATCATATGGTTGGGTTGATTGAGTTCTTCTACAAATAGGGCTATTTCACAGTAAATTATGGGAGATACAGTAGAAAAGAAAGCTCTTACTCTCTAATTTTTCCATTCTTTTCCATTTTTCTAAGTTTAGTTTAGATTTCTAGTAGTTTTGGGTGTGAGTACTGAAGAAGTGCTTACTGTTTTGGAGCCGTTGCAAAGTTGGGAAACCCTTGGAGGATCTCCAATTGCACTAAATTTTCTTCTATTAAACACTGTTAAGTTATCGGTAATTTAAACATGTGAGTAGTTTTCTCAATCTAGGGATTGGTAGCGAAGTATAGATTTTGGAATTTCTCATCTTTATTTAGTTATACTTGTTATTGATTTGGATTAGTTGAATTCTAACTTGTATTTGAAATTGTTACGATTGCATTTTGGCTAAATTCATTTTCTAATTCTAAATAGTTAAGTGAAGCACTAAAAGGTGAAACTTGCTATTTAATCGATAAGATAGGACTTAACTTAGCAACACTTTAGAGAGATTCATTTGTTAAGAGGACCTTTAGCCATCAAAGATCCATAGCTCAGACTAAACAAGGACATTTGAAAGAATGATAATTGGCTGGTTTAGGTCATTTAGTTTATTTTGAAAGAAGATTGAATTCTAAATGCAATTGCACCCTTTTTAATCTCCCATTATAGATTAAGTACATGATATATTTCATTGATCCACATGTTTACAAGGTGAAACAAATCCCCAGATGTTTTAAATTGATTGAATCTTCCAATTAGGTTATATTATTGTTCAAACTCTCTACTAAATTTGCTTACTTAGCACTTTTATAAGACAAAACTCAACATATTACGATTAGTCTCCATAGGAACGATATCTTTACCAAACTACAACACCCTACGCTTACGGGATTAGGTCAAGTTTTTGGCATTGTTGCCGGAGACCAAATTTGTGGATATTGAGTTAGCCCTTAGAAATTCACTAAGCATTTTGTCATTTTTTTTCCTTTTTCTTTATATTTTTCATTTGCGTTGGTAGTTTTGTTACAAATTTTACAGATTTCTCCTTTATATGTGAAGTCCCTTTTCGTTTGAATTCGATCCAGAAATCGAAAGGACTTTTCACTCTATGAGGAAGAAGTTAAGGGTAAAAGAGCAATGACTAAAGGCTCATGCAGTTTCTTCATTGATGGCAAGAATAGGAGGTGACCAAAGAAGGACATTTCGGGATTTCATTACCCCGAGAGTCCAAGGCATTTCCTCAAGCATCGCTCGACCAACTATACAAGTTAACAATTTTGAGCTCAAACTACCCCCTATATCAATGGTACAGCAATCCAGTTCGAAGACACCCCCGTCAGAAGATCGAAACTTATACCTCTCGATCTTTTTAGAGGTGCGTAACATGTTAAAGCTTAATGGAGTTTCTACGGATGTCATCCGCTTGCACCTATTTCCCTTTTCACTTAGGGATAAGGTGAGAGCCTGGCTTTACTCGTTGCTTTTAGGATGCATAATGACATGGGATGAGCTTACAAAAGCCTTTCTTGCCAAGTTCTTTACTCCGAGTAAGATGACAAGCCTGCGGAATCAAATCACTACTTTCTCTCAAAAGGGAAATGAGATGCTCTATGACGCCTGGGAGCGATTCAAGGACCTTTTACGATTATGCCCTCACCATGGTCTTCAAAGATGGATGATTGTGTAAACATTCTATAATGGAGTCACTCAGCCATTGAGGTCTACTATTGATACGGTAGTAGGAGGTACTCTTCTGAACAAAACTAAAGATGAAGCATACAATCTTATGGAGGAGATGACCCTTAACAATTTCCAATATCTAAGAGAGCCCAACCCAAGTGGGTTGGAGGCAAGTTAGAATTAGATGCTATTTCTATACTTTCTTTTAAAGTTGATGCCATATCGCAAAAATTAGAGCGCTCGGATGTTAATTCTGGTAGTTCAAGTATCTCTTCCCGATCATATGATATATGTAGGTCAGTTGATCATTTGACTGTGTATTGTCAAGTGGGTAGTCCTTTTGCCCAAGATGTAAGTGATCATCATCAACTATGTGAACAACTATCACCCTAGACTAACAAACGACCCTTCTTCTAGCACATATAATCCTGGTTGGAGAAATTACCCCAATTTCTCTTATTAGTTTAATGCCCCACTTGTGCCCCAAACAAATTTTAGATCACCCCCTGGATTTCAAAGACCATTCTGTCCTCAACAAGCACCTCAAAAATTCCAACTTAGAGTCTATGATCGAGAATATACCTTTGGCCCAATAAAAGCAAGATGAGTACATTAAGCAATTGGCCTTTAAGATTGACATGCTTACTACTCACAATAAGATGTTGGAAGTTCAAATTGCTCAACAAGTGACATCTTCATCTACACCTCCGGGTAGACTACCTAGTAAACCCGAGTCTAACTCTGTGAGTAGTGTAACTGTGTTACCTTGAAAGAAGGGGTAGAGGATCATGAGGACATAACACTTAAGGAGAGTAGAGGGGTGATCATGGCTGAGAGTAAGGAGAAAAATGGTGAGGGTGACGCATAACTTTTAAAGAAAATGACAATTTTGAGATTCCCATATTCTTTCCCCCTAAGCTTTCTAATCCTAGTAGCTTTTCTATCAGCTGTGTCGTAGGAAAAGTGAAAATTGAAAGAGCCCTATGTAACCTTGGTGCAAGTGCCAGTTTGATGCCCTACTCTATATTCCATAAGCTTCACTTGGGACTATTGCAACTAGAAACTGAAACATGACCTGTGGGTAAATAGGAGGATGTGCCTGTAAAAATAGGAGATTTATAGGTGCTAGAAGATTTCTTCATTGCAGCACGATGCACAAATTATTCTTAAGAAACCCTTTTCGGCTACCTCAAGTTGCACTATTGATGTAAAAGGGGGCAGATAACATTTGAAGTAGGGGGTGTTATACTATGTTTTGTTTTATGGACGAGAAAATTATTTCCCCCACTTCTTTCCTATCTAATATACTTACCCTTTCTCCTTAAATTGAGATGGAGGATGATTGGGGTTGTCCTCACCCTTCTAATTCTGATTGGATTTCAACCAAGGATCCCGACCAGGGTTATGTCATGGTTGAGTTTGCTGCTCCTACGCCACCTAGCATACCCAAGGTTGAGACCTATACTTCTAATGAGTCTTCCATGAGTGATTATTGCAAGTTCACTCAAATAGTTCTTTCTTTACCTCCTATAGAAGGAGTTGATTTGGATTTTGATCCTGGGATTGAAAATGATGAAAGTGGTTTGTCGGATGGACCCCGCTATCGATTTGTTTTGTATGCTGATTATATACTTTGGCATAATTTAATGATGAAGGACCTCCAACCTGAGTATCTGAGGTGGTACCTTTAGTTGAAAAAAAGACTTCAATTTCATGGTTCGCAATAAAAAGGACGCACATGTTGTAGGGAAGTCTGACACCCACACCCTTATTGAACCCGAACCAGAATAAAAGAAAGGTCAAGCTTCTGACCTTAAACAAGTGCTTCATGGGAGGCAACCCAGTGTTTGTTTTTCTTTATCCTGTTTATGCACCCTTTTTTCATTTGTATTTTGTGTTTTTATTATTTAGAACCTCCCCTAAAAATTAATAAAACTATAAAAAAAAGGCATAATAAGAGGTTTTTTTTCAAAACCTCCATGGACACCCCGTGGCCACCACCACAGTCCGTGAAAGCTCTAACAAACAAAAGAAAAAAAAGAGAAAGAAAAGAATATGAAAATTGGGACCACAGCTGACCACGACTGGTCCGTGGCCAACACGACGGTCCGTGGTGAGCCTCGCATCCATGGGAAAGTGTTTTCAAGGCCCCTTTGACCCCTATTTTTTCGTCTTCTTCCTCAAACTCGACTCTATCTCTCTAAACATTTCCTTCTCTCTCTAAAACCTCCATAACCACTTCACTTAAAACCTTCAATTTTTCACTAAAATCCATCAAATTTCTTCCTTTTTCACTTACTTTCTTCACCTTAACCCCACATCTCCCTTTATTTTTAATTTTTAAGCCTTCTTTCTCTCCCATTTTTCCCATCTCCATACCTGTAACTCTCACAACTCCATTTTTCACTTTTACTCTTCTAATTTTCATTTTTCTTCTGTATTTCTTCATAATTTACTTCCATTTTCTCAAATTTTTCATGTTTTAGCATTTTTCTACTCATTTTCTTTTAATTTAATTTTTTAAGTTTTTTCTCATCCACATTACACCATCATGGCACCAAAGAAGAAAGCAAGAACTACACAAGAACATGGGACTTCCAATCAAGCCCCACAAAGAGTACCCTAAAGCTCTGGGACATCGATCGCCTTGAGAAACCAAGGTACCATTCCACACCCTCTTAGTTTAACTAATCCTAAACACATTGCTAGATATAATGCTTTGAGTAATAAATTAGTAGTAGGTACCCGATATTATGATGAGAATGTGTTAAATGGTTTGGGATTGTTGGATGATATTCGTTGGTTGTTTGGTTGGGGAGGGATGGGTCAATTTTTAGAAACTAGGAACCACACTTATCGGGACCTCACCCTTGAATTCTTAAGCATATTGCATGTTGAGGTCACCAGTGGCCCTCAATGTCAAGAGGGCTACATTACATTTATCTTAATAGAGAGTTTTATGAATTTAACTTGAGTGCCTTTAATAGTATATTTGGTTTTCCACTAAGTATGGACCTCCCATACTACCATCTCCCTAAGGAATTCAACCTGAATGCATTTTGGTACGAACTTTTCGGAGATCATCGGTATAACACTAGTAATTCCAAAGGCATGGTTCTTTGAAACCCCTATATTCATGTGGCCCAATGGTTATTAGCTTGTGGTTTGTTTGCCATGGAGGATATTTTAAATGTGCCTTGCCTATCTAAATTATATTTTCTGTATAGCGTGCTTGAAGGTGACCGAATTGACCCCGGGTCATTCTTAGTCAATCAGTTGCATAGTGCAGCCACTAGTTCTGCACATAAGATTGTCATTGCGGGCCTCATCGCCCCCATTTCTAGGTTGGTTGGAGTTGAACCGAACCCTGATGATAGAGTCACAGGTTCGGGGCAGTTGAACTTGGCCACTTTTGAACAAATGAAATTCTGTAAGGTTGATGGTGGGCATATTTATTGGATTTATCCTAGGAACCGGCTTATGCCTCTCCCAAATGTTAATCACACCTCTCTCCTAAATCGAGCCAATATCTACTTTTTACCCAATGATGAAGAGTTGGCACGACCTGCCCCACCTCTGCCACCTAATCACCCTAGGGCTTCTAGTCCATCCTGACCATCCTCCTCTCATGATTATCCTGACCTGCATGCTACCCTTCAGTCAACTCAAGAGGAGCAAACCTCTCTCCAAGCTTATCTAAAAACTGAGCATGCCTTACTCCGGGGCTTTGTTCAGGAGAGCCATGATGATCATGACCTGCATGCTACCCTTTTGTTCAGGAGCATACCTCACTCTGGGCCTTCTAGTTTATCCCAACCATCCTCCTCTCATGATTATCCTGACTTGCATGCTACCCTTCGGTCAATTCAAGAGGAGCAAGCCTCTCTCCGAGCTTATCTAGAAACTGAGCATGTCTTACTCCGGGGCTTTGTTCAGGAGTGCCATGATGAGCTCCGTGGGATGATTGCCTTCTAGAACCAATATTTTCAAGATTTTAGGGCCTGCTTAGAGGCTAGGCGGGATTGGCACATTTCTTAACCCCACCCTCCTTCTTCTCCTCCACCCCTCCCCCTCCCTTTTGGAGTTTTATGCTTGCATTGAGGACAATCCATTGTCTAAGCCTAGGGCAATTGTTGTAGTTGGTTGTGGTTGTATATATGTGTGATGTGGATGTGTGAAAATTTGTTTTCTTAGGTCATCCATTTAGGTTTAGTTTGCATTTTTAGTTGATCATTTAGTTTTCTAGGTTTTTTTCCTTTTAGTTTTATTTTGACACTTTCTAGTTTTTTTAGTTGCATTTAGGCTTAGGAAAAAACAACCCCCCCAAAAAAAGCATATAAATCCTCCGATGATGAGTCTTTAGATAAGTGGCTTTCTTTTGTGTATTTTGACCCTTTTTATTAGGCCAATTTGTAAATAAAATGTTTATTTCTATGTTTCGAATTATACTTCATGTTTTGATCATCACGTTAAATATTGATTGCTTAATAATTCTTAGCATGAGTATTTGGTGTATGAAATTTAATGAGCTAGATGAGCATTGTCCTGTGAGATTTGAGCTTGAATAGACTAATTCATCATTTTAGTCTCATATTTCCTTTCATGTATGACTCTTCCTAGATTTCAAGTCTCTAGAACTTGTTTTGACTCTTCTTCAAGTTCACATTTAGAATGTACATTTAGGCAACATGATTGAAGCATTCTTTGACTTTATGATCTACATTGACCAAATAGCCACCTGATGTGAATGATCTATCCCTTACTACCCCTTTGAGCCTTTACTATGTTTATTGATGAGAACCTATATTATTTGCTTTGGCCACACACATATGTTTTACTCTTTTAGCCAAGGCTATATAGTTTTCATAGTTGATTGGGAGTAGTTTGTGGATAATAACCTTTTATGGATATAGTGGTTTGGTTAGATGCGATAAGGGATTCATGTTCTATTTTTCCCTTCAAAGTCAATTAGGTCATGTTTTGTGAGTTGTATGAAAAGTATTGAAAGTGCATAGCTTCCTTTGCCATTATCCTCCTCTTTTGGGGGGGGAATAAAGCACCCAGAGGTGTGTAAACATAATGTATATGTTAAAAAACAAAAAAATGAAAAAAGGAAAAGAAAACAGACAAAAAAGCAAGAAAAAAATGATGCAATAAAAGTATTTGGCATTGGTTTTATATTTTTAAGCATTTTTTCTCATGACATCACTCGTGAAAGTTATTGATAGTTTGAGGAATATGTTTTACTTAGGAGATGATGGTTTATGCTCTCAGTCTTTGGCTTTTAGCTTCACAAGTCCCAAAATGTTTGGCCCCTCATTACCTTTACCCATTTACCCTATTACAACTCTTAAAAGTCCCCATGATTGCCTTGTGTATTCTGCATTATAGTGGTGGCGAATCAGAGAGTCTTATCAAGCTTGTGGTTGATTTGCTTCTATGGAATGAGATTTGAGAAAACTGCATTTTATTTTAAACACATGAGTGATGAGTGCCTCATCCTAAAGTGAGGTTCTATTGGTTCTTCTAAGCTCTACTTATTGTAATATGCCGATATGATTGTTCAAGTTGATTTGAGTTATTGACTTAATATTTTGATGCAATGGTTCTTACTTTTTCAAAAATTTCCTTCTCCTATCTGTTTGTAAAAGTTTTTCATCACTTTTGGGCTAAACTTCTTGGGTTAATTTGGTTATTAATGTTGCTACTGATGTCTTCCTGAGGAGATTATTCATTTTTAAACTCAGTTTCATAATTACTTACGAACAAGCAATGGTCTAAGGATGGGCGAGTTTAATAAGTCCTTAATGTTCACTCTATTTTCAGGTCATTTGTTGCCATTTTTAGAAAGAATTATGTGTTTTATGCTATAGTATGCACTCCTTTTTCAGTTTAACACTTGGGTATGGTTCTTTTCTGTGTTTTATAGGTTTTTCGACCATTTGATATAAAATTTGACCATAAATGAGTGTAGCTTGACTCCTTGTGGATACCCCCAAGTCACTCTGCCTGTGCAAGGAAGAAAGAACATAAGAGTATCAAGACAAAGCTCACCACAGACGGTCCATGGTGAAGGCCACGGTTCATGGTGAATGCCATAACTGTAAGCCTACTCATTTTGCTTCATCATGTGGTTGAGGTTGATCAATTTCTTCTGTAAATAGGGATATTTCACAGCAAATTAGGGGAGACGCAGTAGAAAAAAGAACTCTTACTATCCAGTTTTTCCATTCTTTTTCATTTTTCTAAGTTCAGTTTAGATTTCTAGTATTTTGGAGTATGGGTGTTGAAGAAGTGCTTACTATTTTAGAGCCCTTATGAAGTTGGGAAACCCTTGGACGATCCGCAAATACGCTAAGTTTTCTTCTTTCAAACTCTATTTAGTTATCGCTAATCTAAACATGTGTGAGTAATTTTCGCAATCTAGGGATTGTTTTCCAAGAATTGATGTTAGAATCTCTCATCTTTATTTAGTTGTGCTTGTTCTTGATTGGGATTGGTTGAATTCTATCTTTTGTGTGAAATTATTGTGATTAAATGTTGGCCAAATTCATTTGTTAATTCTAAATCCTTGAGAGAGATTCACTTGTTAAGAGGATCTTTATCCATCAAAGATCCATAACTTAGACAAAACAAGGACATTTGAAAGAATGGTAATTCGTTAGTTTAGGCAATTTAGTTTATTTCGAAAGAAGATTGAATTCTAAATACAATTGCACCCCTTTCAATCTCCCATTATAGATCAAGTACATGATATATTTTATTGATCCACATCTTTACAAAGTGAAACAAATCCCTGGATGTTTTAAATTGATTGAATTTTCCAATTAGGTTATAGTGTCAGTCAAACTCTCTATTGAAATTTGCTTGCTTACGCTTTTATAGGACAAGACTCAATAGATAATGATTGGTCTCCGTGAGAATGATATCCTTACTAAACTACAACACCTATGCACTTGCGGGATCAGGTCACAGGGGAAGGGGCTCTAAATAGATCCCAACATAGCAAATCCCGACGCAGCCCATGCTAAATTTCTGCATGGTTCTTCTTACTTGTTTCTCCCAGAATTTTATGCTTGTTGACCCAGCCTTACTTCATGGTTAACTTGAGTTATCCTCATAAATTTTTTGGGCTAGCATGTTGAACTTTTGGCGTGCTTTGCATTGATTATCAGCCATTTGACCAATTCTCTTTAGTACCTACAAACCCAACAAAATACTAATAAATAACCTAATTTACCAATTATTTAAGCTAAATCGAAGTAGAATGAGGTGTAAAATTTATGCGCATTACACCCGAACATTAGTCCGTTAGTAGTTAGGTATAGAAATGATCTAATCACCCTCTATATATCCGCTCAAATGAGACTTCTTATCCACTTTGATTTTTATCAAATTTTGTATTATTAACATCAAAGTTATTGGCAGTATTGCAACTCGATATTAAACTTCTTGAGCAGTTCCTTAATGTGATTAGATTGATTGATAAAGACACCTTCTTGGCATTGCATAAGTTGGAAGCTCAGGAAGAAATTCAATTCTCCTACGAGTCTCATTTCAAACTCTTTGCTTATAAGATTAGAGAACTCCTTGCATAATTCACGGTTAGTAACTCCAAATATGATGTCATAAACATGAACTCGAAGAAGTAGGAAATCTTTACCTTTGGACTTGGTGACCACTATTTATCATTCTTACCTCTTTTGAGTCTATGATAAAGTGGAAACTTGGTAATCTTTCCGACCAAGCTCTACGAGCTTGTTGGAGTCCATAAAGCAGTTTGAAAAGTTTGTTCACAAGATTAGGTTTCTCTGAGTCCTCAAAGCCATAAGGTTGCTCAACATACAACTTTTATAAGAATCCATTTAAAAAGGCAAATTTCACATCCATTTGATTAACATCCTTAAAAGATGCAAATCCAAGAAGTAGCCTAATGAATTCAATTCTGGCTACAGGGCCAAAGGTTTTATAATGACCTATTCCTTTTTCTTGATGGTACTCTTGCAATAAGTCATGCTTTGTTTCTAATAACTACCCCACCTTCATTAAGTTTGTTTCTAAACACCTCTTTCGTTCCCTTAACACAATGGTTCTTAGGTCTAGTGGTCATGTCCATACGTTGTTTTTTAAACTGACTCAGCTCTTCTTGCATGGCTATAGTCCAGTTAGGGTTCTCTAAAGACTCTGAAGAACTCTTCGGCTAAATATGTGATACAAATGAATAAAATGCATAAAATTTATTTGAGAGATGAGCAAATTCTTATACCACGGTAAATATCAAACATGACATTTTAAATAGGGTAAGCAAAAGTAGTTGAATCTCTCTTGGGATTTTCCAATTCTTCTCGTAGAGTGGCTAGAGACTCCGTCTAACAGCATGTTCTTTTTCTTGATCATGATCCTAACTTTAATTCTTTTGACTATGGAGTTGAGCTTCTTCTTCTTCTTTGCCATAATGAATTATGTTTAATTGAAATTCTTGGAAGGCAAATGAGCTAAAACAACCATCATTATTTTCATCAAAGATGGCAAGAATGCTTTGTTTAATAATTTTTGTATGTTTTTTCTTTATGTTTTACTATGGGATGGATATCTCATAAAGATAGCTTCCTCACTTCTAGAATCACCCTTGCGAAGATTATTCTTATGAGATTCATGGATGAATTACCACCAAAGGCTCTGAAGTATGATATATTTTGCCCTTTATCTTTGAACAACTCATAGGGGGTTTTCTTGAGGATAGCTTATCATACATTTGTTAACAATGCAATTTGTTATGCTCATAGTTTCAACCCAAAAGGCTGGGGAAGATTATTATCGTGGGTCATGGTCCTTGCCATGTCTTCAAGAGTTTTATCCTTCATTTAACTATTCCATTTTGTTATGGAGTTCTTAGAGCTGAAAAGCTGTGAGATACCCCATACTTGTTAGAATACTCAATGAAATCCTCTTGATCAAACTTCATCTTGTTTATTGCTATAATGTACCATGTGCAGTTAGACATTCTAATCTCGTTTAGTATACTATTTCATATATCTAGTGAGTTCATCTCATATTTTAGTCAGCAAGTAAACTATATTTCTGAATTTATAATAGTGAGCTAAACTGCATTTATAGTGAGTAGACAGCTTATTTTAGTGAGCAGAATGTGTATTAAACTGTAACTATATATAGAGAGCTCCACATTGGATTAAATATTACACATTTAGTGAGTATACATCTTGTTTACTTATATAAAGTACCATGTACAGTTACAGAAGAAGCAAATAAGATAGCTCCATATTACACTCCAATAAATGAAGAACAACCTCCATAGCTTGAGAACAATCTTGCTACATCCGCAATGGGAACCAAATCTTCAACTTAAAAAGAGCAGCAAAAACTGTCCACTCTAAAAGAAAAAAGCTCTAGAGGAAAACCAGCTCATCAAGTACTACTACAAAGAAGAGAACATGTGTGAAAGTCCAATAAGTTCATAAGATGAACAAATGCAAGCACCAATAATGAATGAGCCTAAAAAACAAAATCTGCATGCTATGGAAGAATCACAAGCCACTGAACCAGAAAAGGGAGACCAAGAATTGTAGAAAACAACAAAACCATCTCAACAAAGAACTCCCATAGCAGGGCGAAAAAAAAAAAAAAGAAGGTGGTGCAAAAAAAAAAAAGGAACCAAAGAAGAATGAGGCGCAAGAGAAGCTTGGCAAAAGAAAAGCACAATAGGGGGCAAGAAGAATGCAGACTAGAGCATCCCCAAGAGTTCCAAAAAACACTTCTGAAGAAGCTCAAAAAAAAACAATCACCGACATTTATCGAAAAATTCCAAAAGAAACAGATGACACGGTAGAGGACACAACTTACAAAATGCCTCCTCATAGGCATGAAGATGAAACTGAGTCCGAAGATGAAGTGCTGGTGAAAAGAACAAAGAAAATAAAACAAGCATCAACACCTAGCTCAAAACAAATCCAAATGAGATCAAAAAAATGCACTAGACCAAAAGCTGAAAAAGAGAGTAAGAGTGTCTAGAAAAGTCCAAGTCCTGCAAAGCGTGGACAGCTTTCAGTTGTGCAACATGATCATCAAAAGAAATCTCCAAACAGCAAGCAAATAGCAGCATTTGTGTTCAAGATCCCAAGACTATGTAAAAACCTACAGAGACAGATACAAAATATAATAAGACTTTCCAGACCAGAATGTCGCCAGCAAGATTTGTTGCAGTAATAGACAAGTTCAATGAGGCACGGAAACAAGCAATACAAGATATGGGTTTTGGAGAATTCCTAGAGTTGCAAATAACTGAATTACTAAGGGATCTATGCAAATAGCTTATGGATAATTTTGACCCCTACTCAGTGACACTATCCATAGCTGATAAGAAGAAGATAGAGATAACACCAATGGAAGTGCATCTCACATTAGCACTCACAATTGGTGGAATGAAGGTTGAAGATTGTTATGGAAAAAAGCCAAAAGACCCCAAATACAATGAAGTCCTTTCAGCATGAAGGAAAGATGGGAATCTTTAGGATGGTACACCAAAGCTCAGCCAAATGCCAGAGTACATATTGAGCAAGGCTGATGTAGGGAAACGTTTCAAAAGAAAATTTGTTTTGTACATGGTATCCTATTTCTTTGATGATCGAAGAATATACATTGTGCACCTTATTTTGTAAAGAATATTGTAAATGTTGAAGACATAACAATAATTGATTGGTGTCAGTACACCATTGACAGATTGTGTGAATCTATTAAGAAGAGAGCTTCCAACTTTGATGGGCCTATTCTATTCTTAATTGTAAGTTCCTTCTATTTTTAACAGTATACCATGTTTTTAGTGAGCAGAACACATATCTTAGTGAGCAGAACACGAATTTTAGTGAGCAGAACATATATTTTATAGAGTGGAACATTATTTTTGGCAAGCTATGGAGAACTTATTCATAGTTGACAATTGTCCATTAAAGTGAGCTAGAATGACCATTTTAGTGAGCACACATCACTTTTACATAACTACACCAATAAGTAAATAAGAATTATTCTTGGAGAATATTACTTTGTGTTAGTGAGCTAGCATGCATTTTTAGTGAGCTGAACATCTGCTGTAGTGAGCTATAGAGAACTTGTTGATAGTTCAGACGTACTAAATTGATTAGAATGAACATGTCCCTTGCAAATGCTATATCTTGACAGAGTTCTCCTCGCAAGGAGAACTGTTGAAAGATAATTCCCAACAATCAAAGGCTGGACTAGAGAAAAGCTGAAGAAAAGACTACAATAAGAGAGAAAAGCTTATCAAGTTGGCAACAAAGAAGTGACAAAAGGCTTTGACAAGGGCAGAGTAGAGCCTCCAATACAAATGAACAAAGAAGAGCATGCTAAATAAGCCAGAAAAACTCAGCCAAAAAAGGATGAACAACCAAGGACATGTTTACAAACTAATGAAACATCAGAGTTAGAGATATCATTTAATTCATTTATATCAATTAAAAAGTACAAAATAAATAAAATAAATATACAGAAATATATGGAAGAAATGGATGAAGTAACAAAGGCTTTAGCAAGTGCATTCAAAAGATATAGAACCTTTATGGAATACATGTCAAAAAGTACCAAAACAATAAGCGCTCAAGAAAATAAGAGATGTGGCCATAAGCATGCTCTCCTCATATTGTACCAATGGGGCATTAAAAAAAAAGGAGATGAAAGTCCTAAGATACCACAACTCAGTCACGATGATGAATAATGGAATATAACTGCTGTATTGGAGGCAATAACTGAATTAGAGAATGCTTTTGTAAAGCACAAACAAATGACTAACTGCCCAAAAGCCGAAAGTCCAAGAAAGAAAAGTCCTTTATCCAAAAAAAGGGGCATGACATGCCAAGTTTCAAGTTGATTGATGATAGCTGAAGTCCAGCTCCTCCAACACCAACACCCCCAGCAACACTTCAGACACCATCCTCCCCCCCCCTCCAAACACTTAAGACACCACCACCCTCCCTACCCACACAGACACGACCACTACCGCCACCAACTGTTGAGACACAAGATCTACCATATCCATCACAAGCTCTTGAGACACAATCACCAGTAGAAACATATGAGACATTATCTCCAATGCTAGAGACACAGTTAGAGCAAATGGACAAGGATATGACAGCCCCATTACAATCTTCAATTGGGCAAGAAAAGATTAAAATAGAAGGATAGAAAGCAACAGAAAGTGAGCAAGTAAAAATCTCCTAGAAAACAAGATAACAAAAAGATACAGCACATAAAGCTAGTAAGAATGTTTAGTGAGCATAGTGTTATTTTTAGTGAGCATAACATAATTTTTAATGAGTTATGGGCAAATTGCTGATAGTTGATAATTGTATCTTATAGTGAGCTAGAATGACATATTTAGTGAGCACACATCATTTTTAGATGGCTCTAGGAATAAGCAAAGAGGACTTTGTTGGTAGTGAATACTATTCTATTTTACTGAGCTGGTAGGCATTTTCAGTGAGCAGAATATAATTGTTAGTAAGTAGAACATATATTTTAGTAAGCAATGAGCCATATTATGTATTTAGTGAGCACTGTTATGATGAACTGTGATATAATGTTTTACAAAAGAAGAGCATACCAAGAAGGCAAGACATTAACCAAAGAGAGATAAATTACTAATGACAGAACCCTACTGTTCCCTTTTGTGGAAAGCGTCATAAAGCTTATGGGGGAATTGTCAAGCTAGGAGAAGATGGTTGCTAATTATGTCTTTCATCAATCAGAGTACATTGATTCCATGTAAGCATGAAACTCCTAGATTTAAAAAACTAATAACAGCGAACACTTAAGTTACACTAAATATAAACTTATTTTTTTTTTCTTTTCATATTATATCAGTGAAGAATTGTTTGACATCAAAACACATGTTGTAAATCAGTATCACTTGTCAACCATGCTTCCAAAGGAATACATTGATGCACATGTGATCAATGGCTGGGCTGCTATCCTCAACAACTTAGAGAGTAAAAGAAGTGAAGGCTCTCCAAGGAGATTTTTTGCACCGGTTGATGCAATGGTAATCATATTCTTATTTCTGTTCATAAATTCAAATACTTAAACACCTACAGATACTAATGCAAAAATGCTATCAACTTTCGACCCTATGATAAACATAGTAAAATCAGAAGAGGCAAGATACATTGATTTTGAAACAATATTTGAGAAAGAATTTCAAAGATGTGACAAATAGATAATGCACAAACAGTTGCGACTATTACGCACTAATATAATACATTTTATTGTGTATTAGACTACCACAATATATGATATTATTCATCTTCCAATTCAAAAGTGTTCTTCCCGATATGTTATAAGAAGCACTTCTCCATCTTCTACTTCAATTTAAAGGAAGAAAGGCTTGACATAATTGACAACATGCACATAACAGCTTCATACAAGAGCACATATGATGAAACACGTCTATTAGTGGTATGTTCAAATGTTTACTCATTTATTTAATTTTGCATAAATCAATAGTTGCATTTGCTGAGGCACATAGTTAGCGAGATGGAACTATACTTTAGTGAGCTGAAAGTATTTGAGGGCATCTGCTAATGTTTATGTCAATAGTGTCTCTTAGTGAGCAATAACTTTCGTTTAGGACAGTGTTCTCCTAAACATATTTGGTGAGCTAATACACATATTTAGTGGGCTGACAAACATATTTAATGAGCTGAAATTGAATGTTGGACAAACTGTTGCTTATTGAGCGAACACATAATTCCAGTGATCCAATAAACAATTCCAGTGACCTGAAGAAAATGTTGGTTGTACACAGGCAAAAACTTTTGGAAGATTTCTTCAGGATAGTGTTGGCAATCCAAAACAAGAAATTGCCAAGAAAATGAAAGCAATACGAATGAGAATGCCATAGAAAACAATAGATAATGTCACATACTGTAAAATATTCTGTATGAGGCAGATGGAGTCATACTTCGGTCAAACAATTACATAGGACTGTGGTTTCAAGAAGAATGAAGTCTTCAAAAATGTCTTGTCTTCAAAAGTGCCTTGAAATAAGTATAATGCATATTAATTAAAGAATCACAAATAAATCCATAATACTTTACAACTTGCTTTTTTGTTTTCAGGACAAGAATTTACTCGATGTAATGAGAGCACGCTACTGTTATGAGATCATCAACAACAAAGAAAATATATGTAGGAATAGAGTGAAGAGGCTCACAAAGGAGTTTCATGATAAACAACATGCAGAAATGAATGCAAATTCATGCCAAACTCAAGTGCCAAAAGCATAAGTAATAAACCTTGAGATATCGTCAAGTTCTTGAACACTAACATTGCTTTACTTTGGCTAACTTTTGGAACTAATGTAGGCAATACTATCATTTGAACACTATTACTATGCTTAAACTTAGTGATGGTGTATGCAACATTTAGTATTCAACCACTAATATTGAATATTTCATATCTTTTACTATGCTTAAAACCAAAAAAAAAAAAAAAAATTGCAACACCTAGTGAGCTAGCAAGTGAAACCAGTGAGCTTCAAGGATTCTACGGTGAGCAACGGCATAAACTAACCTAGACACTAATATGATATGAACTTACAACTATTATTAACAAACTTATTCATATATTAAAAGTGTCCTCAGTCTCATTGTCAAAGAATACTATCCTTTTATAATGTTAAATCACCAAAAAAAAAACAAAAAGGTTATAAATAGTTTTGTAAATTATAGTGACCTAATGGACAAAATTAGTCAACTATGATTCTTCAACAGTGAGCAACATATTATAAACTTTAAAAGTATTCAACATATTATAAACTTTAAAAGTATTCAACATGATTTACTAAGTTTTTAAAAATAAATAAATTTCATTACATAACAAAACAAAAAAACATCGCAATGAATAAAAATAAAAGTTCACAATTTATTAATCGAATATAAATTTACAGTTGAATTTTTATTTTTAAAAACTATTGTATGTGATAGATGCAAAATCTTCACTAATGCTAGAAGCTAATGCAATGTCTTCAACCCTGCATAACACACATTACTGTAGCACCTGCGTTCTTTATTTTTACGTTAAGCTAACTGTCTTGTCTTATGATGTTATAAAATCGTATTTTATAAACGATATGAGTTAAATATTTATTGATGTGCTTATGTGAGCGGTAATTTTATTAAAATGGATATTATTGTTGCTATTAATACTATTGTTATTATTATTAGTTTTGAAAATTTTTTGAGGATTTTAATAAGCATTAATAAGGATTATTAATGGTACTAAATCAAGTAGGAAGCAAAGTACGATGAGATTGTCAACCTTAGAATTACTTTCGATATTTATTAAAAATCGAACATTGATATGTTAGGGGGCGATTAATCGATAAAAGATTGTGTTACCGATTCGGGTTTAGAATACGGGATACGAATTTAGACTAGCAGTGTTAATTATTGAGCAACTTGGAACCAAAAAAAAAAAAGAGAGAGAAAGGGAGGGGTATTTTTGTAAATGCGCCAGGCTCCATTTTCTAACTCCTAGAAGCGACCCCTGACCCCTCCCCCATTCCTCTCTCTCTCTCTCTCTGCTCTTCACTGTCTCTTTCATCTCCTTCTCCTCCATATACGCGGCTGATAGCATCAAAATTCCACCCAATTTTTGCCTCATCCAACACCAAACTCCTTATATTTCACCTCCCTAATATCAAACAAGTGCTCTACTATGAAATCTGGGCAAAATCAGAAAAGAACACCACGTTTTTGGTGGGTTTAGGCGGCGATTCGAAGCATCGAATGCGTGCTTGAACTCGGTCAAGCAAGCTTATCTCTAACTACCCAATCATCTCTATAAATTGGGAGTGAATTCGCAGCTTCAAGGATCCCCCACAATTTCAAGTCAGTGAGTGAACATTTGGGGTAAATTTGGGGTTCGAATTGTGTGAGATTGGGCGTGATTTAGGTCTATTCGTGTGTCAGTGAGCAAGGGTGAGGAATTGGATTTTTCTAGCACTCAAAGTCGAGCCCAACAGCCTTTGAACGAGCCTCTAGCTTGGAATCAAAGTGGGTGTTTCTCTCCTCCTAAATTATTACTAATTTCTAACGAATTTTACTGATTTTAGTTAGTGCATGTTTGAATCTGAGATAGTAATCAGTATTTGGAGAATTTAGAACTGAAATTGGGTAATTATAATAATGATGCTGATTTCGGGATTCTTGCATGTTGAGTTGATGCGCAGTTTTATTAACCGGACGGTTTGAAGATTTGTAGAACAAGCAAGATCCTGTCATAAATTTACTGTTGGTTCAGTTTTAGTATACCTAAATTATGTTTTGTAGGTTGTATGCGAATGTTATGCCCATAGGATGCTAATCGAGCGATTGAGGTAATTGTAGAGCAAACTGAAGTATACCTAAAGGTTATTCTTATATCAGTTTGGGTATGTTTATATTCTGTTTGTGGTATTTACATAAAAATGCTACGTCTATAGATGTATGTTTGTGAACTACACGATTGAATTAATGTGATACTAAACTGAGCCGATGGTTGGATGGCTCGAGGTTGGACTAATGAGAGCTTTTGAGGTTCCTAGTGGTCGGTGTTAGGTGAGGAGGGAGCCTGAGTTGTGATTGACTGCAATCGTGTGAATTGCGAAATCATGTGTTGCTTATTAGGTAGATTCTACCAAGTTGAATTATGAATTGTTTGAATGTGTTACGTGTAAGCCCCTTCCCTTCATGTCATTAAGCTTTATCATGTATGTGAGGGTGAAATTTTTAAAAAGAAGGTTTTTTGTGGTTGAAAATAAAAGTAGCCATAACTATTAGCGAATGATGGCCCATTTTTAACTATACGAATGCAGTTTTTAAGGCATAAAGAATTTTAAAAAGGAGTGAGTTGTATGATAAATGATTTTGCTGTAAGAAACAGCAAATCTATTAGCCGCTATGGCCATAAGCTTTAAATGGCTAAGATAACATGCTTAGAGACAATAAGATGGGAGTGAACCTGCTAGAACAGGGGAATCCCTAGTCTAGGGAGTAGTCCCAGTAGTGAAAAACCCTAGAAGACCCTGACAAGTGCAAAGGTCCAATTAGTTTCCATCCCGGGAGTAAGAGCTTAGCGTGAGAATAGATCTCACTCAACCAGCACATTATGATGATCTTATGCCAAGAGTATTCTCCTAATAAATGAGAAAAGCAGTAGGCATTTCGCTATCTATAGTATTTTAGGAAAAAGAAAGATTTCAAGGGTCATTAAGAGGTCAGTTCGAATAAGATTCAAAAAGCTCATAAGGGTCATTATAGGGCCAATACGAAAGAGATTTCTTTTTAAAGAACATAAGCCTCAAGAGGCTAAGTAATGTGCGGCTATATTCCTATAATGCACCGAACATTTAAGTTTTCAAATATGCATATTCTGTGAAAGAAAGTTCCTTGTATAATCTTTATTCCACGTGTTTAAGCATGTCTCATAAGTGACTAGACAATCAAAGCATGAATCACGCATTGTGCCACATAGCCCAATGGTTGGGACTTAGTGGACTTCCCTTGAAATTCTCTACCGTTTAATACGATAATAGTATTACTTAAATGCGTGATATGGTACTATTATTGGTATTATTGTCTACAATTATTTTGGCTTTAAAAAGTTGGGAAATACTCACTAAGCGTATGGTTGCTCATCCCATTATTATTTCCCTTTTTCCCAAGTTTTCGTTGTGATAGGTAGAAGCCAATTTACTTACGCCGAGTTGGATTCTAGCCTTGCTTTGAAAAGATATCATGTGTGTACATATAAAACTGGACTTACGTGTTAAATGATGTAATATAATGTAACCCTAAAGTTGTAAATGTATGTAAACAAAGTACTCTAGTTCATGTAATGCGTATTGTTTAGAAGTCACTCTGTATGGTCATGTGAGCCAACTGTCTGATTAGTCAGTCACCATTTGTTTCAGTTGTTTTTTGGTATGTAAAAACCTTAGTACTCCGGATGTGTGATCCTTTGAATTGTATCTTTTATTTCCTTCTTTATTATTAAACTTTATTGTTTTGGTGTACTCCAGGCGAGTGACCCGTAGAGTTGTAGACTCCAGCGTGTAGCCGTTGAGCTTATTTTGGAATTCTTTACGCTCGTATTAATTGCAAGGATTTAATGTAGGCTTTAAACCTGGGAAAATGGTCAGTGCTTAGGGAAAATTTTGTCCGTTTTGCCCCATAATTTAAATAGGATTTAAGAAATCCTTAATACTTCTAACCCTAGAGGTTGGAGGTGTCACAATTACTTATAGTGAGCAAAATATAATTTTTAGAAAGCATGAAAGAAAATGATAAAAACATAGAAAATAAAAACACTATGATCATACCAAAATTTCATACTCGGTTCCCAGGTAACCTGTTTCACAAAATAAATTAGCATATTCATTTATATTTATATTAGAATATAAAAACTAACTAAAAAAACACACATCTCTTGCAGGAGTAACAAAAAAGACAAAGAAAAAAATTACCCTTGAATGCTAAGAGCTTCAGCAGAGCACTCAACTGATTGATAAGAATGCTGCCCCCATTTGGTTGCTTCAAAATTTCATAAAAAATCAACTATAAAGTCTATGCATTTCATTAAAATCTACTCATGAATTAGATACACATGCTGGATTAAATGAACCTGCGGCAATAACCTTACCCATTACAAGAAAAACATATATATATATATATATAATATATATATATATATATATATATATATATATATATATATATATATATATATATATATTTTAGTAAGCCAACGTATAAATTTAGTGAGCGGAACTTATATCACTAACACTGTGAAAACTGAAAAATGTAGTGAGCCAATGCACATTTTTAGTGAGCTCAACATAATATTAGTGAGCGTATTAACACTTTTAGTGAGCTAAAACACAATATATTCTTAGTGAGCTTATCAACAAATTCAGTAAACTACAAAAAGATATTACTATAAGAAACATAACTTATTCACTAAGTTGTGAACATAATTTAACCTGAGGTTGTGATATATCTCCCCCATTCCTGAAGGAAAACCTTGCCTTCCTTGATCTTAAAATATTTGATATCTTCTCCGACGTACTCTTCCTCCATATGCTCCTGTGACCTTCTTTCTAGAACCCTTAGGGTTCCCTATGATTTGATTACTAACACTAGATTGTTTATCATTCTTTATATCACGAACATAAACTGAACCCATAATAATACCAACATCAACCTTTAACTTGGCAAAAACTTCTTCACATAGCTTTCTTGCTTGGGTATTAGATTCACTTGCAAGATGCAAAGACTCAAACTACCTATGCATATGAACTCTCCATATGGAACCAGGAACGCCAGCAACATTAACACCTGAAGCTTCTTCTACAACCCGGGGGGTCCAACTAGCCTCGTCCATTGTTTCAAAATATATTGATCATGGACTCTAGGCACACAATGAACATTGAAAATACGCACACTCGTAGCAAAGAATACCACTCTCAGTGCATTTTTTGTAGTCACAAATAATATTTTGATCTAGAAGATTAAACCTTACCACAAATCCAAACTTTTTCGGAAAGCGATTCTCATAGACAACATATGTATGCTCTGTATCATAAGGGGTTTCACTTGAGCTAAGAAGATCTTAACAACAACCTTCCCCTTTAACGTATTCATTCTCAAAAACTTTGTACAAGTTTTTCATACAGATTTTCGAAGCATGCTGCAAAAGGCTAAAATGTGGCAAATATATCTCAGGGAATCCATCCTTGTTTTTCACATTCTCATCATTTTCCTTCATCCTCCACTCAATAACAACATTATAGGATATCTTGTAAAAATCAAACAAACCACAAGTGGCATAAACTTTCTTTGACAAATAAGCGTTTGTAGACTCACTTCTTTTTAACGATAAAATGCCACTAGAAAAAACATCCATGCAAAAACCTAGACACCATTTTTCTTTCAGTCGATACAATCTAACCAACCAAGTATTTTCAGCACATTTATACTCTTCAACCAACCTAACACAATAAAAACAGTGAGTAGAAAGTAATAAGTACTGAACAGAAACATGTAACCTTGCTGAGCAAATAATTAAACAGTGGCAGAAGGGGGTCACCTATGCCAACAAAAATTAAACTCTTCTTTTGTATCACACATTATCAAAATATGGTCAAACTCATCAACAAATCCACCCAACACCCTAAGATGACCACTATTCTTTTTTGAATTTTTCAAGATATGCCAAGTACACAACCTATACTTTACTAAGGGGAAGGCCTTTTCAATAGAATTTGCCATAGAAAATGTTGATCTGTCATTATAGTTTTCGGCTGCATATTATCCATAAGTTCTAAAAATGTTTCAAACAACCAAACAAAGCTGTCAACCTTCTCATTCATCAAAAATCCGCATCTGACCATAACACTCTTCGCATGATGATTCATATAAACAAAAGGTGCATATATCATCTTACAACGGTTGGTTCTATATGTCATGTCAAACAGAAGGAGATCACCAAACAACAAATAGTCATATTCCATTTGCTAATCTCTCTAAAAAATGCTCATCAAACAATCATCCTCACCCAATTTAAACTTATAGAAAAAATCCTGCTCATTAACACACCTATTTTCTAAACACACATCACATGATTGGCATCATCTCCTATATAAATTCCTTTTGATTTCATTTGCAACACTATTGTAGGCACCTCTTTTGCTAAACCCGAGTAATGGGGAACCCCTAGCTTCATTTCTTAGAAGCCAATAAGCATGAGAAACTTTTATATCATTTCTTCTCATCTTTTGGAAAAAATCAACATGAAATTTCTCCACTTTCTCATGTCAACTCAACTTATGAAGCTCATTTTCCAATCTAATTAAAAATCTCAAAATTAGGTCATCAGAAAACAAAACTAAAAGACATAAACTCCAAAATCGAGAACAAAAATCGAAAACAAAACAGAAATCGACAATAGCATAATGAAACCTAAAGAAGAATTCGCATTTGATGAATCTTCAATATCAAAAGCGATGTTAAGATCAAATTCAACCATTGCATAATTACTTAAAAAACTAAAGGAATTGAAACAGCAAAGAGGCTCTAATAATGGAACGGAGCAGTGAGACAAAGCAAAACCGTGATTTCTCAACTTGTCAACCGTGAATTTTCTTTTTTCAAAAAAAATGCGAGAAATGCCTAAGCTAGCACTGGGCATCTGTTTAGACCGAAAAACCCAACATTGTTGGCCCAGGTGGACAAATGAGATGTCCACCCGGTTGCACATAATAAATTACCACTATTTGAGGCGACTTGATTTTTACAAATGATTTTTTTTAAAAAAAAAGGAAAAGGGATGTTGATTTTTGAATTGTGACCACAACACATCAACATTCGCCCAACCGCACGAGACCAACTGTTTGGGCATAACATGGAAGCATTAGATAGGGTGTGTTGGTTGCAAAGCCTAGAAAGGTAATACTCAATATAACTGTAACTTGTGATTTAAAATTCTATGATCAAATACTTCTTTTTTTCCCTTTTGTATTTTCTGGCACTACACTAGCCCAACCCGTGTGTTCTTGGCTTTGTATTTGCTGAATTGTATTGCCTGAGCCCCCCCCTCCAATATTGCAAGCATTGAATTGCTGGTTAGCAAGTGCTCTAAACTAGTATTGAATCAATTTATGCTGGGAAAAATAAAAACATGACAGAGAGATTTTTGGGTAAGTTTGAAATCATGTGGGTGAAATTTGAGCTAAAGTTTACATTACTAACCCCTACTTCTAACAGTGAAACCTACCACCCATACAAACTGAAAGAAGTATTAGACAAATAACACAAGATTAGTTTTTCACTACAGTAAGTCTAGATTGCTAATATACCCGTGCAAACTGGAAGAATTGTCAAGAGAGATAACATGATGTTCGGTTTTTGAATATAATGAGTACAATTTTCCCTTATTCTCCTGAACGCAAACACAGTCCAAAGCAAATCACAAGTCATCACACATCATATAGACAAACAAAAACATTTTTTCACAACTTTATAACAAAATTGCAAGCCTTTCATTAGATAAAATTACTCACAGACTCAACCTGTGAATTATAATTACAAGCATCAACTGTTAAATTTTTAGATGAATTTGGGCCTTAAACAAATGTATCATGTATATAAGCTCAAATAAAATTTTAATTTATAACCAATTGGCAATGGATGGAGTGACTTAACGGTTTATATACATGTTCAAAGCCTATTAAATTGTCAGTATGAGACAACCCCACTTTTATAACACCAACATGCCCCTTCGCATGTGGGTACTCACAAGGCCCAACATGTGAACGCATTTAATCAATCAGGGACGATGGATAATCAAGATCGAGCACTTGTTCGGATACCATGTTAAATTTTTAAATAAATTTACGTCTTAAACAAATCAATCATGTATATAAGCTCAAATGAAGTTTCCGCCCAAAAGCAATTGTCAATGAGTGGAGTAACTCACTAGTTTACATACATGCTCAAAACCTCTTAAATTGTTAATGTGGGACAAACCCCACTATCACACTCCACCATGCCCTCTCACATATGGCTCATTAACAACTCCTAACATGTGCGCAATTTTAATTAAATGGAGATTGTGGCAAATCAAGATCGAGCAATCTGCTTTGATACCATGTTAAATTTTTATAGAAAATTGGACCTTAAACACATGTGTCATGCATATAGGCCCAACTGAGGTTCTAAACCAATGCCAATTGGCATTGGGTGAAGTAACTCATAAGTTTATATACATGTTGAAACCCTTTGATTTTATCAATATGACAAGCTCATATTCCACTATCACACTTCAACATGTTCTATCACGTGCGGGCTACTAATAAGGCCGAACATGTGCAAACAATTTTAACTAAATGGGGATAGTGGCAAATCAAGATCGAACAATTATGTAAATGTTTGGGTTTTTGGAATCTGATAATCCGAACATTGGGGGTGGTGGAGGATAATAATGCGAACTTAAGAAATTCTTACCAGTGAGCTGAACTTTGAAAGAAAGTATTTCTAATATATGGCCACCGAGTTAGCCTCGGTGGAGAAGTGACGTGACGGTGGCCGAGTCCAAGCTGTATTGATGAAGCAATTTTTTAAAAAAGAAAAATGTATGATTTGACATTAAATTTAACACATTAACTATTGTTACTTTTGTCTTTTAATATTTAACATATAACCTTATTTTCCTCCAATCTCTCTCTTTCCTCCCTCCCCTCCCTTGTCTTTCTTGATAAAAAATTCAGAAAAATATATAATACTATTTTAAATTATCAAATTAATTTTTAATATAATTATAATAATCACAACAAAATAGCTTGTCTCTATCTCTCATCCATGCCTTTTCTTTGTAATATACATATATATATATATATATATATATATATATATATATATATGTGTGTGTGTGTGTGTGTGTGTGTGTGTTGTGTGTGTGTGTGTATATATATATATATATATATATATATGTGTGTGTGTGTGTGTGTGTGTGTATAATCTTTTTAAATAGAAATTAAGAACCTTAAATCTAACCCTCTAATTTCTCATCAAAAGGTCATTAATGTGCCATATCACGCCTAATTCCCAGCCTTCTCAACTACCCCCTCCACCACCTGCCTAGACTGCCATACAATTCTGTCACCGACCACGATACCGTTGGATAAACAGCAACCATAACTAAGCTAGCCAGTGGCCAATTAACCCCGATCTATGTTCGTCGACACAGACGAGCCTTGTGGTGGATGTTACTAGTCCTTTTCGATAACTATTATCCCCCTGCATTGATGTAGAAAGCCATATCTGAAAACCCAAGTTGTCGATTTTGACTTGAAATTCGCTAGCCAATAGTCACCTACTATTCACGAATTTCTCACCCAATCACCGAAATTTTGTCATTGTCAAGATTAAACATTCAGGCAACGAAAAACCCTACTTGAAAGGGTGAAATTATAGGGGCAAGGTTGACCCAACCCATGGGAAGCTTGGTATTTCACAACGATGGTGGTTATGGCGTAACAGACATGGAGGGCGTGCCGTGGAGTAATTGATGGTGGCTGTCGGCTGGGCGATAATAATGGCAGGGAATACGTCTGGGAAGGGAAAAAATGAAGAGTCTTTTTTTATCGTTATTGTTATTAAAAAGAATTATTATTGTTGCTATATAATATTGGTTGAAAGGAGGGAGAGTGAGGGGAAAAGAGAATGAACTCAAGGGAATTTTTAGGATGTGAGAGAGAGAAATGATGGGATTTAGCTGACGTGTAAAAAAATAGCCAACAAAGCTGAGTTGTTTAAAAAATGGTCAACAATAGATTTTTCTTTTTTAAAAATTACTTTATTAATACAACTTAGACTTGCCACCACCATGTGACTTCTCCACCGAGTCTAACTTGGTGGTGGTATATTAGAAATACTTTCCTTCAAAGTTCAGCTCGTTGGCAAGAATTTCCTAAGTTTAGATTATTATCTTCCACCATCCCCAAAGTTCGGATTATTAAATTCCAAAAACCCTAAATTTTTTCGTCAATTGAAACTTGTTAATAGCCCACACATGAAGAAATGTCTTGAAGTATGATAATAAGATTTGACCCATATTGATAAAACTAAAAGATTTAAACATATATATAAACTTGTGAGTTACTCCACCCATTATTAATTAATTTTGGGTTGAAATTTCATTTGAACTTAGATGCATAACTCATTTATTTAAACAACACCTCCTAGTGTTGGTCTCACTTTTGCGAGGTCAGGAGAGATCCAAATGTAGGCAGTCTTACCTCTACCATCATCCGTACCCATAGAGAGGTTGATTCCAAAAAACTCAAAAAATAAGATTTTATAAAAAAACCTTTCATAAAAAAAGGATCTTGTGAAAACATTATATAGGAAAAACCAAAGATGAGCAGCAGAGAATGAACTAAGAAATAATAATAAATCAGGTAATAATTACTATGCAAACAAGTACAATATAACAGATGAAGGTACCGTAACTTAACAAACAGAGGTATGCAAACAAATCTCTATTCTCAAATGAACATATTACCTGCATACAAACTCGACTTACGAAAAAGCACGAATAAACTTATCCTACTATAACTGAATGACAACTACGATGTCATCTCTCTATGATTTAGGACCGTAATCTTTTTTTTAATAAACACTTAACATCAACCATTGCAAAGCTTCCTTGATCAATTATAGAACTAGGCTAGAGCAAATGAAACAATGCTTGGGAATCCAGACAACACTAACAGGGAACACATTAGCCAACCGGAACCAGAATTTGCACCTATTCATAACAATGTCAGTACCAACAGCTGTTCCGGTACCACTTGAAAACCTGAATCAAAGCTAAATCAATTTGTCGGCCAGGTTTTTCTTTATTTATACTGAATTTCCAATTTCTTCAATCTCCTTTTTCATTTCCCACCTCAACAGCAGTTTGATGGGCAAAAAATGTTCTTTACAAGTTGCGCAATCAAGTGCTCACAATAGTTAGCATCCCTCCCCCCCACCCCCTCCCCCAAAAACTTTAAAAAAATAAAAAAATAAAAAAAAGACACAGTTGGCGTTCATCTTTAGTTTGGGAACCAAGATCTGCATGCAAATCTTCTCAAATCCCAATCTGATGCTGAACTCTTTAGTGGTTGCTAGTGCTTCTTGGCATCTGAACAGAAGGCCTCCCTTTAAAACCTAGCCGAAGGGGGGGGGGGGGGATCATATGTTGAAGCTGCGGGAAAAAGGACGCCAGATGTGAACATCCCAGCGGCCAGGACACCAACATTTCACCATAATCACCTAAAAGAAAAATCAGTTCGTCGAACAATTGGAAAAGCAGGGTAAATTTTCCATCAATATGAAAATGTTCAAGAAGTTTAACCCTTAATGGCTTTTGAAGTCCTGTGATTCCCCACATCGCCAAATTCAAGCAAATCTCAACATTAGTATTGCTACTGAAGCAGCAGCATAGAAAAAAATTTCTTTCACACTCTCGTCCACGCTTCTCATCATTTCCTCCTCTTCGAAGCCCAGCTTGGCAGAGTTCTTACTGATGTACATGATTGTACTCCTCAACTTATTCAATGCCCAAGAAAGCCAAAATAGTACAACCCCAAACCCTGAGGTGAGGACATTCGATGTGCATAATAGTGCACTTCCACTAGCCGCTTTATAGAGGACACTGAAAATAACAGCAAGTCCAACCCCGGCGATGCTTGCAGAGAACTGAGTCAATAATTGAGGCAATTCAGGACCAGATTTCTTCAGTGAACCCAACACCGACTTCCCATTTCGTTTTTGGTCTAACATTACAGACAGAAGACTCTCACAAGCATGGAGAGAGTTGCTCCTATAAAGATTCCTCTCCCTCACAGCTTTCTTGTTTTTTCTGTTTGGAAATGTTTTTGGTTTAGCTTTCTCAGGACTGCAACCGCAAGCAAAACAAAATAGCAAATTAGCTACCTTTGCTTTGGATAACAAAAATAATTTTTTAATGTAGAAACACAGAATGCACATGATGAAAATACTCCTCTACTAGATGACAATTAAGAAACAAAACAAAAACAATGTCTTAAGAACCTTGAATCACTTCTAATCATGATGCAAACAAATAAGTCTCCCATGCAAGAAGAGGAAATGCCATGTCCACTCGCAAACCGTAAACCATTAAACTTACGACTACTTGTCAAAATACAAATGCATCTATTATCCCATGCAAGGACAAATCTAGGCCTAGCAAATTAGGTATAGCTGATTAACCAACCTAAAGCAGAAGCTGTCACGGTGAACACTCAAAAGACACCATACAAGCTCTCTGTATGGCTCAAAACTTCAAACAAACCACATTCTGCAGAAGCCGGTTTTTGAGCTCCAATTCAAGGCAACTCCAATGCATTTAGAAGCTGTTTCTTTCTTCATTTGGAAGGACCAAGAGGTCCTCTAAAGGGTCCTAAGCTTATTTGGGGGGCCAAGTTCTATGGCAAGAATGAAAATGGACATACTACACAAGTCACTCCTCAATAGTTAGTCCAATGCAAATGGCCTTAGTTAGAGCCACTTGCAGCCTATGCTCTAGGTCATTTAGGAGCGTTTTGATAAGCCTAACTCAAATTTCAAGAAGTAATCTTTCCAATAAACCAAGTCACAGCAAATTTGGAGACCATTTGGTCAGCGAAGTTCAACTTAGAAACCAAGAGTGCAACACTGCTGGTTTGGGTCTATGAGTAACTCGGTTTTGCGCATCTGATCCAACAAGCTCAAAGTTCCTTTTCCAGTGGGAATTTTTCTTTTAGAACCGTCGAGGGAGTCAACTTTAGGATGGAACAAAGAAACCCAAGCCCAGTCAGGTGCAGGACCACTAAACAGGGGCAACAAGCCGAAGGTGTGCTGGAGCGCCGGGATCTGGACCACCTGAATTCAAACGGCTGTACTTATTAGATGAAGCTTTTGTGGTGTTTCTTTTCCATCTGAAACTAGAATCCTTAAGATTTCATACGAGTTTTGGTCCACCCAATATGGCAAAGTGAGCTGCTCTCCACAGTTTTTCAGAGTCCAGTCAAGTCTGCTGAAAGCCACAGCTAGCTGTCCCTTTCACCTCTTTTGTACTGTTTGACTTTTTTGTCTCTTGGATGCAATTGGCTGACTTTTCATGGGTCTTGGCTGCTTGAAAGCATTTAGTTGAGGGTTCCTCTCTCTCCCTCTATATATATATATATATATATATATATATATATATATATATATATGGTGTGTGGTGTGTGGTGTGTGTGTGTGTGTGTGTGTGTGTGTGTGTATATAGCCTTAGGAGTAGGACCATTTGCAATTTCAGATTTAATGAATGAAGATGCAAAGCTCAGGTTTCCATTTAAATCTCTCTCTCTCTGCGGCCTCCCCCCCCCCCTCGTTTCAAAGGTGGTAAGTTTGAGTAGTTCCTTTATGACAGTCATTGATAGCTTAAGCGTTTAAGCTTCTCTTTGGTGGAATCTTAGTCTTGGTTGACGGTTATCTTTTAGCTAAGACATATGCCAAGTCAAGGAAATTGTTTGTAAGCTCAAACGGGAGCAGCTCATCACACATCTTCACAACCAGAAAGGAGACTCAACCTAGAGTTCATACAATTGATTGTATTATTGACAACCTTGTTTGGCAACTAATGGCAAACCCAAATCCCCTCAAGGCCTGAACCTAAAAATGAACCAAACAAACTGATATGATCTGAATACCCCAACAACCCCTTATGACCAACAGTTAGCCCAAACCGAACACTGCAAGACAGCCACCTAGAAAAGCACTGACTAAAGCTAGAACTTCTACGAATAATAACAGCATAAGAGGCAATAGCAATAGGAGCACTAAATTATGAAATGAGAGTTGTAAATTCTAGTTATATGCAGTTGCTCACATATTTCTAGAATTCCTTATAGTAGTAGGGCACTGCATTTGGCATGCAGATGAATCATTACCTCTTAAATGGAGCAGCTATAGCAGCTTCTAGCTTCAGAGAAGATGGACATATATGATCTTGCAACTCAACAGTATCATTCCTGAAATATAGGCAATGTCAGCTGCTTTCATAGATATTCAATTTATGCAAGGAACAATTCAGGCCAGAGAAAGATGGGATAAGTTTCAAGTAGAAAATCCACCTCGTAACAGGAAAGATGCAGGCAACAGTAATGACAAATTTATAAATTAACCCCCTCCATCCTTGTTTGTATCTTATGAACAATTATTTTTGTCCCAAAATAATCGTCCAAAAAGGTCACTAAATGCATCACTAATAAATAGCCTTACACAAGTTCCACTAAACTATCTATAGGAACAGAAAAATGGGACCAAAGTACATCGGACACAAAACCTGATTTTACTTATGACTGTTTTTTCCTCACCTTTAAGAATAAAAGGGAGAAGAATTCAGCAGCTTTGCTGCATAGAATTTATTCTCTCGCAATGTTGCAGCAATATTGTGACAGAATGATTTACTAACAAGTGAGAAGCCTCAAATAAGTTCTGCTAGTCTGCATTTTTCATGTGACAAAATTTGAATTAGTAGCATATGCATTGGGCGAAAAGGAGGAAAATACAAGGTACTGGAAACCTACAACAATATGCTCAATGTGGATCTCACTAAACAAGTCTAACTAGATTCTACTGTGAGCAAGCTTGCCCCCCACAAGCAGAGCTGCTGTCACAAA